>CADEHL010000137.1:0-64507 GCA_902827135.1 Harpagifer antarcticus
AAAAATTTCCCCTAAATGTATGCTATCAATAAAGGCGAATTTCCATATTCTTATACTATATTTATACTTTTGAATTGCACTGTTAAAATGCGGAAATATATACAATCTCAGCCTGTGCTCCTGACATCGCGTTCACTCACAGTCACGAACGCAAACGGCACGCTTCTCCTTGCTTCACCTCGCTTCACACACCTGCACACAAAATGCCGAAGACTCCAGCTGTGTGGGACCATTTTAAATTGGACGACGGTAAGAAGAAGGCAGTGTGCCAAATATGCGACAAGAAACTGGCCGGTGGCACAACAACTCTGAAAAGTCACCGGATGCTGTAAGTAGTAGCCTAGCTTAGCTTAGCTGTTGTCAAGTTGCCATGATGAAGCTGCGTTATCCGCCGTTTAAACAGTAACGTTACACATGATAAAATCGTGCTCTTACTATCCTTGGAAAATAGTTGCAAGCAAGCAACCGAATTGTTTTTTTATATTAGTTTTCAATTTTATCCGAATAGTGAAAATAATAGGAGCGATGTGGGAACATCTGGAGCTAAGGCAATTATTGGCATACAGTTCGTTCATTTATTTTTCGTTCTTCATTTATTTAAATACCGTTTACTGTTTACGCCTATATCCCCGGCGCTGCACTGCGGCTGGGTTAAATGCAGAGGACACATTTAGTTTTAATGTATGCGAGTACTGAGACAATAAATAAATATAAATCGTAATAGTATGCTCTTTCTGCGCTTCTGCTTAACAGTGTGTTGTCAGGTGTCTCGGAGCGTGTTATGAAAAAAAATCTCCGCACCGAATATTCGAATATTCGCTGCTGATTACTACCGAATATCCGGAGCCCGAGAAATGGTATTCGGGACAGCCCTAGTGTGTGTGTGTGTGTGTGTAGGATTCAGTCAGGAGAGCTCAATACACTCTCTGTCTCCAACAACATACAGTGATAAAGATCTCACTTTCACACACGAGTGCAAAAGACAGGACGTCTAAAAGTGAAGACAGTGTGCAGAGAGCAGAAACGCTGCCTGGCATTTCTTTATTATAACAACTGAGTGTGAAATTCAGTCTACAGCTGTGAGGATCATGGGGTTTTAGATCCAACGAAATACAAATCACTCAGTCAATATCAGTCTGTGTTTCCAGAATATTCTTTACGTTTTCCCTTTGCCGTCAAACTCCATTGAGTTCAGGTGTATATCAGTGTGTAGTGTCTCTACTTTAAAGAGTCCTCTCGTGCTGATGTTCAGGTGTATATCAGTATGTAGTGTCTCTACTTTAAAGAGTCCTCTCCTGCTGATGTTCAGGTGTATATCAGTATGTAGTGTCTCTACTTTAAAGAGTCCTCTCCTGCTGATGTTCAGGTGTATATCAGTATACTTTAAAGAGTCCTCTCCTGCTGATGTTCAGGTGTATATCAGTATGTAGTGTCTCTACTTTAAAGAGTCCTCTCCTACTGATGTTCAGGTGTATATCAGTATACTTTAAAGAGTCCTCTCCTGCTGATGTTTCAGGTGTATATCAGTATGTAGTGTCTCTACTTTAAAGAGTCCTCTCCTGCTGATGTTCAGGTGTATATCAGTATACTTTAAAGAGTCCTCTCCTGCTGATGTTCAGGTGTATATCAGTATGTAGTGTCTCTACTTTAAAGAGTCCTCTCCTGCTGATGTTCAGGTGTATATCAGTATGTAGTGTCTCTACTTTAAAGAGTCCTCTCCTGCTGATGTTCAGGGTGTATATCAGTATACTTTAAAGAGTCCTCTCCTGCTGATGTTCAGGTGTATATCAGTATGTAGTGTCTCTACTTTAAAGAGTCCTCTCCTGCTGATGTTCAGGTGTATATCAGTATACTTTAAAGAGTCCTCTCCTGCTGATGTTCAGGTGTATATCAGTATGTAGTGTCTCTACTTTAAAGAGTCCTCTCCTGCTGATGTTCAGGTGTATATCAGTATGTAGTGTCTCTACTTTAACTTCCTTCACTGTTACTGACCAGCTCAACAGTACATAAGGTTTCTGAGTCACTCACGTAAATGAGTCCTGAGTAGTATCTCTCCTTCAGGTTGTTCAGCACCGACGCCTCGTTCAGGCAGGTGAGCTCCGCCATGTCCTCCACTTTGCTGAATTTGGGCGGGTTCATCTTCTGGATGTCGTCCTTGTTGACCACGACCTTCTTTCCGTTCTCGGCCAGCTCCAGCTGCACCTCCTCTCCGCGCTCCTCCCTGATGCCGGCGGCCTCGAAGCCATGGCGCTCTGAGGGAATCCAGACCAGCTTCTTGGCCGTCCAGTCAGCCTGCGTGGCCGGGTTGTAGACGACGGCCCGGTCCACAAACAGGTACCGCTCCGGGTCCTCCTGTCCACTCCGTTGAGACATCTTCTTTTACCAGAGCAACGTGGACACCTGGGACAGAAAGAGGAGCGGGGGTCATGAGGGCTGCAGCTAGGGGTTACTTTCAGGAGCAATTTCTTTAAAGATTATTTCATATTTTTATTTATTTTGGGAATTGCATATTTATTTAAAAACCCAAAGATACTTATTTGAATATAAAACAGACAACAATTACAATTTTCAGATGCAATTTCTTTGATTATTATTTTTTCTAGATTGATTTTTTTTTATATATATATATATTACATTTTATTTTAATCATATCTTCTTATTTTTTCATTTAAATATATTTTATAAAATAATATTTTAAATGTATATATATGATTTTTTCTTATTTATTTGTTTTTGAGTATTTTTAATGCAGTATTGATACTTTTACTTAAGTAGTACTTCTTCCACCTCTGAGTAGACTAAGTATAAAGTAGTATAACATGTAAATACTACAAGTACCTGAACATTGTACTTAAATACAGAACTCGAGTGAATGTACATTATTTGGACACCTGGGACAGAAAGAGGAGCGGGCTGCAACTCGGGGTTACTTTCAGGAGCAATTTCTATAAAGACTATTTTCTATATTGATCGTTTGGGTTTTAAAACTGAGAAAATATTTAACATTAATTTTTTGTATATTTACATTTCTGTAAAAACATTTATTTTTATATTTGAAAATACTTTTAATAATTTTGTAATATTCAAATGTATTTTAAACATATCTTCTTATTTTTTCATTTAAATATATTTTATAATAACATTTGTAATATCTTTAAATATTATTTTTTCTTATTTGTTTTTCAGTATTTTTACTGCAGAATTGATACTTAAGACTTAATCAAATAATCGGATTACTCGGAGTATCTACCCCTTTGAGTAGAAGTATACCATTGAAATACTAGTCGCTGAACATCGTCCTTGAGTACAGAAGTTCTTCTCCCTGTTCTCACTCAATCTGCACAATGCGCATAGTGCGTAGGCTGCACCGCTATCACGACACATCAAACCCCCTTATATCATAACATCTCGCGGTATTTAAAATAATAACATTACAGGATAATAACCACATATCGTGACAACACAGGTGGAAACTGCGCAATGGCAAGTCCACGATAAACACAATCAATAAACACAAACGTTGACACATTTACAAATAGAGCTTACTTAACAGCTAAATAGCTTAACTTCTGTTAACTTTATGAGTTAGGTAGGATATTATGTGGACCACCTCATATTAAACCAGTGTGTTGTTAACTCACTACGTCACCTAAATAGTGTCAGATTAAAGTTTGTAATAAATATTTTTGTAAAGTGTATTTTCCTCATCTGCCCCGCAGTGAGGCTCCTGTCCTTGCGGTGGACACACTAATGTTCAAACATTCAAAGGCTTCATTCCCCATGTGCACAATAGCTGCAGTGTAGTTTTTGGCAATGCACATCGTGAATCTAAGGCTTCTCGAACAACCCAACATATTATATCCTTAAGATGAACACGAAAAGTGGTGCAGGTCATTTGCAGGAATGGCTCACCTGGTGTAGTTTGCTGTCCTGTTATGTCCCTGTGCAGCGTTCAGCTCCTCTCCTCTGAATGAGATGCATTTAGCGGGGCTTCGGTATGCAGCAGCAGACCTGCCTCCACACTGACCCCCCCCCCTCGGCCCCCTAAACCCTGCACCGCGTTTGTATGGACGGCCAACCATGCCATAAAGCCGTGCCATCTTCGTACCGTTTCTGTTTTTATGTAAAGCTTCTTTGAGCACTAGGAAAAGCGATATATAAATCCAATGTATTATTATTATTATTATTATAAAAGCAACTATTTTTTACACGTTTTTTAGTTCAACACCCGTTTTTTTCTGGCGGGTACGGAAGCCAACAGTGCCATAATCACTATTTTGACACGTTTTTTCCGCGCTTTTTACAGTATGCCAACAGTGCCTTATTCATCACTATCTTCGCACGTTTTTTTCGCGCTTTTTACAGTACGCCAACAGTGCCTTAATCATCACTACATTCGCACGGTTTTAAGTTAGAACCCGTTTTTACCGCGTGTTTTACAGTACGCCAACAGTGCCTTATTCATCACTATCTTCGCACGTTTTTTTCGCGCTTTTTACAGTACGCCAACAGTGCCTTATTCATCACTATCTTCGCACGTTTTTTTCGCGCTTTTTACAGTACGCCAACAGTGCCTTATTCATCACTATCTTCGCACGTTTTTTTCGCGCTTTTTACAGTACGCCAACAGTGCCTTAATCATCACTACTTTCGCACGGTTTTAAGTTAGAACCCGTTTTTCCCGCGTGTTTTACAGTACGCCAACAGTGCCTTATTCATCACTATCTTCGCACGTTTTTTTCGCGCTTTTTACAGTACGCCAACAGTGCCTTAATCCTCACTACTTTCGCACGGTTTTAGGTTAGAACCCGTTTTTCCCGCGTGTTTTACAGTACGCCAACAGTGCCTTATTCATCACTATTTTCGCACGTTTTTTTTGCCTTGGTTTACCATGTTTTCTATTCAGTTTTTTTTCGCGTTGTAGTGAAACGGTAAAAAACAGTTTTTTCCAGTACAAGAAAGACGAGTTAAGCCAGTAAAAAGCGATACATATTTGAAAGACAAAGCCACTATTTCAACTTGTTTTTTGTTAAACCCCATTTTTTCCTGTGCGTTGTTAGCTATTTAAAATAGCTGCTATTTACTTTGTTATTCTTAGAAAACTTTTTCCCCGCTACAAGACGAGTTAAGAATAAAGCCGTACCAAAGCAATGAATACATGGAAAGTTCCTGCCATTGTAAAGGCTGTAGAGACAATTAAATCATGCGTAAACATTTCTAACGAAAGCTCAGTGAAAGCAGGGTTTTCGACAACTACCTGCCGTGGTGCCCTTGAGCAAGTACTGCTGCAGGCTTGGTATATGACTTTCTTTTTAAAATATGTATCCTCAAAGATCAAGCACTTATTGTAGGTTGGTTTGGATTGAAGCGCCAGCTAAATGAAACGCATTAACATAATTAAACAGATCAATATTTCAACGGTTTATTGCAACAGGTAGTAAGGTGTATTATCGCTGCAGATTATATTATTTTGACCTCATAGTTCTTCACATATAAATATCAAAAGACATATACATATGACAGAAGTACTCGCACAGATCACATAACCCCATTTAAACATGAATATAAAGGATTAAACAGTACAATGTGTGTTATCTGTAAATGAACTTAGAATCAGTAATGTTTCTGTATATCCAATTTGACACGGCTTTATTTTGTATTGTATAATAATTCTCATGTTAATATTATATATGTTAAATAAATCTAATCAAATCAAATCTTGCACGTTCAATTCTTACCTTGAAAACTAATTTAGATTTCTTAATTGATTTGATACGTTTTGTATATAGTTTGTATAAAGTGTATTTATATGGGGCGGCTGTGGCTCAGTGGATAGAGTGCTGGACTTTGAATCAGGGGATAGCAAGTTCGAGTCCCACTGCAGTCAGCATGTCGTTGTGTCCCTGGGCAAGACACTTCACCCCAAATTGTCCACAGTACTGAATGTATGTAAGTCAATTTGGATAAAAGCGTCAAACAAGTAATAATAATAAGTATTTTTTCAATATTTGAGCTCAAAGTAATAGGATTATCTTTATTCCCTCCTGTTTTAACTAAATTGTATTCTTACTTTTTTCTGTGTAGATGGAATTAGTTGAATAGTAACTATCGCTTTATCCCGTTCTCAATGAATAGACATCATTCCCTTCTCCTGCAGTAACACTGCCCCCTTGTGTCTGAAAGCTGCAACTGCAGTATTTTATACAAAATAATCTCACAATAAAACAAAACTCGAAATGTTTTTAACGGAGGGATTTTATTACAATGTGGAATCTGATAACACGGGAAGCAGGTCGTCGGTCATTAAATAGCATCCGTGCTAAATGCTGGGAAACATACCGTGGATGGAAAAAGCGTCGTATTGTTATTTACAGTCTGTTAATGTAGGAGGCTTCAGCGGCCCCCCCCCCTCCAGGCTGCTGCTCCTCTCTTCTTCATGCTTCCTCCTCCATCCCCCCCTCCTCTTCCTACTCCTCCTCCTCTTCCTCTTCCTCCTCCATCCCCTCCTCTTCCTCCTCTCACTTTCTTCCTCACTCCGCTGGCTTGTTCTGTGTCGTCGTTGTCCGGGTCTCCTCCTCTCGGCCGTTTCCTTTTCTCGCCTTGCTCCTTCATTTCCTGAAGAAGACGTTTCATTTTTCTATTATTATTATTGTTTGGTGGATTTTTTTCTGTATACAAATACATGTGTGTACTTACAAATAAACCCACTTTTTCAGATTACAATAAAGATCTAATCTAATCTCTAATCTAAGATCTATCTTTTATTAAAGCAGCTCTCAGAAAAAAAGTTTAAAATCTAATGAATTCATCAAAACTGGAAATATGTTGACCCGCTCCACCAGCATCATCACCTCGTCCTCCTGCGTCGGGAACGCCGGGAGCTTCTTCGAGTTAAAGTAGAAGTACTCAGATCTTGTACTTTAGTAAAAGTAGAAGTACTCAGATCTTGTACTTTAGTAAAAGTAGAAGTACTCAGATCTTGTACTTTAGTAAAAGTAGAAGTACTCAGATCTTGTACTTGAGTAAAAGTAGAAGTACTCAGATCTTGTACTTGAGTAAAAGTAGAAGTACTCAGATCTTGTACTTGAGTTAAAGTAGAAGTACTCAGATCTTGTACTTGAGTAAAAGTAGAAGTACTCAGATCCTGTACTTGAGTAAAAGTAGAAGTACTCAGATCTTGTACTTGAGTAAAAGTAGAAGTACTCAGATCTTGTACTTGAGTTAAAGTAGAAGTACTCAGATCTTGTACTTGAGTGAAAGTAGAAGTACTCAGATCTTGTACTTGAGTAAAAGTAGAAGTACTCCGATCTTGTACTTGAGTAGAAGTACTCAGGTCTTGTACTTGAGTTAAAGTAGAAGTACTCAGGTCTTGTACTTGAGTAAAAGTAGAAGTACTCAGATCTTGTACTTGAGTAAAAGTAGAAGTACTCAGATCTTGTACTTGAGTTAAAGTAGAAGTACTCAGATCTTGTACTTGAGTTAAAGTAGAAGTACTCCGATCTTGTACTTGAGTAAAAGTAGAAGTACTCAGATCTTGTACTTGAGTTAAAGTAGAAGTACTCAGATCTTGTACTTGAGTAAAAGTAGAAGTACTCCGATCTTGTACTTGAGTAGAAGTACTCAGATCTTGTACTTGAGTAAAAGTAGAAGTACTCAGGTCTTGTACTTGAGTTAAAGTAGAAGTACTCAGGTCTTGTACTTGAGTAAAAGTAGAAGTACTCAGATCTGATACTTGAGTAAAAGTAAAGGTACTCAGGTCTTGTACTTGTGTAAAAGTAGAAGTACTCAGATATTGTACTTGAGTAAAAGTACAAGTACTCAGATCTTGTAGTGAAGTTATAAGTACTCAGATCTTGTACTTAGTAAAAGTAGAAGTACTCAGATCTTGTTCTTGAGTGAAAGTAGAAGTACCAGAGTGTAGGAATACTCTGTCACAGTAAAAGTCCTGCATTCAAAATGTCCCTCAAGTGAAAGTAGGAAAGTATTCTCATCAAAATATAGTGAAAGACAGTGAAAGTAGTCGTTGTACAGATTGGTCCATTTCAGAATAATATATATGATATGTTTTATAATGATTGATCATGAAAGTGTTCTCAAAGCTGGTGAAGGAGCAGCTAGTTTGAAGTACTTTGTAGACTGCAGGGTAGCTGGTGAAGGAGCAGCTAGTCTGAAGTACTTTGTAGACTGCAGGGTAGCTGGTGAAGGAGCAGCTAGTCTGAAGTACTTTGTAGACTGCAGGGTAGCTGGTGAAGGAGCAGCTAGTCTGAATGGCTTTGTAGACTGCAGGGTAGCTGGTGAAGGAGCAGCTAGTCTGAATGGCTTTGTAGACTGCAGGGTAGCTGGTGGATTTACTCCAGGTGGACCTAAAGTCTGAATGACTGCATGAAGTGATTTCTGAGACTCACCAGCCGGGCGAACCTCTGGGCCTCGCTGACCCGCTCCACCAGCATCATCACCTCGTCCTCCTGCGTCGGGAACGCCGGGAGCTTCTTCGCTATCAGGGTCTCGATCCGCTGGAAAAGCTCCACGTCGTATCTAACGTAACAGAACAGTCACTTTAGGTAAGGTATTTATATTTCTGGAAGCTTGTTCCCTTTGTGAGGAGACTACAAACTAAAAGCAGCTTCTTTACCATTATATGAATACAGGAGCCATCTTTCGCCTCAACACGCGATACTCTAACAACACACATCTAATTCAAAGTTCCTTACTGAGTGACGAAGGTGATGGATTTCCCGGAGCGCCCGGCTCTGGCTGTCCGTCCCACTCTGTGGATGTAGTCCTGAGGAGACACAGACATCGATATCAAAGACCTTTCAACACAAGGCAACTCAAAGTGCGTCACAAAGATGAAAGACATTAAGAAAATGGCATTTAAAAATAAAGATAATAAAATAAACATTAAAAGAAAAACATGACGTGAATAAAAGTTAGAGTGCAGTAGAGATGTTAATAGTCACTTAGCGGCCCGGCAGGTTTCTGGGAGTTTGGAGCAGAATAACTGAAATCTGCTTCTCCGCTAAAAGGTCTCCTATGATTCTGTGTTTCATCAATACAGGTCTCAGATATATCCAGAGCCTGTCTCTGATTGGCTGAAACACCAAACAGATCATTGCAGCATTACCCATAATCCCCTCTGTTTCTGCCCTGTTTCCAAAGTGCTGATTATCTGTCTGTTACTTTAGATGAAAATAAGGAGCCCCTCCCCCACGCCCCTCTGAGAGACATTTGGTTACAAAGAACTCAATAGGCGCATTCACACCGCAGTACTTTTCCCACAAAGGTTCATCAGAACTCAGTTCATGCGAACTCTTTAGTTCTCATGAACTAAGTACAGATCGCGTTCACACCGGAATAAGTCCCTGGGGGTGGATTAGGCAAATGAAGCCGCTGACGTCACTTCTTCTTCTTCTGCTTTGGGTTTACTGGCAGGCTACAAACCACTTCACGGCGTATACTGCCCCCCGGAGTCCCCGGCCGGAAGTCCCCGGAGTTGGGGAAGGCTTCAGTAGAAGCTGCTGGGACTCCCAGCAGCTTCTACTGAAGCCTTCCGAGTAAATCGCCAGAACGCCGACACCTCCTCATCTCCACCGCTCCCATGTTTTATTTTGTGTTGCCATAAGTTAGTCTCTCTGCGTTTCTGCGCTGGGCTAATGCTAATAATGCTAATGCGAGGATAATAAAATGGCGGCTTCACAAAACTTTTTGGGAGTTTTACGGGGCGTGGTTTGCAATCCGCCCAGCCAATCAGAAATATAGCTCTTTTCTCACAAGAGAGCCGCTCGAAAGTCCCTGCTCTCTAGCAGGGACTTTCGAGCGGGTAAAAAGGTTCTCATTAACTAATTTTAGTACCGGCTCTTTTTGGTGTGAACGCAATAAAAGAGTTCTCAGGAACTAAGTTCGCATGAACCTTTGTGGGAAAAGTACCGCAGTGTGAATACGCCTATTGGTGATTCAGGTGATAAGGGGGGGGGGGGGGGTTACCTTGGTTGCTGATTGGCTAATGGTTACACAAGCCAACACATCGTTATGACATCATAACGTGGCCTAAATCTGATCAGCTCATTTTCAGACAGGTTTTTATAGAAATGGATCAAAAAGAGAGAAAATCTTTGTTCCTGAAACTTTCAGAGTCTCTTTCCACAGAGGGGACACATGTTGATGTAGAAGAGACATGAAGAAGAGGGGACACATGTTGATGTAGAAGAGACATGAAGAAGAGGGGACACATGTTGATGTAGAAGAGACATGAAGAAGAGGGGACACATGTTGATGTAGAAGAGACATGAAGAAGAGGGGACACATGTTGATGTAGAAGAGACATAAAGAAGAGGGGACAACATGTTGATGTAGAAGAGACATGGAGAAGAGGGGACACATGTTGATGTAGAAGAGACATGAAGAAGAGGGGACACATGTTGATGTAGAAGAGACATGAAGAAGAGGGGACACATGTTGATGTAGAAGAGACATGAAGAAGAGGGGACACGTGTTGATGTAGAAGAGACATGAAGAAGAGGGGACACATGTTGATGTAGAAGAGACATAAAGAAGAGGGGACACATGTTGATGTAGAAGAGACATGGAGAAGAGGGGACACATGTTGATGTAGAAGAGACATGAAGAAGAGGGGACACATGTTGATGTAGAAGAGACATGAAGAAGAGGGGACACATGTTGATGTAGAAGAGACATGAAGAAGAGGGGACACGTGTTGATGTAGAAGAGACATGAAGAAGAGGGGACACATGTTGATGTAGAAGAGACACACCAGCTCCTAAATCGTCAGTGTGTGTTCTTCAGGTACCTTGGAGTGTGTGGGGATGTCGTAGTTGATGACGCAGTCGACGTGAGGGATGTCGAGACCTCGGGACGCCACGTCGGTCGCCAGCAGCACCGAGCGAGACTTGGACTTGAACTTGTTCAGAGATCCCAGACGTTTGTTCTGAGGGGGAGAACCAGGGAGTGAATAAGGGGTCAAATACACCAATGTGGTTCCTCACAGTGTAGTGAAGCTAAACAAGGTTCCTAACAGAGGGAAATAGTACCCAAGTGTCCACCTTGATAAGAGCTTTATCTGATACATGAAGACAGACTCCTGCTTTCACTCGGTCACTCACGACGTCCTCTGCAACGTTTAGCTTATTGTATTCACTTCTGAAAAATGTGTTTTATTGTGTTTGTCTTATTCACGCTGCTCTGAGGAGCCTGGGACTTCAGATGTTCATTAGCATATCTACACTGTAGCAGCTGTGCATCTTGGGAAGCTGTTTGAATTCTCTAGGTGGGAAAGAACTATTCGATAAGCAACCTCAGAGTGAGTGTGTGTGTGTGTGAGTGTGTGTGTGTGTGTGTGTGTGTGTGAGTGAGTGAGTGTCAGTGTTAATTTAGATTTAGTCTTTAGACGAAAAACGTTATTAGTTTTAGTCACATTTTAGTTGAGAGAGAGTTAGGCCCCGCCCCCCGCACACAGAGGGAGAGAGAGAGTTCGGCCCCGCACACAGAGGGAGGGAGAGAGAGAGTTAGGCCACGCACAGAGAGGGAGAGAGAGAGAGTTAGGCCACGCACAGAGAGGGAGAGAGAGAGAGTTCGGCCCCGCACACAGAGGGAGGGAGAGAGAGAGTTAGGCCACGCACAGAGAGGGAGGGAGAGAGAGAGTTCGGCCACGCACAGAGAGGGAGGGAGAGAGAGAGTTAGGCCACGCACAGAGAGGGAGGGAGAGAGAGAGAGTTCGGCCCCGCACACAGAGGGAGGGAGAGAGAGAGTTAGGCCACGCACAGAGAGGGAGAGAGAGAGTTCGGCCCCGCACACAGAGGGAGAGAGAGAGTTAGGCCCCGCCCCCCGCACACAGAGGGAGAGAGAGAGTTAGGCCCCGCACACAGAGGGAGAGAGAGAGGGTTAGGCCCCCGCACACAGAGGGAGAGAGAGAGGGTTAGGCCCCGCCCCCCGCACACAGAGGGAGAGACAGAGTTAGGCCCAGCACCCTGCAAACAGAGGGAGAGAGAGAGTTAGGCCCCGCACACAGAGGGAGAGAGAGAGTTAGGCCCCGCACACAGAGGGAGAGAGAGAGTTAGGCCCCGCCCCCCGCACACAGAGGGAGGGAGAGAGAGAGTTAGGCCCCGCACACAGAGGGAGAGAGAGAGTTAGGCCCCGCCCCCCGCACACAGAGGGAGAGAGAGAGTTCGGCCCCGCACACAGAGGGAGGGAGAGAGAGAGTTAGGCCACGCACAGAGAGGGAGAGAGAGAGTTAGGCCCCGCACACAGAGGGAGAGAGAGAGTTAGGCCCCGCCCCCCGCACACAGAGGGAGAGAGAGAGTTAGGCCCCACCTCCCGCACACAGAGGGAGAGAGTTAGGCCCCGCCCCCCACACACAGAGGAGGGAGAGAGAGAGAGTTAGGCCCCGCCCCCCACACACAGAGGGAGAGAGAGAGAGTTAGGCCCCGCCCCCCACACACAGAGGTGGAGAGAGAGAGTTAGGCCCCGCCCCCTGCACACAGAGGGAGAGAGATCGCTCTTCTGGAGTGAAGAGAGCGGATATAATGATACAATGATGCAAGTTAGAAACGTAAGATGCATTTGGACAGACCAGACACTTGGGGGAAAATATGCTGCATTTTTAATGTCCGATATTCCACCATTAACACCTTCGTCTAGTCAACGAAAAATATACATTTCGTCACCGTTTTTATTATCAAGAATCTATTTTTAGCTCGTCATCGTCTCGTCTTAGTCGTGTACAAAAAGTACGTTGACGAACATTTTTCGTCATAGTTTTTGTTGACGAAATGAACACTGGCGTGTGTGTGTGTGTGTGTGTGTGTGTGTGTGTACCTGACTCATCTGGCCGTGGAGAGGGATGGCAGTGATGCCGAGGTTCCTCAACAACAGCGCCACCCGCTGGGCGTTGTTACACGTGCTGCAGAAAATCATAAAGGAGTTTCCTGCCAGCTCGTTCAGAATGGACACCAGGTAACAGTCCTGCAACACACACACACACACACACACACACACACACACACACACACACACACACAATCTCCAGCATTATACAATGAAGACACAAGAAGAGAGATTTGAAACATTGCAGCGTGTGAATAACGAGCCCTACCTTGTACTTGGATGGTATGAAGATGTAGTACTGCTGCAGTTTATCTACGGTGGAGTATTTGGTGGACACGGCACACTTCACAGGATCCTTCAGAGCGGCTCTCTGGAGCTTTTGGACCTGGAACCAAAGTTGAGAAACATTCACAGCAAGAGAAAAGGCTCTGGTGCCCACTTCATGTATTCCAGAAGGACTAAGAACACGCAGCGAGAACAGAGAGGGAGACGTGTGTCCTACCTTCTTGGTCATGGTGGCAGAGAACAGGTAGGTGTGCCTCTCTCTGGGAATCACCTTCAAGATCTTATCCACCTGAGAGTCAGATATTTAATTAATGTTGCTGCACCGCTCACAGTTAAATACGCACACAGGACACGAGGGGTGTAACGGTTCACAGAAGTCACGGTTCGGTTCGTACCTCGGTTTGGGGGTCACGGTTCGGTACAACAAGAAAAAAGTTCCAAATGCATAATTCCAGGTTTGTTGTTATTTATGTTTGAACAGTAGCAAGTTTCAGTTTACAAATAAGGAACTCAAAAGCTTCCGTTATTTATTTTGGTCTCTCGGCTCTCATGTGTCTCGGCTTCTGAAAAGCAGCGGGGATCAGCTGCTGAACTGCTGTTGTCTTTTGCCGGGCTCCGGTGCCTTCTGATATGATTTAGCATGTTTGGCGTGTGTTAGCATTAGCATACCGCACCGCTGTCGAACAACGCCGACACACCGTCCTCGTCCGATCCACCACTCGCACTCCATCCTTACTGTAGTCCACAGGGAACCCGAAATGTTCCCACACAGCTGATTTAAAAGAAGCAGGTGGGTTCTAGCTCCTGTGTGTTATCTGAACTCGCCATACTAACTTCTCTTCTTCTTCTTCTTCATTTGTTGTTTAAGGGCGGTTTGCAAAAAGCTTTTAGGCGCAATACCGCCCCTTGGATTATATATAGTGTAGTGGAAACTGCCCTGAATGAAAGACTTTTTTCCCACTCGTAAAAAAAGGCGTATTCGTCGCGTGACTGCTTGTGCCGAACCGTGACGTCCGAACCGTGACGAATACCGTAACACCCCTACAGGACACAGAAACGGTTAACCAATATCCACCGTTGTTACAATTCTGCAGAGTTTATTTCCACCCACCTCGGTCTCAAAGTCCATGTTGAGGATTCTGTCGGCCTCGTCCATCACCAGGAACTTCAGCGCTCTCAGAGAGAAACCCTTCGTGTTCTCCATGTGGTCGATCAGCCGCCCGGGCGTGGCTGTGGAAACGTTACATTCACTTCATCACCACAATGCGGGAAACTAAAACATATAACGCCAGAGCAGATATACACACACGCTGAAATATATTAAACAACGTACGGTTTTAATATAAAGATACAAATATTTTCAGATTTGGGAATGAACGTTTATCATGACGGAAAAATCTGACATTGCGATATTTTTTCCCAAATATTGTTCCCAAATCTGAAAAAATATTTGATGCACCCCTAAATGGACAGTTTGTCAAATAGGATTGATCTCAAAAGTTCTTACCGATAACAATGTGTGGTTTTTTGGCCAGCACCAGAGACTGGGACATCATATCGATTCCTCCGACTATGACGGCTGCAACACAGACAACATACAGATCATTATTAAGATACAGAGTCACGTGAAGGTATCCCAGCTGTGATGTGTGATTACCTAGAAGAGCATCAGGACTGTTTGAGGCAGATGATAGCTATGTGATTAACATGATGATTCAGCCTCTATGGAGAGAGACATCAAGCATGCTCATTTCTGACGTGGAGCTAATCTGAAGTAAACATTGAATACTGCTTTCTATTCCTCCATCTTGTGACTGTGTGACTCCCTCTCTTGGATATCAGCATGTGAAGGACACTGCTCAGGAACTAGTTGATGCTCTGTATGTGATGACTACTTCCATTCTGGAGAGGATCACAGATACATGGATCCTGAGACTGAAGCTCAAGCCGGGGACCAGGGAGAGTTTTCTAACGCGGTATCCGTACCGTCCCGTCACGGTTCTGACGTCACGGTTCGGCACAAGCAGTCACACGACGAATACGCCTTTTTTTTAATGAGGTTTAAAAAGGTCTGTCATTCAGGGCAGTATCCACTACACTATTTATAATCCAGGGGGCGGTATTGTGCCTAAAAGCTGTTTGCCAGCCGCCCTTAAACAACAAATGAAGAAGAAGAAGAAACACAACAACAAAACGAACTAAATACAAGAAGAAGAAAAGTTAGTATGGCGATTTCAGATAACACACAGGAGCTAGAACCCACCTGCTTCTTTTAAATCAGCTGTGTGGGAACATTTCGGGTTCCCTGTGGACTACAGTAAGGATGGAGTGCGAGTGGTGGATCGGACGAGGACGGTGTGTCGGCGTTTTTCCACAGTCCAAACACTTTCTTATTATTTATGATGTAATATTTTCAAGACATTCTTTTTAGTTTTACAGCTTGATGAAAGCTTTTAGTTTGACATCAGCCATTATAGATAATATGGCCATGTGTGTGTGTGTGTGTGTGTGGTACTGTTTGTTTTTAACAGTGTAATAAAGTTAATTATTCAAAATGTTCCTTAAAAAAAAAGTTCCTTATTTGTAAACTGAAACTTGCTACTGTTCAAAATAAATAACAACAAACCTGGAATTATGCATTTGGGACTTTTTCTTGCTGTACCGAACCGTGACCCCCAAACCGAGGCACGAACCGAACCGTGACTTCTGAGAACCGTTACACCCCTGATTAACACGTACCACATTTCACGCCGATGCTGGAGCCCAGGGCCTCGAACTGCTCCGCGATCTGGAAGGCCAGCTCCCTGGTGGGGGTGAGGACGAGGGTGTGCAGCCTCTGGGGGGAGGACAGCAGGGACTGCAGGATGGGCAAAGCAAACGCGCCCGTCTTACCGGAGCCGGTCTCTGCCAGCCCGATGATGTCCCTCCCTGCAGAGAAAAAGAATCCGGAAAATGATACCAGGCCCGGAAAAGAATCGTAGCAAGCTGGAGAATCCAAAATAAAGTTTCAGATATGTAAAGGCAATTCAAAGTACTTTACAAAAATGAAAGACATATTTAAACACTCATTTAAAAGCAAAGGTATATGAATTAAAGTGTGAGATACACACATCTGAAATGTTTAGCTCTGACTCTCAATCACCGCTAACTGTTTAGCAGAAATAGTTTCCCCTTTCTTTCTCGTTGAACTTGTCCTTTAGTTATTTCAACGGTTTCACGCTAAACACAATTCTAATCTGGCCCCACGGTACCTTTTAGTTTCCCCCCGAAACTATCCCTCTTTTTTAAATGCACATTATTTCAGTTTAAGTTGTCTTGACGTGTGATCACAGTATTTCATGTTACGCTGCGTTTCACCTGATACATGTACATGTCTGATTCCTGCAACTGTCTTACACAACGACATCTCATCTCGCGTTTACCCAAAGCGACTTACAGACATTAATACTGGAAGCCAGAACTCTGTTTGGAAGAGTTCGTGTTGGGAAGGTCCTTTGCTTCGGAGCAGGAGGAGTCGAAACTACATTTTCAGATGCACTGGACATTGAATTGCATACTTGTATATTGTTACTGGTTTAAGTCATTTGGTTTTGGAGAGTTTGTTATTTTTAGGAGTTGTGTTTTGTATGAATTTAAAAATGTGTGCATAAAGAAAGCCTGGAAGTGTCTTGCCGGGGGACACAGAGGCGTGCTGACTGCAGGGGGGATTGAACCAGTGCTCCGAAGTCAGCGCACTAACCCACAGCCTCCCTATAACTCCACTTTATTCATTCAATATTTCCTTTACGTGAATGTTCTGTTGCTTTGAGTGTGCAGATGACCAATGAGAGAAACATGGCTCTGGGAGTAGGTTGCATGTTAGAGCGGACTGGACTGGGTTTGAAGATATGAAGGTTATTGTTGCCGTTGTGTGGGAATAACAGAATACATGAGGTCCAGAAAGAGACTTACACTTCTACTGAAGTTGAATATTGAAATGTAATTACTTTGACTTGCAGTAGATTATTTTAAAACAATAGTATTATATATTACTTGTACTGAAGTAAAGGATCTGAGGACTCCATCACTGCGGATCACTCACCCTGCAGCGCGAGAGGAACAGCTTCTATCTGAATCTTCGTTGGGGTTTTCCATCCCAGCTGATCACACGCCTCGCAGAGGACCTCGGTGACTCCCTGTGGACAAAAGTGACCCGGATTCAGACCCATGGGTACCAAATGACACCATCATCACACACCAGGGATATTTCACACAGTACAATACACACATGGACAGGACCTAAACAAAGTAGGTCTGAACATAAATACATATACAAACACATGCCTTTTTTAAATAAATGTACCTTTTAAACACCTCAAATGTGTACTTAAGTACAGTTCTTGAGTATATGTACTTGGTTACTTCCACAACAGTCGATAATGCACCGTACAAAAGTATAGCATCATCACATAGGTGCAGAGCTGTAAAGTAACTAAGTACATTTACTCAAGTACAGTTTGAGAGACTTGTACTTTACTTGGGTATTTCCATTTTCTGCTACTGTGTACTTTTACCCCTCTACAGTTCAGAGGTACATGGTGTACTTTCACTCCACTAGATGTATTTAATACCTTTAGTTACTTCACAGATGAATGATGTGAAATCTAATCAAGTGTTAAATCAGACTTTAGTTCCACCTGGAGTAAATCCACCAGCTACCCTGCAGTCTACAAAGTACTTCAGACTAGCTGCACCTTCACCAGCTACCCTGCAGTCTACAAAGTACTTCAGACTAGCTGCACCTTCACCAGCTACCCTGCAGTCTACAAAGTACTTCAGACTAGCTGCACCTTCACCAGCTACCCTGCAGTCTACAAAGTACTTCAAACTAGCTGCTCCTTCACCAGCTACCCTGCAGTCTACAAAGCCATTCAGACTAGCTGCACCTTCACCAGCTACCCTGCAGTCTACAAAGCCATTCAGACTAGCTGCTCCTTCACCAGCTACCCTGCAGTCTACAAAGCCATTCAGACTAGCTGCACCTTCACCAGCTACCCTGCAGTCTACAAAGCCATTCAGACTAGCTGCTCCTTCACCAGCTACCCTGCAGTCTACAAAGCCATTCAGACTAGCTGCTCCTTCACCAGCTACCCTGCAGTCTACAAAGTACTTCAAACTAGCTGCTCCTTCACCAGCTACCCTGCAGTCTACAAAGTACTTCAGACTAGCTGCTCCTTCACCAGCTACCCTGCAGTCTACAAAGTACTTCAGACTAGCTGCTCCTTCACCAGCTACCCTGCAGTCTACAAAGCCATTCAGACTAGCTGCTCCTTCATCAGCTACCCTGCAGTCTACAAAGTACTTCAGACTAGCTGCTCCTTCACCAGCTACCCTGCAGTCTACAAAGTACTTCAAACTAGCTGCACCTTCACCAGCTTTGAGAACACTTTCATGATCAATCATTATAAAACATATCATAGATATTATTCTGAAATGGACCAATACTCTGGTACTTTGTCCACCTCTGCATATTCCATGATTAAAGAGACGATGAGGCTAGCTTAGCTTAGCTAGCTAACCGCGGTTTGTTTTGGTTCCGTACATTCTCCTTCCTGTGAAAAAACGTACCAAATCTTTGAATGTTTTCGGTGCTACTTCTGTTTCTGCCACCTCGGGCTGGCTGTTATCCTGCTCACTGCCCGAATCATCGGGTTTCTCTTCTGTTTTGGGCTTCACGTTTTCCTCAACTGCGTCCGCCATGCTGGATGCCAAACGTGTCGTCAGGTCCGTACTGCGCAGAAGCGGAAACAAACTGAAGCCGCACTGCATGGTGGGAATTGTTGTTTTTTAATGCATCAGCGTTGTTTATACATCAAAATACTATACAACTGTTGTATACTGTGCTCCTAAGTACTTTTCATCATGAGTTTGTGTAGATGGAGCAGAGTTTCAGATGTGAAGTCACCTCTGTATTATTGAAGCAGCACGTTGTCTTTAATATTAATGAGATATTTTCTGAACAGATTATTAAACCTGGAGTTATTTCAAACAGGAACATTGTTTTCTAAAGTCACATCATGTTTTCTTTATTCAGACTGAGAGGCTGCAGGTTGTCAGAGATCAGCTGTTCTGCTCTGGCCTCAGCTCTGAAGTCCAACATCCATCTGAGAGATCTGGACCTGAGTGGCATCGCTCTGCAGGGTTCAGGAGTGGAGCTTCTGGAGAGTCCAGACTGCAGACTGGAGACCCTCAGGTCAGTTCTCCGTCTGTAACTTCTGTGCTGAGATGAAGAGAGTTGTGTTGACTCTGCGCTGCAGACACCAGGCTGATATCACTCTGATCCTCACTGAGCATCCTACCCTGCATAATGCACTCATCTCAAACACCTGAAACTCATCTTATATTCTGCAGCATGCTTTAAATAAATTATATACAACAAGAACATATTTCTATTAAAACTCCTAAACATCTAATGTGTTTGTATTTGTCAATTTATTGAACATGTTTTAAAAAAAGAAGAAATAAAACAGAAAATGAATCAAAATACTTTTCAAAGTAAAAATAAATACTCAAGTCGTTTCCTTCATGTTCAAAAGGGGCAAGAAGAAGAAGCTTCTAAACCTTTCTTTCCCCTCTAGCGTACGTAGTTCATGGAAATCAGAGTTCAGTTCATCGTCATCAGCATCCGTGATATTTCATACGTTGTTTAAAAAAAAGAAACCATCTGTTTGTACAAATCTAAAAAACAAAACAAATAATCTTTACAGGTGTTAAGAACTCAGACACTTAGGAGGTAGGACCCAATTGCACGACCCGGGAGACAGAGGTAAAGTATTTGTAAGATACTTTATTTTTTCAAGAACAGCAAAAATGAAAACGCTCATGTAGTGAAGATCAAAACTTTCACAAGAGCACATAGAGAGCAAAGACCTTACCATGGCAATAGACAAAAACGAACTGACACTGAACACTGGGAGACAGGGGAATTTAAACACAGGGTAACAAGACACAGGTGGGAACAATCAGGGGCGGGGCTGACACTGATGAGCACAGGAGACACACAAGGGGTGACAGGTGAAAACAATCAGGAAATTAGACACACCAGGGAAACAAACGCCAGACAGGAAAACACAGGGGAAAAGACCAGACAAGACACAGGGAGGAAAACATGACAAGGAGAACAGCAAAACACCCACTACCAGACACACACAACTAAAAACGTGACACAACACAAGAATCGTGACAAAAGGTCAACCAAAATCGTCACAGACAAGAATAAGCAGGAAATCACCGCTCCTGATCTTAACAGATGAATAACAGTTCAGATGAAGCTGCACAGTATTTCATCATTACAGCTGTTCCACAGATCAACACCTTTCTCTGTTACGCAGTGAAGTTTGGAATGTGTCCGTCGGGTTTCTCTGAGTGAACAGTCCCTGGATACCATGAGGCCGTGGATGATTTGTGGCTTTGAACATCATTTCGAGAGTTTTATAGTCAACCAGGTCTTGTAGTTTCAGTATTTTTAGATTGATAAATAATCCATTTGTTGGCTCTCTGTGTTCTGAAGCTACACGATGCTTCTACTGACTGAATAGTTCAAACTGAAGATGCTGTGATTTGATGACTCCACTGTTCCTAAAATAAATATTCTGGATGTTTTTCTTCAAAACTCATCCTGAAATATTTGTCGTCTTTATAAACATTGTGATCTTGAGTTGAATCAGTTCCTGTGGGTTTTATTGGTCGGGCTGCACATTACATTACATGTTACTTGTTAGACGCTTTTATCCAAGCGGATCAGCATTCCCACTATATAATGAACACATAATGGTAAAAAAAATATATAGACTATATAAAAATATGTTTTCTTATATCATAGGAGACCAAGAGAGACGTGTGCACTGGATGAGCATTTCAAGACTATAATGAAAGGAGCGTCTGTCTGCTCCAATCAGGAGGAGACAGACAAGCTACAGGGAGCAAATAAACACGTCCCGATAGTACGAAGCAGCAGGACCCTAAATGTGTCGCAGGAGTTTTCCTTATGGGTCAGAAATCGTGGACTTTAAAACATAAACAAGTCTATAAGACCTGCCCACATTAAAGCATCGTAAGTATTGTAGACTTTCTTATCAGAGCACACTGAAACATGAGGTAAAAAGTATTTATTCAGCTGCAGATCAGACAGTTTCACACATGAGAAATATTCCACACCTTTATTCTGATGTTTAGGACATAAAATAATAATGGTACAAAAAGATTTGTCTGTTCACGGTAAGTCACAACGAGTTGGCCGGGGAACATACCGGGGAACAGACCGGGGAACACAAAGCATGGCCGTTACTAGAGTTCAGTTTATGAGTCGCGTCCTAAAAGCAAACCATCGATTTCTTACGTACATTAAATTCTCCTTAAAACGATTCTAAATGAAATGAGAGCCGTGCTTCCAGAAGAGAAGCTGAACACCTAGACGACAGCTACCTCTAAAGAGCGGTGCAGGGATGTCTGATTTTTGTAGTCCGACCCTGAAGGCAGCATCTCCCCGGTTCCCTCCACAAAAAGCCAATGGGAGTTTTTCATTGGATTTTGGAAAAGACTTTCTGATACACATTTTGATTTCTGAAGTAAAACGCTAACATTAGGAGTTAACCACAGACCTTATTTCTGGCTTACAACCAAAACACTTTCGGAAAACCATTGACTTACAGCGCAGGAAGTGATACAATGCTGACTCATTCCTGCACCACTCCACACTTCTTTATTTATGATACTTACACGTTTTGTTCAGAAGGAACACTTTCTGATTTCTGAAGTGAAACGCTAACGTTAGGAGTTAACCACAGACCTTCTGGCTTACAACCAAAACACTTTCGGAAAACCATTGACGAGGGGACTCATTCCTGCACCACTCTATATCCGCACAGAACCCCCCTCCCCCCTGAGTCTCAGAGCAGCCCCTCCATCTCCCTCATGAACGCCTCGTACATCTGGTCCTTACTCTTCATGTTGGACTGCGCCACCGCCCCCATCTGGTTTGGGTTCACGTATCCCATGGAGGCCGCGGTCGCCTGCTGTTTCAGCCCCAAGCCTTCGTCTTTCCGCCTCCCGATCCCCGACTTCTCGTGAGCGCCGGCCATCGTCATCCCTCCCCCCACCTTGTCCCTCCTCACCCTCAGCGCCGTGGGGACAAAGCGAGTGACCTCCGCCTTCATGTTGATGATCTGAGGTTTGGCTGAGATCGTGGCTCCGACCCCGACGCCCGACGCCAACAGACCTCCAGAAGAAGCGGACACAGACGTGATGTTTGCTCGCTTCTCGATGGTGGCGGCGGCGTGGTGGGGGTTTCCACCTGAGGGGTTGTTGTTGGATGTCCCTGGTGGAGGGGGGGGCATCTGCATGACCCCCCCTTGGCGCATGGACATGGGCATCGGAGGGGGCGGCGGCATGTTGTTTTGAGGACCTTCCTGGTTGGATCCGGAGCCTTTTTGCCGCTGCACGATGTTGGGAGGAGCGCTGAGCACGTTGGAGTTGAGAGGGGGAGGGAACAGGGAGAGGGGGGGGGCGAGGGGCCGGGGGGGTCCTCCTGCTCTCGGGGGAGGAGGTGGGATACCTGTGGAAAAATAAATAAAAGCATTTATTATGTGAAGAAGAGTTAGTTATATATCTGTGGGTACGTTGCCTTAGAAAGTAGAAAGTAAGAAGTCGTGGAGTAAAGTACCGATACCAGAAACATGTCATTAGGTACAGTAACGAAGTGTTTGTGCCTACCTGGTGGTGCAGGGGGTGGTAGTCTGGGAGGGGGTCCCCTGGGTGGGGGGCCAGGTGGGAGGCCAGGAGGAGGACCAGGGGGGGGGCCTGGGGGCCGGCCGGGAGGAGGACCAGGAGGCAGGAGGCGAGGCATCGGACCCCTCATTCCTCCAGGGATACCGGGAGGCCTCAGGAAGGGAGGAGCACCTGGAGAGCACGGAGGATGTCATGTGTCAATGACTCATATTGTATAAACAGCACATATCTATCAAATATTTAAATTGACAAATTGATAATACACTGCAGTCAGTAAAGACGGCATGTTCACGACCCTTCAGCGGACATTTAATCAGGGATTACCGGGTTTTAATTCAGTATAAATGTATTGTCGTGGGACCCTGTGTCAGCGGTGCAGCCCAAGTTCCTCAACATACCCACTCAAATAATGCAGTGAGTTTTAGACCCTGTAATAAACAGCAGCTCCCACTAGGGGCAGTAGAGTCTGCATATGAGGGAGGAGAGGAAGAGCAGGCCAGGTGTGGTTGCTAATGAGGCTCAATGAGTGGCAGCTGGGTGTGGGCCCTGTGTGTGTAAGATGCTGCGGGGAACCAGGAACTAGCAGAACCGACGGAAGTTTTTGGAGCTGCAGTTTTTGTCTTCGACTCTCCAGAGAAAGGACTGATGGTCATTGGATTACCAGAGAGAGAAACTACAGACTACCCGGGTTCGATTAATGTTGTTTTGTCCATGATAGCAGATTGGGTTTCACTGGATGAGGGGTTTGTGAAAGTGTTGAATGAATGTTTAATAAAATGCCGGCTATATTAATTTGATTTTTTCTATTATCTTCTACTCCTCATTGAAAGCAACCTAGTACATAGAAGTGTTACACATAGATAACACCACTGTAATTATTTAACTAATAAAAAAGTTGTAAAACATGGAAATTAGTCAGCATTTGATCACGTCCTATCCACTCTACGACGTCAAATACCTCAGTTAATACCCCACTGGTGAACAAAAAAAACGAGGTTGCTAACAAGTGTCTAAATGAGACGACTAAATGTCATCACACCCTACATTAGCCACCTTTAGCTTAGCGGTGGTGACGTGAAGTCATGTGACCGTGCTGCAGTTCCTTTATAGCCCAACATTAGCCACCTTTAGCTTAGCGGTGGTGACGTGAAGTCATGTGACCGTGCTGTAGTTCCTTTTATAGCCCAACATTAGTCTCCTTTAGCTTAGCAATGGTGAGGTGAAGTCATGTGACCGTGCTGTAGTTCCTTTATAGCCCAACATTAGCCACCTTTAGCTTAGCGGTGGTGATGTGAAGTCATGTGACCGTGCTGTAGTTCCTTTATAGCCCAACATTAGCCTCCTTTAGCTTAGCAGTGGTGACGTGAAGTCATGTGACCGTGCTGTAGTTCCTTTTATAGCCCAACATTAGCCGCCTTTAGCTTAGCAGTGGTGACGTGAAGTCATGTGACCGTGCTGTAGTTCCTTTTATAGCCCAACATTAGCCGCCTTTAGCTTAGCGGTGGTGACGTGAAGTCATGTGACCGTGCTGTAGTTCCTTTATAGCCCAACATTAGCTTTTTACTTCAGTGATGTTAATATGTGAAGATTGTCCTGCTGAGCTAAACGTGTAAATATCATAAACATTGAGATTATTTTCCGCTAGAATCCAAAATCCCGTTGGCCTTTTGTGGAGGAAACCCGGGAGATGATGCCTTCAGGGTCGAACACACAGAAATACATCATCCCTGCCCCAGAGTTGAAACTAACCTGGTGGTGGTCCTGGTGGGGGGCCAGACGGGGGGCCAGGGGGCCTCATGGGAGGGTTTGGGGGGGGACCCATGGGTGGGGGCCCGCTCATCGGAGGGCCCTGCAGGTGTGGAGTTCCCTGCTGTCCCACAGCCGGAGGGGGGAGTCGAGGATTAGCCATCAGGTGAGGCTGGCTCTCCCCAGGGGGTCCTCGGTCCTCGATGTCCGAACTGTCAGATTCATCCGTGTACTCTTCCTCTACCTCCTCCTCTTCCTCGTTCTCAGGGATTGACTGACCTGGAGACAGCAAAAATTTATCGTATGTCATCAGAAAATGGTTGTCTCCTATCATGCTATTTTTAGGCAATAGCTCTCAGATATAAATGTATAAAAAACATGTCTATGAAGTGTTTTGCTCAAAATACCAAACAGATAATTCTAGCCATATAGATATCCCTCTATTTCACTTCCTGTTACTGAAGTGCTGATTCTGGGTCAGTAGCTATAAAAAAAGAAAGAAAAGGGGGCGGAGCTTATGCCTGATCAGAATTCTCCCAGCAGAAACTCAGCTAAACGCTGCCGTGATGAAACGCCATATCATGTTCCAAACCACATGAAGGATTCTCTCTGAAACAGTCTGGAGCTCAAAGGCTTTCTCTCTTGCCGGTTATACCACAAGGTGAGTTCCTTTTTACTTCCTGCTTCTTCACACACATGCTCTCCAGTACAGGTTAGCTCTGAGTGTTAGCGATGCTAATGTAAACACCGTCCAAAACAGTCGGGCATTGTTTCTGATAGCAGCTTTCTGATTGGCCCGTTGGTCCACATTTCAGATATTATGTCATATCGGACGCAAATCTGGATCAGCTCCGTTGCTCCCCGTTTTTAGAGATTTGGGTACGGAGGAAAAGAGAGGGTTTTATTTCCTGACGCTGCGTGAGTTCCCCGACACACCGGGGACGCATGTAGATGTAGAAAAGACATTAAAAAGTGCATGATAGGAGACCTTGAAAGTGTGCTAGGTTAGTATGTACTGAGGGGAAACTGGTGAAATACAGTACCTGCCATCCTCAACATCATGGCCTGCAGAGGGGTGATGGCCTTCGTCTTCTTCACCAACCTCTTCTTCTTCTTCTTCCCGTCGCGGGGAGCCTCTGGAGGCAAATCAGCGAAACGTACACTGCGACCTGAAGTGACGAGACGTCAAGATTCATTAGAAGCAGACCGTATGTTAGTGCAAGAAACCGAGAGTACGAACACGACCACTATCTCGTTAAAACTGCCATTTTTGATCCTGAAAATTGCAGAAATGGACTCGTCAATAACCTCCAAGTAATTTTTTAACAATTGTTTACATAAATTTAGGCTATAAATATAAATTCAAAGGTTTATTGTCAGGTGCTCATGAGCTACAGTGTAGAAATGGCAATGGAATTCTTCTGACCTGAGCTCCTCCAACAATGCAACACATATAATAAACATTTTTCCCACATGTTCTTTTAGGGTATGTACATTTCGGTTAATCGTTTTTTCGGGGTCAAATATTCGAATATACATTTGCTTTCAAATTCCCATCCCTAGTATGAGTGGTAGTGGTGTTGATAGTATAAGTTGTAGTATAAGTTGTAGTAGTAGTAGTAGTAGTAGTAGTAGTAGTTGTAGTAGTGGTGTTGGTAGTATAAGTTGGAGTAGTAGTAGTAGTTGTATTCATAGTTGTAGTAGTGGTGTTGGTAGTATAAGTTGGAGTAGTAGTAGTAGTTGTATTCATAGTTGTAGTAGTGGTGTTGGTAGTATAAGTTGGAGTAGTAGTAGTAGTATTCATAGTTGTAGTATAAGTTGGAGTAGTAGTAGTATTCATAGTTGTAGTTGTGGTGTTGGTAGTATAAGTTGGAGTAGTAGTAGTAGTAGTAGTAGTTGTATTCATAGTTGTAGTAGTGGTGTTGGTAGTATAAGTTGTAGTAGTAGTAGTAGTAGTAGTTGTATTCATAGTTGTAGTAGTGGTGTTGGTAGTATAAGTTGGAGTAGTAGTAGTAGTAGTAGTTGTATTCATAGTTGTGGTAGTGGTGTTGGTAGTATAAGTTGGAGTAGTAGTAGTAGTAGTAGTATGAGTGGTAGTGGTGTTGGTAGTATAAGTTGGAGTAGTAGTAGTAGTAGTAGTAGTAGTAGTAGTAGTAGTAGTTGTATTCATAGTTGTGGTAGTGGTAGTGGTGTTGGTAGTATAAGTTGGAGTAGTAGTAGTAGTTGTATTCATAGTTGTGGTAGTGGTAGTGGTGTTGGTAGTATAAGTTGGAGGAGTAGTAGTAGTAGTAGTAGTTGTATTCATAGTTGTGTTGGTAGTATAAGTTGGAGTAGTATCAGCATGTGAAGGACACTGCTCAGGAACTAGTTGATGCTCTGTATGTACATGCATCCTGAGATTGAAGCTCAAGCCGGGGACCAGGGATATCTTTCTAACAGCCCCCTCACCAGCATGCCTCTCGGTCCTGTCTCTGTCCTCGTCTCGTTCCCTCTCCTCTTCCGGTCGGTCCACGCTCATCCTCATCTCTCCGTCCCTCTCCTCCTCTCGCTCTTCCTCGCTGTCTTCCTCAGAGTCGCTGTCCTCTTCGTCCACGTCGTCTCGGTCTCTGTCGCTGCCGCTGTCGCTGTCTCGATCTCTGCCCAGCTCCATCGCCGAGTCCTTCTCCAAACCCGGAATAGAAGGCTCTGTTTCAATGAGAGGAAAGAGAAATCAGAACAACAATACAGCCCCTACCTTCCCGGGTAATAGAACACATAACGTAAACACTCAAAACCAAATGTAGTCATTAAACACAGGACTAATAATAAATATAATAATCAATAAATAATAGGGGTGTAACGGTACATGTACGGTACGGGCCCTTCGGGTCGGTACACGTGTATCGAAGTGTACCGATCGAATATAACGTTAAATGTAAAAAATTGAGAACGTGAACAACTTTTTGGAAGTAATCTCAGGTGCTGCGTCGAGTAATTTGCTTAGCAAAGCGCTACCTGGCTGTGCTACCTCTGTCCCTAGAGAGGGTCTTCTCCACAGCAGGAGACATTGTTAGTGTCAGCAGATCTGCCCTTTCAGCAGCAATGTGGACAAGTTCATCTTTCTTTAGAACAACATGAAGACACAATGACAAGCAAGTCCTAACGTCAAACTGGTTGCTTAGGTACAGTTCAGTTCAAATACAGATCATTTCAGTTCATGGAAAAGCTGCACCTTAATGTTTGTTTTATTATATTTTGTATTTATTCGAGTGAATATTCACAGTTTAATAATAATTAAAAAATATATATATATATTTTATGTTTTGTGATAATTTTTTCTGCTGTACCGAAAACGTACCGAACCGTGACCTAAAAGCCGAGGTACGTACCGAACCGAAATGTTTGTGGACCGTTACACCCCGAGTAAATAATGAGGGTTTTTGTGTTTTCTGCCACGTTTTAAAATGTCAACAAATGAAATAATAATAAATAAATACAAATAATGTTTTTTTAGAAGGCTCCGTTTGAATGAAGAAAGGAACTGAGTTAGAGGAAGCATAAATCAAAACAGGGAGTGTGTCTTTCAACCAGAAGACTGTGGGTTCGATCCCAGCCCGTGCAGCCAACATGTCGATGTACCCTTGGGCAAGATGCTGAACCCTGAGTAGCTCCCGATGGCGTGGCCAACGGTGTGTGTATTAGGGATGCATACCGGTATCCGGTGTTACCGAAATACCGGTTACTGGTGGCTACGGTATACCGTACCGAAATCAGATCCGGTTTCGTTACTTTCAAAGTGAGTGCGTGGCCCGTGATATAAATTAGATTGCATAATAATCGTGTTTCTTCATATTTGATGTATTTTTTATTGTTCAATACTAGAAAGGTAAAAGTCCCACAAATGAACTGGGATGGGATTTGCTTTCTCTCACCAGTGAAGGCAAATGATTTAAAGATGAGATTTGTTGTGATCTCATGACCTTTATTCTATCATGTATTTGTTCTCTAGTGGAATCTCCGGTTTAACATTAATTATAACGGAGCTATAACGGTCTGTTTGGCAAGATGTGCTATTCACGCGGCACACCTGATGTGTTATACAAGATATTCCATAATCGGTTTTCTTCATATCTGTTATGTATCTTTCATTGTTTGTTCAGAACTAAAAGGTCCAAGAAGTCCCACAATTGAATTTAATATTCATTTGACATGTCAACTATATCGTAAAGCGCTTCATGGGAGCAATTGTGGGATGATACATTTTCAAAGTATCACGATATGTATCGTTCAGTGGTATCGTCAAAAAGTCAACGATATGCATCCCTAGTGTGTGAATGTTAGGTCGTAGAGTAAGCTACGATGCTCTGTGTGAAAGAGGGTCGTAAAGACTGGATAAAGCGCCATATAAGTTCATTTACCTTCCCAGTAACATAACATAACAAATATGTGATAAAAACACTTAAAAACCAAATGTAGTAATTAAACACAGGACTGAAAATATCAAGATGTATATTTAAAAGGGGAGAAAACAATATATATAATACTTTTATATAAAAAAATCAGTAATAATAAATACAAATATAATAACAATAAAGAATATTATAACAAAAATATATATAAATGATAATAAATAACAACTATATTAAATAAATAAGAGTTTTTGTAACTTTTGCTACTTTTTAAAATGTAAACAAATGAAATAATAAGATTTTTTTTTTTTTTAAATATAAAAATAAATAAATAAACAGCAAGTGTTTTTGTGTTACCTGTGTCTGTGCCGTAAGCTCTACGAGAGGGGATGCCGTACAGGGCCAGCACCTGAGGGGGCGGGGGTCCTGGGGGGGGGGCCGGGGGGCTTCTTCCCCGGAGGTAACCGAGGAACACCTGGTACCGTCGACAAAATGGGTCCAGCTGACAGAGCTCCTTTTCTGAGAGGTGGTAAGAAACAGAATTCCTTTAAGACCATGAAGGTGAACTCGGAGGAGCTGCACCTCGAAGACATCTCATGACAACTGTAGTCGAGGGAGTGCGTCGTCTTTAAACCAGCAGGTTTCTGTGAGTGTGTGAGAGTGGCCCAATCCCAAACCACGCCCTACACCTCCTTTTGCGCGGAGGGTCCGCCGCATTAAGTGCTGTTCCAAACCAACGAGTGTGGAGCGGGAGTTACAAGTAGTTCTACAACCTCATGATAACCTCATATGTTTTTAACTTAGGATCAAACCTGTGTTTAGTCTAGAAAAAGGTAAATGTGTGCATTTTATTATAAAGTTGTGTTTATTTACAGACCGTTGATTCATTTGCATATTTCTTTGCTTCAATCCCCCCCAGACTCATGGGTTATTAAATGTCGAAGGCCTACCCGAAAGGGGCGTTCTTCTTGAGGATGGAGGGCGGCTGGGCTCCGGGGAGAGGGATGTCCTGGATGTGGATGTTGGAGGGAGCGTGAGGCATGTCTGGCAGAGGGATGCTGTCCACCTCCACCGACTCTGCATTCTGAAACCAAAGCATTCTGGTTAAAAGGGACATTTTTACTTTCTTAACTTATTCTAATGTTCTGTTGATTGTGTTTATAGGATATACAGATTTTATACATATCTGTATAATTGTGTATTTGGGATTGTTGGAAACGTCATTTCGATCTCTCCGTCTGTACACACAAACTGAAACACTGACATTAAAGTTGACTTGATAAATGTCCCAACAGTTAGCGTCCTGCAGTTTCTATGAGCTGGGGACCGTACCATTCAGTTCCATCATTAAGCGTTGGGTTATTCAACATGTCTGGGTTCCCAAGAGGCTGCAAACAGACTATAACCCTTCTAGCCTATAGATAATCAATCAAATCCATTGATCAAAATGTATATCATCTTATTAACTCCAGTAATTTAAGTATTTCTGATCGCAGTCCAACCCTTCGCTGCAAACCCTCGACTTGAAATGAGAACCGATCCAGAAACCTTGACGGAGTCGAAGTAGAGCGCCAGCTGCCCTCGTTTGGTCTCGTAGTCCAGCTCCACTTTCCGCAGCTCCTTGTACGTTTCGGGGTTTTCTCTCTCGTACAGACGGACGATGCGCTCAAAGGTCTCGCGGAGTTTCTTCCTCTTGTCTCGCAGAACTTTCTCATTCAGCAACGGCTGCTGGACCGGGTTGAACTCTGTTGGAGGTGAAACAAGAAACGGCCTTTTTAATAATAATAATAATAATAATAATAATAATAAAACATGACACTTATATAGCGCTTTTCTAAAAACTCAAAGACTCTTTGACAGAGACAGAAAAGAGGGGGGGGGGCATTTGAATTGAATAATGAGTAAAAGCCTTTGAAAGACTTGCGTTGAGGTAAGTATTCGAAATCAAAGAATTGTAAGGATGTAACGCGTATATCTAAATGCTATCTAAATAAAGTATTTCATTCAAATGTACAGCATTAAATCCTAGAATGTATTTAAAAAGCTATTTATTTATAAAGCCTTTAAGTAGGGCTGGGGTTAGGGTTGCCTAGAACATCTTCCTGAGTCACATTTCATGGTATTTTAACATCCCATCGACGGGGATGCCCTCATCTTAGAGAAAGCACTTTTATAATCATGCATTAATGTTGCAGGTGGAAAAGATGGAGACGGGAAAGGCGTCCGTTTTGCGTCTAATTTGATAGCTGTTAGGAAAACACTGAGTGTCCTCCTCCAACATGAGAGTAGCATGCTAACAAAGGTATCAACTGTAGCTGTGAACATGGCAGGATGTGAGATTACCTAGAAGAGCATCAGGACTGTTTGAGGCAGATGATAGCTCTGTGATTAACATGATGATTCAGCCTCTATGGAGAGAGACATCAAGCATGCTCATTTCTGACGTGGAGCTAATCTGAAGTAAACATTGAATACTGCTTTCTATTCCTCCATCTTGTGACTGTGTAACTCCCTCTCTTGGATATCAGCATGTGAAGGACACTGCTCAGGAACTAGTCTCTGTATGTGATGACTCCTTCTGGAGAGGATCACAGATACATGGATCCTGAGATTGAAGCTCAAGCCGGGGACCAGGGATTAACATTTTTAAGTATTCAGGAAAAGTGAGAATTTTGTGATTTTTTTGAAAAGGTGAGCATTTTGAGAAATTTCCACATTTTTAGAAAGTGATAATTTTTAGATTTTTGGAAAAAAAAGTCAGAATTTTTGAGAAAAAAGTGAAAAAAAATTGAAAAAAGTGAGAATTTTTAGATTTTTGAAAAAAAAGTGAGCTTTTTTAGAAAAAAGTGAGAATTTTGAGAGAAAGTCAGAATTTTTAGAAAAAAGTGAGAATTTTTTGAAAAAAGTGAGAATTGAGAGAAAGTGAGAATTTTTAGATTTTTTGAAAAAAGCAGAATTTTTAGATTTTGAGAGAAAGTTAGAATTTGGAGAAAAAGACACATGGATCCTGAGGTTGAAGCTCAAGCCGGTGACCAGGGAGATTTTACATTTTTAAGTATTCAGAAAAGTCCGAATTGTGAGATTTTGAGAAAAAGTAAAAATGTTGAGAAAAAGTCAGATTTTTAGATTTTGAGAAAAATACCAACGAATTCTCTTTTTTAGTTTTGACTCCTTCTGGAGAGGATCACAGACACATGGATCCTGAGGTTGAAGCCAGGGATATCTTTCCAACAGTAGTACACATGTATGCAGCCAGGTATAACAGCACTTCCTCAGCAACAGAGAAGCCCCTCCCCCTCACCCATCTCATCCAGCTTCTCCATGTCTTTGATGATTTGTCGGGGGTCTTTCATCTTCAGCACCGCCGCTCTCACCATCATCCTCTGCTTCTTGTTCTAGAAGGAGCAAAGGTATTTTCTTTAGTTGAAACATGAGCACTTGAGTCCGTCGTGGAAGTGTTCCAGATGCAACCTTACAAGTGTTCCAGATGCAACCTTACAAGTGTTCCAGATGCAACCTTACAAGTGCTCATATAGCGGAGTCAATCAAATGAGCACAACTAAAACAGGCAACACACACACACACACGCACACACACCGCACACACAGGCAACACACACACACAGCGCACACACACACTCTCTCACACTCACAGAAACTCACACACTCACTGACACACTCTCAGAAACGCACACACACACACACGGACTATTAAAGCACTTCGTAGAATAACAAAGACCATGACATGTGTGTGAGTGTATGTACGAGTGTGTGAATGTATGTGTGTGTGTGTATGTGAGTGTGAGCGAGTGAGTGTATGAGTGAGAGTGTGTGTGTGAGTTTGAGAGTGTGTGTGAGAGTGTGTGTGTGTGTCAGTGAGTGTGTGAGTTTCTGTGAGTGTGAGAGAGAGAGTGTGTGTGTGTGTGAGGGTGTTTCTGTGAGTGTGTGTGAGTGTCAGTGAGTGTGTGAGTTTCTGAGAGTGTGTCAGTGAGTGTGTGAGTTTCTGTGAGTGTGAGAGTGTGTGTGTGTGTGTGTGAGAGAGAGGGTGTGTGTGTGTGTGTGTTTCTCAATCTCGAGTAAAGCTGCTCCAGAAAAAAGCCAACAGGCCGAGACAGTTAGGAAATAAAGTTATCCCTACATCAATGTTATCATCGAAGGAACGTTAGTGTTGTGTTTTAAGATGCACGAGTTAAAGGGTGTCTGGTGTTTACCTTTTTTAACTCCCTTTTCCTTGCCTCCTTTCCTGTAAACACGGAAAGCAAGCCGTTATCATTTTGACAACAATAGATATTGACTTTGTATTTCATTATACATGTTGCATCGTTGGAGGAGCTCAGGTCAGAAGACTTTCATTGCCAGCTTTGAGCGTATGATGATAACACCTGCTCGTGGGTCGGTACTTACTGGCCTGGTCGGTGGGATTCATGAACTTCCCACTCTTGGTGGAGGAGGTCGAGCGTCGCCCCATTGTGTCGCTGCGTCTCCTTCACCTGCAGAGAGAGAAAGCCCAACGACGGTGAACGGAGAAGAACAAAACAGAAACGCTATGCACATACATTCCAATAGACTCTTCTTGCATGTATCTGTTTTGTGGTTTGAAGGCCAACGATTCATGAGGAGTATTATTTACTTTTAAATCCCTAAATGGCATGACGCCATCATACCTTACTGAGCTGCTACAGCATTACACGCCGAACCGCCCTCTCAGGTCAGCGGACCAACTGCTCCTGAATGTGCCTAAAACCAGGTCAAAGCTCAGAGGGGACCGTTGCTTCTCTGTAGCAGCTCCCAAATTGTGGAACGCTCTGCCTCTGGAGATCAGACAGGCCTCCACACTGCCTGCTTTTAAATCGCTTCTTAAAACCCACCTCTTCTCCTTAGCGTTTTAACATTTGACGTTTTAACATCTTTCAGTGTTGCTTTTTTGCTTTTAAATTGTTTTTTGTTTTTACTTGTACTTGTTTTATGGTGTGTGAGCTGAGCTGTGTTACTTCTTTGTATGCTTTGTTTTATCTATTTGCCTGTACAGCACTTTGGTCTGGAGGTTTAAAGTGCTTTATAAATAAAGTTGTATTGTATTGTATTGAGGGAAGTCTGAAAACAGGTTGCGTCTCACACATGTATTTATACTACAATAAGCAGTATTTAATTGTACATTATGTTCTTGTTTATCTCATTCTATGTCCCTGCATTAACTTGGTCACCTGCAACCTTCTCTGCAACATTTAGCTCATTGTATTTACATGTATATCTTTTACTTCCCCTGCACATTGGTCTTGCAAGATAATCTGCACTATTGCATTTCTACTGATTATATATTCGTATGTCTCATCTGTATTTATGTCGCGTTGTTGGAGGAGCCTGGGACTTAAGGTGCTCCTTCCCATCACCTCACTGTAGCTGTGCATATGACAATAAAGCTTTTGAATCTTGAATCTGAAAGTGACCGTTAGTAACTGTTAGCTAGCAAGTTAACAGTAAACCTATGGCGAACACACAAGCAAAGTCCCTCTAATTTATATAATTATCTTACATACGATATAGTAAAACGCAGCAGGTGTTTAAAACCAGCTTCCAGACATTATGAAGTCAGAATAATGATATAATATATAACTCTTTGCGGGTGCTGCAGCATTAGGAGCTACATGCTAACTGTTAGCTTTGGGCCGCGTTGGCATCGATAGCAGAAATAAATACTTCACCTTTTAATAAAGAAAAAAGGTCCCGTAAGAGCACAAAGCCCCGCACGCGCTGCTCAGCGTATCAGAAGTAAATAAAGACACGTGTTGTTTCTCAAAGAGGTATCCAAAGTCTTCTATATGCAGCCGTTAGCCATCCGCCATGTTTACTGAGCGAGAGAGAGAGACCGGAAGTGGGTCATTTGACGTCATCCAAACTCGTCGCTATGGTAGCGAGTTTTTATCGCTTTTTTAATATTACAATATTTATTACAGGGGATTTAGAAAGTATTCATTCCTGTTTAAAAAATATATATATTCTAACATTAATTAAATAATATAACTAAATTAAAAGGAGGTTTCCTGAGAAGATTTACACGTTTGAGGTACTTGTACTTTACTTGAATATTTCAATTGTATGCTACTCTGTACTTGTACTCCACTACAGTTCAGAGGTAAATGGTGTACTTTTGCTCCACTACATGTATTTAATACCTTTAGTTACTTGTGGATGAATGATGTGAAATATAAATGACTACTTTCACTGTCTTTCACTATATTTTGATGAGAATACTTTTCTACTTTCACTTGAGGAACATTTTGAATGCAGGACTTTTACTGAAACAGAGTATTCCTACACTCTGGTACTTCTACTTTTACTAAGTACAAGATCTGAGTACTTCTTCTTTTACTCAAGTACAAGATCTGAGTACTTCTTCTTTTACTAAAGTACAAGATCTGAGTACTTCTTCTTTTACTAAAGTACAAGACCTGAGTACTTCTACTTTTACTCAAGTACAAGACCTGAGTATATTCTACTTTTACTCAAGTACAAGACCTGAGTACTTCTACTTTTACTAAAGTACAAGACCTGAGTACTTCTACTTTTACTAAAGTACAAGACCTGAGTACTTCTACTTTAACTCAAGTGCAAGATCTGAGTACTTCTTCTTTTACTAAAGTACAAGACCTGAGTATATTCTACTTTAACTCAAGTGCAAGATCTGAGTACTTCTACTTTTACTAAAGTACAAGACCTGAGTACTTCTACTTTTACTCAAGTACAAGATCTGAGTACTTCTTCTTTTACTCAAGTACAAGATCTGAGTACTTCTACTTTTACTAAAGTACAAGATCTGAGTACTTCTACTTTTACTAAAGTACAAGATCTGAGTACTTCTACTTTTACTAAAGTACAAGATCTGAGTACTTCTTCTTTTACTCAAGTACAAGATCTGAGTACTTCTTCTTTTACTCAAGTACAAGATCTGAGTACTTCTACTTTTACTAAAGTACAAGATCTGAGTACTTCTACTTTTACTAAAGTACAAGATCTGAGTACTTCTACTTTTACTAAAGTACAAGATCTGAGTACTTCTACTTTTACTAAAGTACAAGATCTGAGTACTTCTACTTTTACTCAAGTACAAGATCTGAGTACTTCTACTTTTACTCAAGTACAAGATCTGAGTACTTCTACTTTTACTAAAGTACAAGATCTGAGTACTTCTACTTTTACTAAAGTACAAGATATGAGTACTTCCACTTGTATTCAGTAATATAGTATATTGCCATGACACTCCGATACAGCAGGTGGATGTATGCACCTTACAACTTGGTTTGCTTCCCGCCAGAAAAAGCAAAGAAGAATAAGAACAACCTGGGCACTTCCGCATTGGCTTCACTTTTCGGACCCGGAGCAGATCTTCTTCTTCTTATTGTCTGGAATTTATTTCGGTTACAAAATGAGTTGTTCATCCATGGGATGTAATAATAGATCCTCTAAGCGTTCGGGTGTTAGCTTTTTCCGGTAAGTTTCTTGATTTTGTTTCAGCTGGCTTTCGATGGCATGAGATATGAGGCCGAGCTCACCAAGCTCGCTAACAAACACTAGCTGATGACGTCAGAGTTTGCAATTAGTATTGCTTTTTTATTTCAATGCAATTTTCTGCGAACTATACGCATCAAAGCTGTATTGCTGCCCTTCAGTGATGGGATATAATGAAGTACATGTGCTCCATTTCTGTATTCAACTCTTCATTGGTTTCTCTATTCATATCAATCAATAAGTCAGAGGTGGAAGAAGTACTCAGATCTGTACTTGAGTAACAGTAGAAGTACTGAGAGATTGTACTTGAGTAAAAGTAGAAGTACTGAGATCTTGTACTTGAGTAAAAGTAGAAGTACTCCGATCTTGTACTTGAGTAACAGTAGAAGTACTGAGATATTGTACTTGAGTAAAAGTAGAAGTACTCCGATCTTGTACTTGAGTAAAAGTAGAAGTACTCCGATCTTGTACTTGAGTAACAGTAGAAGTACTGAGATATTGTACTTGAGTAAAAGTAGAAGTACTCCGATCTTGTACTTGAGTAAAAGTAGAAGTACTCAGATCTTGTACTTGAGTAACAGTAGAAGTACTGAGATATTGTACTTGAGTAAAAGTAGAAGTACTCCGATCTTGTACTTGAGTAAAAGTAGAAGTACTCCGATCTTGTACTTGAGTAACAGTAGAAGTACTGAGATATTGTACTTGAGTAAAAGTAGAAGTACTGAGATATTGTACTTGAGTAAAAGTAGAAGTACTCCGATCTTGTACTTGAGTAACAGTAGAAGTACTGAGATATTGTACTTGAGTAAAAGTAGAAGTACTCCGATCTTGTACTTGAGTAACAGTAGAAGTACTGAGATATTGTACTTGAGTAAAAGTAGAAGTACTCCGATCTTGTACTTGAGTAACAGTAGAAGTACTGAGATATTGTACTTGAGTAAAAGTAGAAGTACTGAGATCTTGTACTTGAGTAAAAGTAGAAGTACTCCGATCTTGTACTTGGGTAAAAGTAGAAGTACTCAGATCTTGTACTTGAGTAACAGTAGAAGTACTGAGATATTGTACTTGAGTAAAAGTAGAAGTACTCGGATTGTACTTGAGTAACAGTAGAAGTACTGAGATATTGTACTTGAGTAAAAGTAGAAGTACTCCGATCTTGTACTTGAGTAAAAGTAGAAGTACTCCGATCTTGTACTTGAGTAACAGTAGAAGTACTGAGATATTGTACTTGAGTAAAAGTAGAAGTACTCCGATCTTGTACTTGAGTAAAAGTAGAAGTACTCCGATCTTGTACTTGAGTAACAGTAGAAGTACTGAGATATTGTACTTGAGTAAAAGTAGAAGTACTCCGATCTTGTACTTGAGTAAAAGTAGAAGTACTCCGATCTTGTACTTGAGTAACAGTAGAAGTACTGAGATATTGTACTTGAGTAAAAGTAGAAGTACTGAGATATTGTACTTGAGTAAAAGTAGAAGTACTCCGATCTTGTACTTGAGTAAAAGTAGAAGTACTCCGATCTTGTACTTGAGTAACAGTAGAAGTACTGAGATATTGTACTTGAGTAAAAGTAGAAGTACTCCGATCTTGTACTTGAGTAACAGTAGAAGTACTGAGATATTGTACTTGAGTAAAAGTAGAAGTACTCCGATCTTGTACTTGAGTAAAAGTAGAAGTACTCAGATCTTGTACTTGAGTAACAGTAGAAGTACTGAGATATTGTACTTGAGTAAAAGTAGAAGTACTCGGATTGTACTTGAGTAACAGTAGAAGTACTGAGATATTGTACTTGAGTAAAAGTAGAAGTACTCCGATCTTGTACTTGAGTAAAAGTAGAAGTACTCCGATCTTGTACTTGAGTAACAGTAGAAGTACTGAGATATTGTACTTGAGTAAAAGTAGAAGTACTCCGATCTTGTACTTGAGTAAAAGTAGAAGTACTCCGATCTTGTACTTGAGTAACAGTAGAAGTACTGAGATATTGTACTTGAGTAAAAGTAGAAGTACTCCGATCTTGTACTTGAGTAACAGTAGAAGTACTGAGATATTGTACTTGAGTAAAAGTAGAAGTACTGAGATATTGTACTTGAGTAAAAGTAGAAGTACTCCGATCTTGTACTTGAGTAAAAGTAGAAGTACTCCGATCTTGTACTTGAGTAACAGTAGAAGTACTGAGATATTGTACTTGAGTAAAAGTAGAAGTACTCCGATCTTGTACTTGAGTAACAGTAGAAGTACTGAGATATTGTACTTGAGTAAAAGTAGAAGTACTCAGATCTTGTACTTGAGTAAAAGTAGAAGTACTCCGATCTTGTACTTGAGTAACAGTAGAAGTACTCAGATCTTGTACTTGAGTAACAGTAGAAGTACTCAGATCTTGTACTTGAGTAACAGTAGAAGTACTCAGATCTTGTACTTGAGTAAAAGTAGAAGTACTCAGATCTTGTACTTGAGTAACAGTAGAAGTACTCAGATCTTGTACTTGAGTAAAAGTAGAAGTACTCAGATCTTGTACTTGAGTAAAAGTAGAAGTACTCCGATCTTGTACTTGAGTAACAGTAGAAGTACTGAGATATTGTACTTGAGTAAAAGTAGAAGTACTCCGATCTTGTACTTGAGTAACAGTAGAAGTACTGACATATTGTACTTGAGTAAAAGTAGAAGTACTCAGATCTTGTACTTGAGTAAAAGTAGAAGTACTCCGATCTTGTACTTGAGTAACAGTAGAAGTACTCAGATCTTGTACTTGAGTAACAGTAGAAGTACTCAGATCTTGTACTTGAGTAACAGTAGAAGTACTCAGATCTTGTACTTGAGTAAAAGTAGAAGTACTCAGATCTTGTACTTGAGTAACAGTAGAAGTACTCAGATCTTGTACTTGAGTAAAAGTAGAAGTACTCAGATCTTGTACTTGAGTAAAGGTAGAAGTACTCAGATCTTGTACTTGAGTAAAAGTAGAAGTACTCAGATCTTGTACTTGAGTAAAAGTAGAAGTACTCAGATCTTGTACTTGAGTAAAAGTAGAAGTACTCAGATCTTGTACTTGAGTAAAAGTAGAAGTACAAGAGTGTAGGAATACTCTGTCACAGTAAAAGTCCTGCATTCAAAATGTTCCTCAAGTGAAAGTAGGAAAGTATTCTCATCAAAATATAGTGAAAGACAGTGAAAGTATTCGTTGTGCAGATTGGTCCATTTCAGAATAATATATCTGATATGTTTTATAATGATTGATCATGAAAGTGTTCTCAAAGCTGGTGAAGGTGCAGCTAGTTTGAAGTACTTTGTAGACTGCAGGGTAGCTGGTGGATTTGAATATTGATTATTTTATCAGCCTTTTCCTGATAAATAGTGCTAATTGATTTCACTTGAGTGTCTTATTGGTTTAATTTGTTTATATAAGTGTCATTCTATAAAGTAAAGTCTGTTTGTTTCCCCCACAGATTCCCTTTCTCCGACAGCATCAGGCTGAGAAGATGGCTGTGGAACCTGAGGATTATTAACTGGAGCCCGTCCATCAGTTCCCGTCTTTGCAGCGCACATTTTGAGATGGATCAGTTCCTCGAAGACAATGAGTATACACCCTTTAAGAAGGTGCTGATTATTACACAGATAGATTTCTAAATGTATAATACTAAGTCAGAGTCGGGAAGTAGTGGAGTACAAAAACTTTGTTACTGTACTTAAGTACATGTTTTTGGTGTCAGTACTTTACTCCACTACTTATTTTTCTGACGACTTTTTACTTTCTACTTCTTACATGTTGAACACTAATACCTGTACTTTCTACTTCTTTCATGTTGAACTCAAATACCTGTACTTTCTACTTCTTACATGTTGAACAAAATACCTGTACTTTATACTTCTTACATGTTGAACACAAATACCTGTACTTTCTACTTCTTACATGTTGAACAAAATACCTGTACTTTATACTTCTTACATGTTGAACAAAATACCTGTACTTTATACTTCTTACATGTTGAACACAAATACATGTACTTTCTACTTCTCACATGTTGAACACAAATACCTGTACTTTCTACTTCTTACATGTTGAACAAAATACCTGTACTTTCTACTTCTTACATGTTGAACCCAAATACCTGTACTTTCTACTTTTTACATGTTGAGCACAAATACCTGTACTTTCTACTTCTTACATTTTGAACCCAAATACCTGTACTTTCTACTTCTTACATGTTGAACACAAATACATGTACTTTCTACTTCTCACATGTTGAACACAAATACCTGTACTTTCTACTTCTTACATGTTGAACAAAATACCTGTACTTTCTACTTCTTACATGTTGAACCCAAATACCTGTACTTTCTACTTTTTACATGTTGAGCACAAATACCTGTACTTTCTACTTCTTACATTTTGAACCCAAATACCTGTACTTTCTACTTCTCACATGTTGAACACAAATACCTGTTCTTTCTACTTCTTACATGTTGAACCCAAATACCTGTACTTTCTACTTCTCACATGTTGAACCCAAATACCTGTACTTTCTACTTCTTACATGTTGAACCCAAATACCTGTACTTTCTACTTCTCACATGTTGAACTCAAATACCTGTACTTTCTACTTCTTACATGTTGAACACAAATACCTGTACTTTCTACTTCTTACATGTTGAACACAAATACCTGTACTTTCTACTTCTTACATGTTGAACTCAAATACCTGTACTTTCTACTTCTTACATGTTGAACTGAAATACCTGTACTTTCTACTTCTTACATGTTGAACACAAATACCTGTACTTTCTACTTCTCAAATGTTGAACACAAATACCTGTACTTTCTACTTCTCACATGTTGAACTCAAATACCTGTACTTTCTACTTCTCACATGTTGAACACAAATACCTGTACTTTCTACTTCTTACATGTTGAACACAAATACCTGTACTTTCTACTTCTTACATGTTGAACACAAATACCTGTACTTTCTACTTCTTACATGTTGAACTCAGATACCTGTACTTTCTACTTCTTACATGTTGAACTCAAATACCTGTAATTTCTACTTCTTACATGTTGAACTCAAATACCTGTAATTTCTACTTCTTACATGTTGAACTCAAATACCTGTAATTTCTACTTCTTACATGTTGAACTCAAATGCCTGTAATTTCTACTTCTTACATGTTGAACTCAAATACCTGTAATTTCTACTTCTTACATGTTGAACTCAAATACCTGTAATTTCTACTTCTTACATGTTGAACCCAAATACCTGTACTTTCTACTTCTTACATGTTGAACTCAAATACCTGTACTTTCTACTTCTTACATGTTGAACTCAAATACCTGTACTTTCTACTTCTTACATGTTGAACACAAATACCTGTACTTTCTACTTCTCACATGTTGAACTCAAATACCTGTACTTTCTACTTCTTACATGTTGAACTCAAATACCTGTACTTTCTACTTCTTACATGTTGAACACAAATACCTGTACTTTCTACTTCTCACATGTTGAACTCAAATACCTGTACTTTCTACTTCTTACATGTTGAACTCAAATACCTGTACTTTCTACTTCTCTCATGTTGAACACAAATACCTGTACTTTCTACTTCTCACATGTTGAACCCAAATACCTGTACTTTCTACTTCTTACATGTTGAACTCAAATACCTGTACTTTCTACTTCTCTCATTTCCCAAACAGCTGGTTCCTTTAGTCTGAATGTGTGTCTGGTGGCGTGATCATTATTCTTTAGAGCAGTGGTTCTCAACTGCTCAGGCCTCGGGACCCACTTTCTACTTGGTCAGTACATCGCGACCCAACATTTTGAAGCACTCAAATCTATTCAACAAAAAAACGTGCTGTAATATATACGCTTTTCAGCATACAATATTAATAAAAGTGAAGTACAGTGCATATATCCCTCACATCCCTTCACAGAACTAAAGTATGCTTTTAGAAAGGTTTAATGAGATGATGGAATCAAAGCTGAACTATATAAAAAGGCACACACGCTGAAAACCCAACCCCAGCAGGGGGGTCTGGGGGGATTCTCCCCCAGGAGATTTTTAGAAATACTAACATAAACTATGCATTCTGGTACTCTGAGAAGAAAATAAATAAATCTATTACTACCCGACATGTTAATAATATTTTATGCCATTGTTTGTTTTTCACTTTGTTCTGACATCTTGCTGCGAGAAGAGCAAAGAGGAGAGAGTCTGTGTGACTTACTTTAAAGGGCACCTATCATGCAAAATGCACCTTTGTACGTCTTTTATACATGATTATGTGTCCCCGGTGTTCCAGGGAACTCACCAAGTGTCAGAAAACACAACCCTCTCTATTTTCCTCCTTCGCCAAATCTCTAAAAAAGGGGCTGCAACGGATCTGAAAAAAATGGATCCACATTCCGACACTTTTCTACGTCACAAAGACGTACTCCGCTTATTGGTCAACTCTCCACCTATCAGGGGAATGAGCCACGGCCAGTGCATTGCCAAACCTCTCATTCGCATATAGGCTATCGGCAGGCTACCCCAGTCACATCTGTGTTTTTGCCTGCTCTTGGCAGGATGTCTAAGCCAGTTAAACCACGGACATGTTTATGAACTTCTCTCAAGTCCAACACGGATATGCCTCCAAACTAATGCTACACCCGGGATCAATACCAACCATCCGGGACCAGGCCAGTGAGGACACATCCAATTCTGAAGCTGTAAGTTTTTATTTAGCGGTGTTTTTCCTGATAAAGCTATCTCTAGCTGGTAGCATGTAGCTTAGCCGTATCAATGTCGCCTCAACCCCAACTAGTAATCGGTTAGGTGTTTATATGTTCTTGTAACATTTTATTTTGTACGCTCCGCAGTATTTGCTTTGTCTTTTATTTTAATTATCAGGCATTTGCGAACATGTTCAGACTGCCGTAATGGCGATCTGTGTGAAGGCTGTAAAGCCACGCCTGGCCTAGCCGATAACACAAGTATTTATTCTCCTATGTATTAGTATTTTGTATCCTCTAAAAAATCATATTGAGTAAGTTATAATAACAAACGTAATCTTCTGGAGGTAAGTGCCGTTTTTTCCAGCGTTATGTAAAAGCTTTTGTGATTGTAGTCTGTAAGAACGATCAGATATCATCGACCTGTAAGCTAAGCTAAGCTATGCTACGCTAAGCTAATGAGACATGCCGTTTTTTGCAGCGTTATATGTAAAAGCTTTTGCATGTTTACTTTGCGCACATGAATATAAATGGGGGTGTGTTAGGATACAACACTGTATGTATGTATGCGAGGGGACACACACCACGAGTAAAACGGAGCTAAAGCCCTGGTATGTTGTTGTTGACGACATGCATTTACTAATCTCAACCACTTTTTTTGTTGTGCTTTTTTTAACATTGCACAGGCTACGTGGCCAACTTGATGGACCTCATCTTCGAGTCTTTGTGGACCCTGCACCATTATGAGCAACCTGACAGGGAGGAGGTCATCGCCGGGTATGCCACACGGTTCAATTTGGCTGCTGTCTGAACCCAACATAGACATTTCACGGATCAGAGGACAACGCAGGCCGGAATCACCACTCTGATCCTCTCTCCATGGGTTCAAATAACCGTTGATTTTGACAATAAAGTTCCGAGTTGATATCAAATGTGTCGTGATTATTCATGTTTGGATGGGTAAAGAATATTCTGATTTCAAAAGCATAAGGTTGTGTGTGGACTTTTTTTGTCATACACATGGGTGCGTTATGCCATTGCTGTGTAGTATATAATAGTACAATGACAGAATGAAAGATTGCATAAAGCCATATACACCAGTATTTATTTCCATGAACAATATTAGCATTCGTTTTACAATTTCAGTCAAAACAAACCACTCAGTGCTCTATTTGCCTCAACTGTAGTCCAACTGTGTTCAGCTCTGTAAATATTCAATGCATTCTGCAGGGAAAACACATTTAGGCACACAATCCAGGATGGTCCACCACACAGGTTAGAGTCCTCAAGTTCCTGCATCCGTCTTTACACCTAGTGTGATAAACATATATTGAATGACATGTGAAAAATGTATTCTCTAAACAGACAACTTAGTGAAGCTAATGTTACGTGTGGTATCTCCATGCAGCACATGCTCCGGTTCAGAAGGCATCGTGGCGCAAGTTGCACATGTACCCCTTTAGAAAGAAGTCAATAACTGAGCTTTTAAAACACATGAAACACACATTGCTGACAACTGAGATGTTTGCACCTCCACCAAAACCTCCGCTGCTTCAGTTTCTGGATCAAATTGATAATATGCTTGAACACATGCATTGCTCTGAGATGACATGTGTATTCCACACTCGTAATCACAGCAAGCATGGTAACGTGACTCTCGCCGGCTCTTCTGCAGGGGGGCGTGGTCAGCTGCTTGCAGGGGGCGTGGTCAGCTGCTGCTCAGAATTTTCATAGGCAGGTTTGGAATAAAGCGAAAATGAGCGAAACGAGGCATGGCTAAAAAATGATCTGTTTGGTATTTTGGAAAATAAAATGTATAAATATACCTTATATAGGTATGGTCATACACTATATCATTTAAATATAGCATGATAGGTCACCTTTAAATTGTGGGTAAGGGTAGATAGCTCCCATTGTTCTGTGACCTGTCAGTCATCAGACCGGGGGTCATATTTCATTATGTGTTCATTTGTATCTGAAGTTGTACCCATGGATGTATAAAGAAGAGTTCTACCGCTAAGTTATTCTCCGTGGGGACTTCCGGCAACAATCTTGATTCTGATTGGCCAGAAGACTCGAAAAACATCAGCAAAGATATTTTATTGGGAAGATGATCACTACGTGACAGAAGTTTTCAAAACCGTTTATGGTTTCCGTTACTTCCAGTCCAACGCCTACTGCATGCACAGCGTTAGAAAATCGGGCCTTCAAAATAAAAGTTTGACTTTTTCCCCAAAAAAAACAAAAACATTTCCAAATATTTTTTTTTCAATTTTTTTTTCAATTTTTTTTTTCTTCACTCACACTTCCACGACCCACTTCAAACGGGTCCGCGACCCACTTTTGGGTCGCGACCCACCAGTTGAGAACCACTGCTTTAGAGTCATTGCGTGCCTATTGATTTGAACACGATCCGTGTATCCATCATTTCCTGGTCTTCTCTAAAGAAGAGGGACCAATGGAAACGTTGTCATGTTGCCGTTGTTCAGCATGGAAACATTCATTAGCTAACAATGACATTATTGTTCTATTAATGTCTCTTCTACATCAACACGTGTCCCCTCTTCTTCATGTCTCTTCTACATCAACATGTGTCCCCTCTTCTACATCAACATGTGTCCCCTCTTCTACATCAACATGTGTCCCCTCTTCTTCATGTCTCTTCTACATCAACATGTGTCCCCTCTTCTACATCAACATGTGTCCCCTCTTCTACATCAACATGTGTCCCCTCTTCTTCATGTCTCTTCTACATCAACATGTGTCCCCTCTTCTTCATGTCTCTTCTACATCAACACGTGTCCCCTCTTCTTCATGTCTCTTCTACATCAACATGTGTCCCCTCTTCTTCATGTCTCTTCTACATCAACATGTGTCCCCTCTTCTTCATGTCTCTTCTACATCAACACGTGTCCCCTCTTCTTCATGTCTCTTCTACATCAGCATGTGTCCCCTCTTCTTCATGTCTCTTCTACATCAACATGTGTCCCCTCTTCTTCATGTCTCTTCTACATCAACATGTGTCCCCTCTTCTTCATGTCTCTTCTACATCAACATGTGTCCCCTCTTCCTCATGTCTCTTCTACATCAACATGTGTCCCCTCTTCTTCATGTCTCTTCTACATCAACATGTGTCCCCTCTTCTCCATGTCTCTTCTACATCAACATGTGTCCCCTCTTCTCCATGTCTCTTCTACATCAACATGTGTCCCCTCTTCTCCATGTCTCTTCTACATCAACATGTGTCCCCTCTTCTTCATGTCTCTTCTACATCAACATGTGTCCCCTCTTCTTCATGTCTCTTCTACATCAACATGTGTCCCCTCTTCTTCATGTCTCTTCTACATCAACATGTGTCCCCTCTTCCTCATGTCTCGTGGGGAGGGGCTCCTTATCTTCATCTAAAGTAACAGACAGAGAATCAGCACTTTGGAAACAGGGCTGAAACAGAGGGGATTATGGGTAATGCTGCAATGATCTGTTTGGTGTTTCAGCCAATCAGAGACAGGCTCTGGATATACCTGAGAGCTGTATTGATGAAACACAGTATCGAACACACACATCATAAATTGTCAATTAAAAACTAAATCCTGTGATAAAAATTAGAATACTTTATTTGAGTTTTGTGACGGTTAAGAATAAAATAAAATTAATTGTTCGTCAATAAAAAACATGTATTTTACAATATAGTGTATAAGGACACGTGTATATAATTAAGGATACCGACTTGTTCTGTGTCTCCAGGGCAAGAGGAGGCTGAAGCCCACCGCGGTGCCGACCATTTTCACCTTTGAAGGCGAGAAGAAAAGAAAGGAAGTGAAGCCGGCGTCTCTCCGTCCTCGTTCTGCCGCTTCACCATCAACACAAAACATAGTCAAGAAGCCAGTCGCTGTGGTCAAGGTCGCACCTGAGGATTTGATCAAGGGAACGACAAGCAGAGGGTCCCAAACGTCTCCTCCCCGCACCCCCAAGAAACAGGAGCAAATGTCAGTGTGGAGAGACCACTGCTACTTCGTCTCAGAGTCCCCCAGAACTCTGAAGCGCAGAGCGGAGGCGGCGCTGCGACAGCTCGCTGTGGCTCACAGGAAGATGAAGGTAAAGTGTCAGCAGACGAGGAGAATGAGGGCCAGCCTCCTGGCGCTGAAGACCAAGGACACGGCGCTCAGGACCAGGTTGAAGGAAGTGGAAAACGCCCTCGCTGCAGGAAGTAGACGAGGTTCTGAGTTAAAAAGCCCAGAGTTAGGTTAGCTGATTAAAATGAGCCCAATCTGAATCAGATTTATTGGCAAGTTTTACAAATAAAAATAAGTTGTCGTGGTGCGTAACACGGTACGGGGAACGATGAGGGCGCGTCGGGATTCTGAGATTAAATTCTGAGTTCTGTTTTTTCTGGAAATCTCCAAAAATCTTGTCACATTTCCAAATATGTAAAAAAAAGAAATGTTGAGATGAAATCCAAAATCCTGAGAAATAAAATCTGAATTCTGAGTATTTTCAGAAAACAACAGAATCATTTAATTTAGTTTGTTTTTCAGAAGAAATACGAATAATCTTTTTCTAAAATTTGGAAATGTGACAACATTTTGAGATCCGACCAAAAGTAGTTATTTTATTAGTTCTGAAAAAAATTCTGAGAAGAAAAATATGGAAGCCTGTAAGTAATATAATGACTTAGCTATCTCATTATATTGACTTAGCTATCTCATTATATTGACTTAGCTATCTCATTATAATGACTTAGCTATCTCATTATAATGACTTAGCTATCTCATTATATTGACTTAGCTATCTCATTATATTGACTTAGCTATCTCATTATAATGACTTAGCTATCTCATTATAATGACTTAAGACAACTACCAGCAATACCGAGGGTCCGGTCCACAGTGAGGGGACAGAGAAGAACGGAGGTCGTCTCCCAGGAGCTGGGGAAAACCAGGGTGTCCTCACAGATTGTGAGAAGAAAGCCCCCCGTGGGCCGGACCCTCCGTGTCCTCTCCACTTTCAGATCAGAGGAACTCCAAGAAATGCTGGACTCCAGAGAGCATTGAGTGTCAGACCCCCCCTCGAACCTTGTCTTCTTCAGATGAGTCCTGCAGCTCGCTGGCAGAAGAAGGCTATAGACTATTTCTGAAGTCTCTTCTGCCCTGACATGCTTCTTCTTTTGAGTTCCTTCTCTTTGCTCGGGGTCTTTCTCCTTCTCTGCTCACTAAAGAAATAAGGCCTCGGTCAAACTGCATGTTTCTCTTTGGCAGCCAGGTGCATGAACACAGTAACAGCTGTTTGTGAGTAATCAAGCAGCTCTTCAAAGACACATCAAACACATCCCTCAGAAGATGGCCTTGTTTTACCCATGAAACGATCCGTGCATGCTTACAGATTCTCACACACACACACACACACACACACACACACACCACTCTCTGGGCCCCCTGGTAGTCACACGGCTCCATAATATAACTGGCAGAAAAGTAAGACTTCCATGCCTCGGCCTCCGGTGGGAAGACGGTGTAATCTGTTGGAATAGAGTAGAAATATCAAATATCACTACTTGTCTTCTAAATGAAATGCTGACATTACAAAATGCATGGTGTTATACGGCAATGGCAGTGAGATCAAAAAATGTGGTTTGAATGGAAGTCAATGAGGCATTTTTGAGAGAAATGAAATAATTCAAATAATGAAACCGGCATTTAAAGAGTTAACATCCTGACAATTATTGAATGGTTGCTTTGAGTAGTTAGAAGTTGTTTAAGTGATTCATGGAAAAAAAGTAGAAAAAATTATTCATGTATATGATTTAGGAGGCGTGTGGCGCAGTGGCTAGAGCCAGGTTCAAACCCCACTGCAGTCAGCATGTCGTTGTGTCCCTGAGACACTTCACCCCAAATTGCTCCTGTGGGGATCGAGTATCAGTATCGAGTATGCAAGTCGCTTTGGATAAAAGCGTCTAACAAGTAACATGTAGTTTAATAGCAGTTATTATGGGCGTGTACATTTTTGCCACGAGGGCTCCAGAGGTGGTATCCGACACTACGTCAAAAATAATAATGCAGTCAAATCAATTTTGTTGCCAATCTTTGACTCTAATAACCACTAAGTTCCATCTCCCTATTATTATATTGAAAGAAATTCATTTTTTTTAAGATAAATGAAATAATTCAAATAATGAAACCGGCATTTAAAGGGTTAACATCCTGCCAATGATTGAATGTTTGGTAGTTTTGAGTAGTTAGAAGTTGTTTAGTTGATTCATGGAAACACAAGTTTTAAAAGATATTGATGTATGATGATTTAATAGTTATTAGGGGCGTGTGCTTTTTTGTCACGAAGCGGTCCAGAGGGTGCAACATGCATCACGAGAGTATACAACACATGTAAGAGTAAACCACATTTCAATTTGGTGAACCTCTAAGTCGAGTCAGAAGTTCAGAGAAATTCATATTTTCTTCCCAGCTTTTGGTCAGGTCTCAAATGTTTAACCTTGAAGAGCTTAATGTGTGTGCACAGAATGATTTCATTATAATCAACAGTCATTTGGTTCTCCACAGACTTTGGGAAATGTATCATCTTTTCTTGAAGCTGCCGTTTTGAGTCAGGCTTCAGAATAATTAGAGTGAGAGCGGAAACGTGAGAAACGGTGAAAGATACGGTACGGTAGCTCAGCTGTGACATCCTTCCGGGGAAGGTGAGAGGAAACGGAGACACATCATGTCCTCAAACACAGATCACTGAGATACAGAGGTTTGATTGATTGATTGATTGATTGATTGATTGATTGATTGAAAAGTTTATTAACAGCTTGTATATTGGGTACAGTACAGTACAGCTCAAAACATACAATTGTTAAGGGGATGCAGACCAGAGAAAGACTTTCATCTTCTTTACATCAGGGTCCCCCATTTCCAATTCATCATATCACTTAAGACATGTAAGACATGTTTGACAAACAGATGGCTTATTTACAATTTACATACAGGTGGTTTTTTACATACAGATTTCTTATTTACAATTTACATTTTAGATTTCGTTCTAATACATCCTAACCGGACATTTAAGACCAACCAAGTCTACAGATATACAGTTAGTAACAGAGTCTAACATGCGAGTATATACATAGATGGGGGGGGGGGGGAAGCTGTCCATTGTACGACAGGTTGAGATTTGTACCATTACCGGGGCCAGGTGGTGTAGAAATACTTCGTCACTGTACTTAAATGTGGTGCGGCGGTGGTGGTGGCGAAGTCGATAGGGACTTGGCTTGGCAACTGGAAGGTCACCAGTTCAAGTCCCGGCAAGACCAATCCACTACCGAGGTATTCCTGAGCAAGGCACCGTTCCCCACATTGCTCCCCGGGCGCCGTTCAAAATGGCAGCACACTGCTCCTAACACAGGATGGGTCAAATGCAGAGAAACAATTTCCCCACGAGTTATTAATAATAAAAAAAAGTCAATTTTAAGTAGATATTTCTGGTGTCAGGGTTCAAATGTTCACTTATTACATTGATCAATAAACAAGAGCAAGAAAGAGAGAGGATACAAGTGTTATGCTATGCTACTTCAAAGAGTCCCGTTATGTTGACCCGTGTTTTCTTTTCTTATTACTGCCGATTTTTTGTATTCTATATTTTATTCCATTGCAAATACTGTTATATTTATATTTTTTAAAGTATTTTTTCTAGTTCTCTATCTGTGTTGTAAAGTTACTTTTATGTATGCACCACGACACCAAGTCAAAGTGTAAACCTCCCTGATGATAAACCTGATTCTGATGACATGTTTCAAAGGAAATATATCTGCATTTTATTTTTAAATCAAACCAAAGACAGATAATCACACACATGAAATCACCACGTGATAGAAAAGCTTCTCCAAATCCTATCATCAAAGGTAGAAGATGTACCCTTAGGCACAAAGGTATATCTCCCAAGAGCAAGGGCATTTAATATAGGGCCCTTCTCACTTCGGTTAAATGGATTCCTTGCGTCCCTCACTTGCGTCGTTTCCCTGCGACTAGCCCCTCCCACCAAGGAAGCAAGGAGAGAGGAAACCACGAGAAGCAGGGAAATGAGTTTTAAGAGCAATGGGACGTCCTTTCCTCAGTTTGTGATGACGCTGCACAGCTGATCGTCTGATAGCAGCTCTGTCCCGTTATTTCCACACACACCCCCCCCCCCCCGCCTCTGTTAGTACACATTTACTGACACAAACATTTGTATCATCTGTTGTAGACCCAAATAAATACAATAAAATAAGAACGCCATTCTTAAAACGTAGGCTAAACGAAAAAAGCGATCATGAAAATGTTTCCAATAAATGAATAAAATGATTTTTGACCACATTGTTGTTCAGATCACATATTTGTAACTAAATGAAACATTAATTGACACAAAACACGGTATAAACTGAGGAGTGACTCCGTGAGGTTCATGTGTTTCTTCACTCCGCTGGGAAACGGCTCTCATGTCAAGAAGCATCAGATCAGTGCATGCGCTGCCTCGTCCAATCAGTGAGCGATACACAGTAAGGGGGCGGGGCGAGTGTCTGAGGATTTCATCGAAGTCTGGTGGTTCCTCGGTTCCTCCATTATCGCTCCTCGGTCCTCAATATACAGTCTATGCTAGAGACCGGTCTCAAGTCAGCACCGCTGCAGACTCGCTGTTTGAGGGCTTGATGGCCCACTCCCCCTCCACACTCGTTGCTTTGGAACAGCCCTCAATATGGCGGACTCTCCGCGTGAAGGGGGTAGGGTGTTGGGGGCGGTTTGGGAATGGGCCTCCGTCTCGTAGCGTTTGTGCACTGTTTCGAAATGTCGCTCCTAAATTACCCTTCTTCGATAAAGCCTCGCTCGCATTGCAGATGAGAGACAGGTGGACTTTGAATTGGAACAGATACAAAAATAATCATCCTCCCACTCGGAGTGAGAATTATATATTTTCGGCTTTTTTGCTTCAGCCATAATTGCGGTCTTGTGTGTGCGCGGACTGTCACTCCTATTGACACGAACTAGCTCAAAGAGCCGGCTCTTTTAAGTGAACGACGGGAGCCGGCTCGCGCCCGCGAACGAGCCGGTTTTTTTTTTGGCGGAGGGATCTAGATCGGCATGAAGGCACATTACGCAATGTGCACATTATCCCGTTTATTACACGGCCACATTCTCAACAAAGTAACGACATGACTCCCAATATTAATTGAAATGCCTTTATGGATTTAGAAAATGATTTTATTGATTTAAAAAATAGTTCTAGGCCTATGTATTTATTTAAATTGACATGCATCCGCTAAGAAAAGTAGTCCGTTACTGTTTGAACTAACGTAGAAACGGCAAGGAACTGCTTCGAGAGTGTTTTTGAGGAACTTCTTGATTACAGATTTGAAAAAAATCGTTGCTTGCTTTAAAAGTAGCACAATTCATGATGTCAGATCTTGGGAAGTATCTAGATATCCCTGCTCTGATGTCAAAGGAACTGCACACTGAATATGTGTCGCCGTTTGATGTCTATGTCTGGACCGCTGCGTAAAAAGGAGGATTTCTGCCCCGTTACTCCTATAAGAATAAAACACGGAGGACAGAGATCTCTTTTTCTCCCCCTCTTCTGACATCCCAGCAGCTGATCTCAGAGCAGCTCCCCTCTCCTGCAGGGGGGCGTGGTCAGCTACAGGGGGGCGTGGTCAGCTACAGGGGGGCGTGGTCAGCTGCAGGGGGGCGTGGTCAGCTGCAGCTCACAGAATCAGACCCCTACAAAAACAGCGCTGATAAGAGCAAATAGAGCGAAATGAGGCGTGGCTAAAATGCAGGATCTTTTTGGTATTTTGAAAAAAAAACTACATTTATATACTTTATATAGGTACAATATATTGTTCAAATATAACATGATAGGTCCACTTTCAGTAATACAAGACAGAATGATGATGATCTCCGCGCTACAGCTGCTCCGTGCATGCATGCAGTGACATGTAATATCCAAGGATTAGAGACGGTTGGATGCTGCTGCTTTGAGCATTGCAATATATTTATTTTCACTATGTTATTTATTTATGATCATCCTCAGGGCCTTTTCTTTAAATATAATTTTAAAATGTCGATACAGTAGCCCCTTTTTTAAAATAGTTGTTATAGGTGTTGCTGTCTGCTTTGTGTAGCGTGGATCTACAAGCAGGTCAGTGCATTCACTGGGTGGTATCCGAGAGTAACAAGGGTCTGTAAATGCAATGAAAACAATTGGCCACAGCAAATCATTTATATTATATATCTGTGCAGCAAACTCAAGATATCAAATGTTCAGATCAGAAGTCAGGACACGAATAGCTTGGCTGTTAGATGAGTCCAAAACCCAAAGATGATTGGATAACCCCAACCCTTCAAAGCTTCCACTGATGATGACATAAAGACGTCACGTGTGTCCGACCACCAATGAGATGCTGATTCTAAAGGGTTGACGCAGATCTTATGAAGTGGTGTCAGTGTTTGCACAACACTCCCGAGGAAACCTCAGCCTCAGTATAATCTCCGGCCTCATCACAACATGCAGATATTTTTACATTGAATATTGAGCAGTGGTGATTCAAAAACGTTCACACAAAACCCAACAGATGAATCTCCTTACTCTGGTGATATGAGACTGCTATGTGAAGAACTGGGACCGGCCTCAATGAGTCTTTTGACTTGAACTCCTCAGCTTTGAGGGGAATATAAATCAAATCAAATCAAGTTTTATTTATATAGCACATTTTAAAAACGATTTTGGTTGAGCCAAAGTGCTGTATATACAATACAAATACTTTATAATTATATAGTATCTAGTGAGACTGCTATGCGTAGGCGTTGGACCAGCCCCATTGAGCGTGTCCCCCTTAAGCTCCTCGGCCATGAGGGGAATATCCCACCTCTAAAACAGCATTCCTTTGGAAAGCATTTAGACAATGTACAAGCTGAGATTAATCCAGATCAGAGGTGTCCAAACTACGGCCCGGGGGACAAATGCGGTCCGCGGGCCATTTTGAATCGGCCCTCAGCTAAATCTAAAAGTATAATGGAATACGGCCCACAAATGAGACTTGATCTTGTCTTGTCTTGTACTTCTTAAATACATCTGTAAACATATATTACTCAGTAGTGCTCGTGTGTTAATAAGCCCAATTTGCAATTAATTAAGTCAATTCAAGTTGAAAATATGTTCTAACAAATCTAAGTGATAAAAAAAGACGTATGTCCATAACAACCTTGAAACACACCCTTCATATTTCCTCTGATGATAATCAATCTGAGGCTTCTGTTTTAAGAGCTGCTAACACGACACATGAAACCCTCTGGAGAGCTGTGATGGAGGCTGTTTATTTTTCTTAAAGCATATGAAATGATCAAGAATCATTTAGCTACATTTGATTGATTTAGCTGAATCACAACTTCACTTATGAGGCGATAAACCTCACCTCTAGTGAGCGGCCCCGCCCTTTGAATATGTGTCTGTACGTGGCCCTCGGTGAAAAGGTTTGGACACCTCTGATCCAGAATGTAGATCAACGACCACCAGAGCTGTGATCACAGTTCTGAACAGCAATACAGCTTTAAATATGTATTCATACAATAAAGGAGAACGGAGAGAAAGGCGTGGGAGGGTTAGGCATGTCGTGTGAAAATGTGTCACTGTAGCTCCAGGTGACTGCACTAGCTCACAGTATTAGTTTATTGATCAGCTTTTGAGAAAATGCACAAAGGGTGAAGTTAAGGAGCATCAATCCTGCAGCCTTTTGAATATCTCATCTTTAGAGCATGAAGGAAGGTAGAATTAGAGGTGACAATATAAACAAACTTATATGATATACACACAGTTTTCAGTGACAGTATTGATAAGAAACAGAGAGCATTAAATATTCCAAAGTTATATTCCAAAAAGAGTATGGAAGAACAGAACATTCTGTAGGTCATGGTGTAAAAACACGGTTATTGAACTGCATTTTTCTATCACGCTTTTCCAGTCTGTACCTCTCAGAGCAGCACTAACACATTTACAGCCATTCATAGAGAGGCAGACGCTGCTCAGAGAACATCCACACACGTTGGCCATGCCATCGGGAGCAACTTGGGGTTCAGTGTCTTGTATACATCGACGTGTTGACTGCAGGGGGAGGGATCAAACCCCCAACCCTTCTATTGGTAGACAGCGACTCTGCATCACAGCCCCAGTCGCCCAAACTGCTATCTGGACAACCTCAACTCTAGACATTAGAGCCATCTCTGTGCAGCAGACTCAAGATATCAAATGTTCAGATCAGAAGTCACGAATAGCGTGACATTGAGATGAGTCCAAAACCCAAAGATTACTTGATAACGCTTCAAAGTTTCCACTGATGATGAGATAAAGAAGTCACGTGTGTCGGTCCACCAATGAGACGCTGATGCTGAGGGTTGACTCAGATCTTATGAAGCGGTGTCAGTGTTTGCACAGCACTCACGAGGAAACCTCGGAGCAGAATGGCTGCAGTCTCAGAGCTCTCCGTGCTGCTGTTCGCTCTCATCAGCAACATTCACGCTGAAGAACTCATCGTCATCCGAGAGGAGAGCGACTCTCTCACCTTCGAGCTCCCAGAGGAGGCCGGCTCCTGCCTGATCTCCAGATGTGTTGGTGAGGAGAAGCTGGTCCTGTGGAACACCTCTGACCTCTGGAACCAGAACTCCTCAGTACCTGAAGACCTGAAACAACGACTCATCAGCACCGCCAATACTTCTACCTACATGATCCAGAACCTGACCCGTTCAGACTCCGGCCTGTACCAACAGGAGTGCTGGACTGAGGGCAAAGTGACTCATGAGAAACACATCACAATGACTGTTTGTGGATCAATAGGTGAGATCAGATTTCAACGGATGGCTAGAGAAACAGTGGACCTGTCTTGTCCTGGAGCAGCTGACCACCTGGATGTCCAGTGGCTCAAACAGGATTCAAAATATGAGCAAGAAATATGGAACCGAGTTGTTGGGGACACTACGGCATCAGTGATGGACAATGACAGAGGAAGATACCAAGTGGTGGAAAACACATCAGCTCTACGTATATCCAACTTCTCAACCACGGTCTTCAGATTGGTCACCTGTCTGCTGATGAACCAACAGCAGTGTGTCAGCAGTCACTCTGCACAGTTTCTGCTGAAAACAGAGTGGATCTTTCACTCAGTGGGAGACACAGCTGTGCTGCAGTGCCCTGTCACTGATCTCAGTGAAGACAAGCCTCCATATTGGGACTGAATTCCTCAACGGTGACCAAGGACAACAAAACCACTCTGTGGGTGTGGTGGACCAAAGCTACTCTCTGGTGTTAACATCGGTAACGTTAAATCACTCAGCTATGTACACTTGTAAAACCTTCACTACTGTAAAAACATATATGCTGGTGGTGTGCCCCAAATCCCCCCCCCCTGCTGTAGAGCTCTTCTCAGGGGGAGAAGAAGTCACTGTCAGATGCAAAGATTGGGAAAAGGGTTGGGATCACGTTTGGTTCTTTCAGTCGAGTCGAAACAAAGGAAGAAGTTCTAGTGTATATTTTGATCCGATCAGGAGCAATGTGCGCAGGCGCCCTGATGGGAGATTGGTCATTTCAAATGTTTCTCTGGGAGACACAGGAGAGTATTGGTGTGCAGTTCTTGACGAAGATCAGTGTTTGTTTTCCACCAAGACCGTCCTGAAGCACCGAGACCCCTTTGGGGTTCACTCCACCTTCTACGCAGTGAGATGCTCAGCGCTCAGTGTTCTGCTGCTGATGCTCTGTGTTGCTGTAGTCACTGTGACCCTGAGGACCAGAACACGGGACACTTGATCTGTTCATTTCAGTTCCCTCTGTCCTCGTCCTCTTTAATACAGCGGCTCAGAAACAGCATTTAAACACTGGATGTTAGACATTCATGCAAACACAACATCTGGGTCTGATCAGAGAGAGAGAGAGAGAGAGAGAGAGAGAGATAGAGAGAGAGAGAGAGAGAGAGAGAGAGAGAGAGAGAGAGAGAGAGAGAGAGAGAGAGAGAGATAGAGAGAGAGAGAGAGAATTTTATTATTATTTAAAGTATAAAAGTTTAAACTGAAGGAATACAAAATGTAAATGTTTCCATGTCTTGCTGGTCTTATAGGGATCACTGCAACGTGTTTTTTAAACAAACATCTATTTTAACCGTCCAGTTATCAACCTTTAAACGTTGCTTCTACATTAAAAAAATGTAAAAGATACTGATGTTTTATTTTAAATCTAATGATTATGGCATTTTTTGTTATGTTTGGAAAAATGTGATTAGTCTTTTATGCATTTATAATATTTGTATCCTTCATTGTATCCTGCATTATATCAGTTGTTGTAATTCCTTGATATATATCCATCAATAATCAAAAGTCTGTTAATAAAGGTTACAAATAACCAATAAAAGCTGTTTTGGATGTTTTGGACAGATCTTGTTTTGGGCAATCACATATAAACATTATTTAAAATAAATGGATTGTTATTTCTACTTGACATCCGTATTATGCAAATGACTTCATATTGAAGGCTATTTTAAACCCAATTAACAAAATCTACTAATACCTTTTTTATATGTGCCTCGACTGCTGATTACATTTTACTGCATTTATCACTCAGAGATATTCAGTGTTGGACGAAGTACTCCGATCCTTTACTAAAGTAAAAATACTATGGATTTAAAGGACTCCACTACAAGTCCTGATTACTTACTCCTCCTGTTGTGTTCGGGTCAAATCTGACCGATTTACTACTTTCATCAATCATGACTTTTTCATTTTACATTCCATTGCATTAAGGCTTTACAACACACACACACACACACACACACACACACACACACACACACACACACACACACACACACACACACACACACATACCATGTATACATCACTTCAGGGGACATTACATTGACTGTCATGCATTTCCTGGAGACTTATCCTAACCTTAACCATAACCAACACATGCCTAACCCTAACCCTAATCCTAAACCTAACCAAGTCTTCACCCTAACATTAATGATTCCCCTCATAAGGGAGGGGAGTCCCCACACGTGACTGTGTAAACAGATTTAGGTCCCCACAAGTATCGTAATGCTAGGCCACACACACGCACGTACACTAGATGTGTTTTCCCCCCCTTATGTGCCCATCCCCCCATGTGAATCACACCTAGCACACAAACACACACAAACACACACAGAACAATTTGATACATTTCCCGTTCTTATGTGCCCATCCCCCCACATGGATCACACCTGGCACACGCAGTACATGTTCACAGTGGCGGCTCCAGAGTATTTGTGTTGGGTAATCTATGGTAGGGCTAACCCATACAGTGGGGGGGCTCCAGTCAGTATTTGCATTGTAATTACATACATGCTCCCATTGACAGTGAAACGCGTGAGGTTTAGATTATTTCCCTGTCTCAATCCAAATTGAACTGGATGAAATAAAAAGGCTCATTTGTCTTGTAGTAAATAAAAAGTGCGACCTGGAGCCAATCCTGCAACTTCCCCACAGGTGAAAGAGTTGACCTGCTGAAAGCCCTGCAGGGGGGTCTGGGGGGATTCTCCCCCAGGAGATTTTTTGAAATACTAACATAGAATACACATTCTAGTTCTCTCTTGAGAAGAACAATAAATACATCTATTACTCCACGACATATTTAAAAACATGAATGGTATTTAATTTGTTGTCACTTTGTTCTGAAAGCTGAACCTGCTGCTCCTCACAGAGAGGAGAGGGAAGAGGCTGTGAGTGACTTTACATTGTGGATAAGGGGGGATAGCCCCCATTGTTCTGTGTGTCAAAATGAAAGACAGCCCACACACCTATCAATCATCAAACCGTGGGGTCTCATTTAATGTTGTATCGATGTATATAGATGTACTACTGCAAAAGTATTCTCCGTCGGGACTTCCTGCAACAACACCATGCCATTATCGTGATTCTGATTTATTTTGCTTACTTTAACATCATTGTTCATGGTGGGGCTAAGGTGGGGCTAAGGTGGGGCTAAGGTGGGGCTAAGGTGGGGCTAAGGTGGGGCTAAGCCATTTCTTGGTATGGCTGTAGCCCACCCCAGCCATACCCTGGCGCCACTCAGTGTCTGTTCTTTGTATACTGCAGTTTTTCATGTATACCAGTAGTCTGATACAATATGTACAGTTTGAAAGGATGCTAAATGAAATGTGGTGATGATTAATGTTTTTTGTGTTAATGTAATAGCAGTTAAAACAGGACCGGTGAACTTTGACCGCGAACACCAAAGTAATGCGGGAAACGAAGACAACAGGAGGGTTAAATATACCTAAAGTACAAAACGTTATATACTCATTTGGCACAATGACTCGTTTCAGAATAATTTATTGTATAAAAGGTTTATCTGATAAATCAACAGTAATAATAAGTAATAATCTTAACATAGACGAAATAAAGTTCGGGATTCACACACTGGGTTTGAGCTTTGACCGGTTTGAACTGGTTTCAACAGTGACTCTAACCCTAACCCTAACATTATCTATTATTTTACAAATCCTCCTCATCTGGAAATGAATTTGAAGCGTTTGGGTTGTATTGTTTACCATTACTACTAACAATACATATTAGGGGTGTAACGGTATCCGTATTCGTCCCGTACCGTCACGGTTCGGACGTCACGGTTCGGCACATGCAGTCACACGGCGAATACGCCTTTTTTTACGAGTGGGGAAAAAAGTCTTTCACTCAGGGCGGTATCCACTATATAAAATCCAGGGGGCGGTATTGCGCCTAAAAGACAGCCGCCCGTAAATAACAAATGAAGAACAAGAACATGTTATAGATGTTATACAGTTCTATATTGCCTTTTATTGATTGTGATTCAAACACTTTCTTATTATTTATTTTAATATGTTCAAGACTTCTTTTTAGTTGTAGCTTATTTAACCTTTTAGTTTGACATCAGCCATTATAAATAATATGGCCACCTGTGTGTTTGTGTGTGTGTGTGTGTGTGTGTGTGTGTGTGTTACTGTTTGTGGTTTGTTTGTAACTGTGTAATACAGTTAATGATTCCAAATGTTAGAGTTCCTTATTTTCATACCAAAACTTGCACTACTGTTAAAAATAAATAACGGCAAAAAAAATTATGCATTTGTGACTTTTCTTTGCTTTTCCTTGTTGTACCGAAACCGTACCGAACCGTGACTTCTGTGAACCGTTACACCCCTAATACATATCAAACTAAATTGTATACATTATATATTTTGTATGTGTGCATGGTTTATTACATGTTTTTCTTATTTTCAATATGTTCCAGATGAGGAGGATATATCTTTTATCTTTTTATTTATTATGAATCCCCTGTTTCCTATATTCAAACATGTTTACACCCTGAAATAACCCCTTTTAATAAAGTATTTTTAAACATCATCCGAGGCGTGTCCCATGTCTCGCCTGCACCACCTCTCTAGACCTCGGCCTGGGTTTTAAACACTTTTAGGGACACTTGGTTGACTTTACTTTAAAGGGGACCTATCATGCAAAATGCACTTTTTGATGACTTGTCTACATCAACATGTGTCCCCGGTGTGTCCCCGGTGTGTCCCCGGTGTGTCCCCGGTGTGTCCCCGGTGTGTCGGGGAACTCACGCAGCGTCAGGAAATAAAACCCTCTCTCTTTTCCTCCGTACCCAAATCTCTAAAAACGGGGAACAACGGAGCTGATCCAGATTTGCGTCCGATATGACGTAATATCTGAAATGTGGACCCACGGCCCAATCAGAAACGTTGCTATCAGAAACAATGCCCGACTGTTTTGGACGTAATATGGTCGGTGTTTACATTAGCATCGCTAACACTCAGAGCTAACCTGTGCTGGAGAGCATGTGTGTGAAGAAGCAGGAAGTAAAAAGGAACTCACCTTGTGGTATAACCGGCAAGAGAGAAAGCCTTTGAGCTCCAGACTGTTTCAGATCCTTGATAATCCATGATATGGCGTTTCATCACCGGTAGAATCTCCCGCATGAGCAGGCATAAGCTCCGCCCCTCTTTTTTAAGCTTTATACCCCAAATCAGCACTTTTGAAACAGGAAGTGAAATAGAGGGATGTGAGGCATGGCTAGAATGATCTGTTTGGTGTTTTGAGCAAAACACTTCATAGACATGTTTTTATATATTTTGATATATCTGAGAGCTATTGCCTAAAAATAGCAAGATAGGTGACCTTTAAAACATTCCCCCCCCCCCCGTGTGCCTACTAACCCGTGTGTATTTCATATTTAACCATTTTTTAAATATTTTATACTTTATATATTATATTTTATACACGCTCTGTGCTTCAGCCGCTGCTCTCTTCTATCCCTTTTATTGCATTTTCTTTCTTTAATTTAATTACATTTTTTAACACAGACCAAACGGGGCTTTTATAAACTTGTCTTGGTTTTATTACAGGAGTTTATAAATAGGTTTTTAAACAAACATACTTACCCGAGAGCCCGTGCACCACGCTGCGTTCCTACAGAGTGCCGCACGTTCCCCAAAACCCTAACCCTTCAATTTGAAATTCCTTTCGACCAAAAAATTAATCTTTCACTTGTAAATTAGCCTAGAATAATATATAATTATGATTTAAAACATTTTTTATAATGCTCAAAGACATCATGCATTGTTTCCTCAAAGCACACTGTGTACTAATGTTCAGCAATGAAGAAGGTGAGGAATCAGTAGACATCTAGTGTGAAGAGGACGCCGTGAACTCTTTAGAGCAATCATTCATTCTTATTGAATCTGTTTTAATTAAATGCTGTAGGTAGGCTTCAATCCTTACCTGAAGGTACCACAACCCACCACGCATCCCATCTTTCGTCCTCATCCCATCCACAAAATATCTCTTCAGAATCCAAATTTAACTCGAGATGCATCCGGTGTCATGATCTGGGTTGTGTTTCTGGTTTTCTTTGAAAATATTTCAGCGTTTTGGGCATTTTAAATGTATTTTGCGGACCCATATTCTGGAACGCCCCATATTTAATACTTCCCTGGTAATCATTTTTGTTTTAAGTAGACCATCATTCGTCTCCATCATATCCACAAAATATCATAACCCACATTTTAATTCAAGATCCATCCAGTGTCATGATTTGTGTTCCTTGTTTTCTTTTGAATAGCTTAATACCCCCTGCATTTTGTCTGATCTCACTTTCTGCTTTGCCCACTGTGTGATTGTCTGCCTCGCCCCGATCCCAAAATACTTTATGTTTTTGCCTGCCCTCTCCAGTTGTATTAGTCAATGTAATGAGTCCTGATTGTATACATGTCTTTCTAAGTGTTCCTCTGTCAGTCCATCATTAAAGTTACCCGCCTCACCTTGATCCAGCTCTTCTTGTCAAGGTTCCTCTCCATGTTTCCTTTCTGAGTTTAGTTCCCGTCAATTTCTCGACTTGTATTTCCCGCTGGCTAGTCTCCCTTTGTTTTACCTTGCCTTCTATTTTAGGCCCCGTCCACACGGAGACGAAACGGATTTCGAACCGAAGTCGACTGCAGAAAAGTCTTCCGTCCACACGGAAACGCTCGAAAATGCTGACACAGCCCCACCTAGTGTCAGCAGAAAGTATTAAAAATAATGATTACAAAAAAATGCACAAAAATAAATTAAAAAATATATTTTAAGATCATGTTTAATCATCTGATTCGTCTCATTGCTGTTTTAGTCTGTGTTCTTCTAATTAGTGTCTACAGTGTGTGCCTATTGAGCTGTTTAGAGCCATGTGGGACAAGACCCGATCCTGCCCCTCCCTCTCACTGTCTAAGTGAACGGTGACTGTAAAAACTAGACTGCGCATGCTCAGAGTATTTTCCTATTTAATGTGTGTGGCAAAAAAATAATGACCATAGGGGCATTGAGCTGCCATCCCCACCATACGTCATCTCACATCATTCAGAGCTGATTGGCTGTAAGTACGTGTGCCGCGAAAAGTGTGGTGTGTGAAGAGGAGACGAGAGAGCTGCAGTGACGCTTCCTAAAACCCCGAAGTAAGCTGCGCATGGCTTCCCTCGACAAAAAACAATGAGATTTCTCCATAGGATTTTAGAAAATAGCTCGTAATAAGGTCTGTGGGAAACGTAGCTGTTAGATAAATGTACGTTTTGTTCAGCCGGATAACATCCACATGTCTACCCTACTTTTATAATTTTCGAATCATAAATCTATTGATTAGATTAGATTTATGATAGACTTTTGAAACTACAAGAACATAAGGAGGACTTTTACAAAAAATAAATTTTTGTCCAGAAGGATAGGCAAATGGACTTCATCTTCAAGTCAAGGTAAGACTGCAATGTTATTGAAAATGGGATCTTACTAAGAGAGAACAATTCAATATTTAAATGATATAATTACATTGTTTGGGTATCCTTCTGTTGAACTGTCTGTTTAAAAATAATTGAAGCGTCAGACTAAAGAGGCTTTTGAAAATAATATTATATTTTGATTTAGGTCAAAATATAATATTTGTAAACCTGAAGAGCCAGAGCCTCAGCAGCCATGAACCTCACTGCAGAAGCTTATAGACATCTAAGTTGTTTGTGCCCCACCACTTTTGTACATATAACACCAGGGCCTGCAAGAGGCGCTGTACTTCCGCCACAAAATACACCAAAAGCAGCGAATAAGACAGATGGCGATTATTATTATTGTTATATTATATTATTATTGTTGCTGATGGTTGTGGTGGAGGAGCTGTAGATTTTGCACTAAAATCGGTATCATGGTCGGTAGCGTCTGGAACACGAACGCAACCCTGTGATCCGCATTGTTGTTGTTGGCGAGACGCAGGGGTTGAGCAGGAGAGGTGGGGAGAGGAAAAGATCGCAAAGGGCGTACACACGGAGCCGCAAGCGTTTGGTCCTCAGACTTACCCACTTTCCCCGAATCCGCGGCTCCGTTCCGGCCTTGTGTGGACGAACCGTTTATTCGATAAAGAACGTTAGCGGATACACCTGATATTTTCTTTGGTACCAGCTTTAATTTAATAAAGCTGGCTTTTTGTAAGTCATCGCCCAGGGCCGTCCCTCCCTACAGGCCGATCATGCAGACTGCGTGGGGCCTCACCTTGCAGAGGGGGCCTCATCCTGCAGAGGGGGCCTCATCCTGCGGAGGGGGCCTCAACTGAGCCGAAAAATTAGTGTGGCGCGGTTTCGCCGCCGCGGCTCCACTAGCACCACCCCCCCCCCCCGAGGGCCTCATCATATCACTTTGCGTGGGGCCTCTTGTTGGCCCTGTACTC
>CADEHL010000138.1:0-10000 GCA_902827135.1 Harpagifer antarcticus
CAGCGCTGCGAGGACGCTGAGGTAGGCTCCAACTCTCTTCCTGTTTCACACACACACTCACACACTCACGGAAACATCATGTCCTCACAGAGTTAGTTGTGTAAACTTTAGCGGGTCAGATGAAATTCACTGAATGATTTCATTTCTCTGTGATTCTCTGCTGACGGTGCTGTGACCTCTGACCTCTGACCTTTGACCTCCACACCAGCTCTGAAGTTATGTATAAATCATATATATATATATATATATATATATATATATATCTACATAAAGCATTCTAAATCAACTGAGAGGAGCGTCTGGAGAACAGAACACATTTCAGCCCAAATAAACCTCACAATTAAGAGATAAAACTTCTATTTATTTTAAACCATAGTATATGTCGTAGGTAGAGTGAGCCAGGTGTTGAGGAATCGTTGATCAGACTGTGAGGAGTTATTACTGAGCTTCACCTGAAGGACACCACACATCAGAAACACAATACATATAAAACTATACTATAATAACTCAAATGTAATACATATATAATAATCACTCCTCTCTGGAGATCTGCAGTTTTTCAGATTGTGTAATGAAATAAAGGCTCAGTGTGACATCTGATCCTGAAGTGCTGAGTCACCGTCTGAACACAGAGACCTCAAACGCCTCATCAGAGAGACCTCAAACGCCTCATCACTGAGACCTCAAACGCCTCATCACAGAGACCTCAAACGCCTCATCACTGAGACCTCAAACGCCTCATCACAGAGACCTTAAACGCCTCATCACAGAGACCTTAAACGCCTCATCAGAGAGACCTCAAATGCCTCATCAGAGAGACCTCAAACGCCTCATCACAGAGACCTCAAACGCCTCATCACAGAGACCTCAAACGCCTCATCAGAGAGACCTCAAACGCCTCATCACAGAGACCTCAAACGCCTCATCACTGAGACCCCAAACGCCTCATCAGAGAGACCTGAAACGCCTCATCACTGAGACCTCAAACGCCTCATCACAGAGACCTTAAGCGCCTCATCAGAGAGACCTCAAACGCCTCATCACAGAGACCTTAAACGCCTCATCACAGAGACCTCAAACGCCTCATCACAGAGACCTCAAACGTCTCATCACAGAGACATCAAACACCTCATCAGAGAGACCTCAAACGCCTCATCACTGAGACCTCAAACGCCTCATCACTGAGACCTCAAACGCCTCATCACAGAGACCTTAAACGCCTCATCACAGAGACCTTAAACGCCTCATCAGAGAGACCTCAAACGCCTCATCACTGAGACCTCAAACGCCTCATCACAGAGACCTTAAACGCCTCATCACTGAGACCTCAAACGCCTCATCAGAGAGACCTCAAACGCCTCATCACTGAGACCACAAACGCCTCATCACAGAGACTTCAAACGCCTCATCACTGAGACCTCAAACGCCTCATCACAGAGACCTCAAACGCCTCATCACAGAGACCTTAAACGCCTCATCACAGAGACCTTAAACGCCTCATCACAGAGACCTTAAACGCCTCATCAGAGAGACCTCAAACGCCTCATCACTGAGACCTCAAACGCCTCATCACAGAGACCTTAAACGCCTCATCACTGAGACCTCAAACGCCTCATCACAGAGACCTTAAACGCCTCATCACAGAGACCTAAACGGCCTCATCAGAGAGACCTCAAACGCCTCATCACTGAGACCTCAAACGCCTCATCACAGAGACCTTAAACGCCTCATCACTGAGACCTCAAACGCCTCATCACAGAGACCTCAAACGCCTCATCAGAGAGACCTCAAACGCCTCATCACAGAGACCTCAAACGCCTCATTACTGAGACCTCAAACGCCTCATCACTGAGACCTCAAACGCCTCATCAGAGAGACCTCAAACGCCTCATCACTGAGACCTCAAACGCCTCATCACAGAGACCTTAAACGCCTCATCACAGAGACCTCAAACGCCTCATCAGAGAGACCTCAAACGCCTCATCACCGTCTGACTGTCATTCATTCATTCATGTTTTTATTTGTGCGCTCGCTCTCTCACCTGTTCACCGGTTCCCCTGTTCACCGGTTCCCCCCTCACCTGTTCACCTGTTCACCTGCTAACCTGTTCACCTGCTCACCCCCTCACCTGTTCACCTGCTCCCCCCTCACCTGTTCACCTGCTCCCCCCCTCACCTGTTCACCTGCTCCCCCCCTCACCTGTTCCCTTGTTCCTGCAGGTGATCTCTGACCTCTGATCATGACTCATCATTTCTCTGAGGATGCTGCTGCCATCAGTCATTCTGCAGTGAGTCTCTGATGAGCGCATGAATCTGAAGACTCAAACACACCACGACGTTCAGGGACTGACATTGCTGGGTTCAGGGACTGGCACGTGGCGGTGCGTTCAGTGACTGACATAGTGGTAGTACGTTCAGGGACTGACATGGTGCATTCAGGGACTGACATGGTGCATTCAGCAACTGACATGGTGCGTTCGGGGACTGACATGGTGCATTCGGGGACTGACATGGTGCATTCGGGGACTGACATGGTGCATTCGGGGACTGACATGGTGCGTTCGGGGACTGACATGGTGCATTCGGGGACTGACATGGTGCATTCGGGGACTGACATGGTGCGTTCGGGGACTGACATGGTGCGTTCGGGGACTGACATGGTGCATTCGGGGACTGACATGGTGCGTTCGGGGACTGACATGGTGCGTTCGGCGACTGACATGGTGCGTTCGGTGACTGACATGGTGCATTCGGGGACTGACATGGTGCGTTCGGGGACTGACATGGTGCGTTCAGGGACTGAAATGGTGCATTCAGGGACTGACATGGTGCGTTCGGGGACTGACATGGTGCATTCGGGGACTGACATGGTGCATTCGGAGACTGACATGGTGCGTTCGGGGACTGACATGGTGCATTCGGAGACTGACATGGTGCATTCAGGGACTGACATGGTGCGTTCGGGGACTGACATGGTGCATTCGGGGACTGACATGGTGCGTTCGGGGACTGACATGGTGCATTCGGAGACTGACATGGTGCGTTCGGGGACTGCATTCGGCGACTGACATGGTGCTTTCAGGGACTGACATGGTGCATTCGGGGACTGACATGGTGCATTCAGGGACTGATATGGTGCGTTCAGGGACTGACATGGTGCATTCAGGGACTGACATGGTGTGTTCAGGGACATGGTGCATTCAGGGACTGACATAGTGCATTCGGGGACTGACATGGTGCGTTCGGGGACTGACATGGTGCGTTCGGGGACTGACATGGTGCATTCGGGGACTGACATGGTGCGTTCGGGGACTGACATGGTGCGTTCGGCGACTGACATGGTGCGTTCGGTGACTGACATGGTGCATTCGGGGGACTGACATGGTGCGTTCGGGGACTGACATGGTGCGTTCAGGGACTGAAATGGTGCATTCAGGGACTGACATGGTGCGTTCGGGGACTGACATGGTGCGTTCGGGGACTGACATGGTGCATTCGGGGGACTGACATGGTGCATTCGGGGACTGACATGGTGCATTCGGGGACTGACATGGTGCGTTCGGGGACTGACATGGTGCGTTCGGCGACTGACATGGTGCGTTCGGTGACTGACATGGTGCGTTCGGGGACTGACATGGTGCGTTCGGGGACTGACATGGTGCGTTCAGGGACTGAAATGGTGCATTCAGGGACTGACATGGTGCGTTCGGGGACTGACATGGTGCGTTCGGGGACTGACATGGTGCATTCGGGGACTGACATGGTGCATTCGGGGACTGACATGGTGCATTCGGGGACTGACATGGTGCGTTCGGGGACGGCCATGGTGCATTCGGAGACTGACATGGTGCGTTCGGGGACTGACATGGTGCATTCGGGGACTGACATGGTGCGTTCGGGACTGACATGGTGCATTCGGGGACTGACATGGTGCATTCGGGGACTGACATGGTGCGTTCGGGGACTGACATGGTGCATTCGGAGACTGACATGGTGCGTTCGGGGACTGCATTCGGCGACTGACATGGTGCATTCGGGGACTGACATGGTGCATTCGGGGACTGACATGGTGCGTTCAGGGACTGACATGGTGCATTCAGGGACTGACATGGTGTGTTCAGGGACATGGTGCATTCAGGGACTGACATGGTGCACTCAGGGACTGACATGGTGGTGGTGTGTTCAGCGACTGACATGGTGGTGGTGCGTTCAGGGACTGACATGGTGCACTCAGGGACTGACATGGGTGCGTTCGGGGACTGACATGGTGCGTTCGGGGACTGACATGGTGCATTCGGGGACTGACATGGTGCATTCGGGGACTGACATGGTGCATTCGGGGACTGACATGGTGCGTTCGGGGACGGCCATGGTGCATTCGGAGACTGACATGGTGCGTTCGAGGACTGACATGGTGCATTCGGGGACTGACATGGTGCGTTCGGGGACTGACATGGTGCATTCGGGGACTGACATGGTGCATTCGGGGACTGACATGGTGCATTCGGGGACTGACATGGTGCGTTCGGGGACTGACATGGTGCATTCGGAGACTGACATGGTGCGTTCGGGGACTGACATGGTGCATTCGGAGACTGACATGGTGCGTTCGGGGACTGCATTCGGCGACTGACATGGTGCATTCGGGGACTGACATGGTGCATTCGGGGACTGACATGGTGCGTTCAGGGACTGACATGGTGCATTCAGGGACTGACATGGTGTGTTCAGGGACATGGTGCATTCAGCGACTGACATGGTGGTGGTGTGTTTAGGGACTGACATGGTGCGTTCAGGGACTGACATGGTGCACTCAGGGACTGACATGGTGCGTTCAGGGACATGTTGATGGTACGTTCAGGCTCTCTCCTCTCTCCAGGCTCCTCGGCGCCTCAGTGAGGATGAAGAGGAGGATGAAGACCTGAACAGGGTGTTGGGAGTTCGTGTTTTCCAGCAGATCCTGAACCCAGCAGCGCTCAGAGCTCCAGAGAAACACAGAGTGATCGACGAGCAGGAAGTGGAGGGTGAGACACCAACGTTTATTCATATTATTATTACCATCTCAAGTAACTTAAGTTCAGTTTAGAGGTACTTGTACTTTACTGCAGTATTTCAATGTTCTGCTACTGTGTACTTCTACTACTCTACAGTTCAGAGGTACATGGTGTACTTCTACTACTCTACAGTTCAGAGGTACATGGTGTACTTCTACTACTCTACAGTTCAGAGGTACATGGTGTACTTCTACTACACTACATGTATTTAATCCCTTCAGTTACTTCTCAGATCTGGATGAAGGATGTGAAATCTAACCAAGTGTTGAATCAGACTTTAGTTCCACCTGGAGTAAATCCACCAGCTACCCTGCAGTCTACAAAGCCATTCAGACTAGCTGCTCCTTCACCAGCTACCCTGCAGTCTACAAAGTACTTCAGACTAGCTGCTCCTTTCACCAGCTACCCTGCAGTCTACAAAGCCATTCAGACTAGCTGCTCCTTCACCAGCTACCCTGCAGTCTACAAAGTACTTCAGACTAGCTGCTCCTTCACCAGCTACCCCTGCAGTCTACAAAGCCATTCAGACTAGCTGCTCCTTCACCAGCTACCCTGCAGTCTACACAAGTACTCAGATAGCTGCTCCTTCACCAGCTACCCTGGCAGTCTACAAAGTACTTAGACTAGCTGCATCCTTCACCAGCTACCCTGCAGTCTACAAAGCCATTCAGACTAGCTGCATCCTTCACCAGCTACCCTGCAGTCTACAAAGCCATTCAGACTAACTGCTCCTTCACCAGCTACCCTGCAGTCTACAAAGCCATTCAGACTAGCTGCTCCTTCACCAGCTACCCTGCAGTCTACAAAGCCATTCAGACTAGCTGCCCTTCACCAGCTACCCTGCAGTCTACAAAGCCATTCAGAACTAGCTGCACCTTCACCAGCTACCCTGCAGTCTACAAAGCCATTCAGACTAGCTGCACCTTCACCAGCTACCCTGCAGTCTACAAAGCCATTCAGACTAGCTGCACCTTCACCAGCTACCCTGCAGTCTACAAAGCCATTCAGACTAGCTGCTCCTTCACCAGCTAAGCTAACCCTGCAGTCTACCAAAGCCATTCAGACTACTGCTCCTTCACCAGCTACCCTGCAGTCTACAAAGCCATTCAGACTAGCTGCACACCTTCACCAGCTACCCTGCAGTCTACAAAGCCATTCAGACTAGCTGCTCCTCACCAGCTACCCTGCAGTCTACAAAGCCATTCAGACTAGCTGCACCTCACCAGCTAACCTGCAGTCTACAAAGCCATTCAGACTAGCTGCACCTTCACCAGCTACCCTGCAGTCTACAAAGCCATTCAGACTAGCTGCTTCCTTCACCAGCTACCTGCAGTCTACAAAGCCAATTCAGACTAGCTGCCTCCTTCACCAGCTACCCTGCAGTCTACAAAGCCATTCAGACTAGCTGCTCCTTCACCAGCTACCCTGCAGTCTACAAAGGCCATTCAGACTAGCTGCCCTTCACCAGCTACCTTGCAGTCTACAAAGCCATTCAGACTAGCTGCACCTTCACCAGCTACCCTGCAGTCTACAAAGCCATTCAGACTAGCTGCTCCTTCACCAGCTACCCTGCAGTCTACAAAGCCATTCAGACTAGCTGCTCCTTCACCAGCTACCCTGCAGTCTACAAAGCCATTCAGACTAGCTGTTCCTTCACCAGCTACACCTGCAGTCTACAAAAGCCATTCAGACTAGCTGCTCCTTCACCAGCTACCCTGCGTCTAACAAAGCCATTCAGACTAAGCTGCACCTTCACCAGCTACCCTGCAGTCTACAAAGCCATTCAGTACTAGCTGCTCCTTCACCCAGCTACCCTGCAGTCTACAAAGCCATTCAGACTAGCTGCTCCTTCACCAGCTACCCTGCAGTCTACAGAGCCATTCAGACTAGCTGCTCCTTCACCAGCTACCCTGCAGTCTACAAAGCCATTCAGACTAGCTGCAACCTTCACCAGCTACCCTGCAGTCTACAAAGCCATTCAGACTAGCTGCTCCTTCACCAGCTACCCTGCAGTCTACAAAGCCATTCAGACTAGCTGCCACCTTCACCAGCTACCCTGCAGTCTACAAAGCCATTCAGACTAGCTGCTCCTTCACCAGCTACCCTGCAGTCTACAAAGCCATTCAGACTAGCTGCACCTTCACCAGCTACCCTGCAGTCTACAAAGCCATTCAGACTAGCTGCTCCTTCACCAGCTACCCTGCAGTCTACAAAGCCATTCAGACTAGGCTGCTCCTTCACCAGCTACCCTGCAGTCTACAAAGCCATTCAGACTAGCTGCTCCTTCACCAGCTACCCTGCAGTCTACAAAAGCCATTCAGACTAGCTGCACCTTCACCAGCTACCCTGCAGTCTACAAAGCCATTCAGACTAGCTGCACCTTCACCAGCTACCCTGCAGTCTACAAAGCCATTCAGACTAGCTGCTCCTTCACCAGCTACCCTGCAGTCTACAAAGCCATTCAGACTAGCTGCACCTTCACCAGCTACCCTGCAGTCTACAAAGCCATTCAGACTAGCTGCTCCTTCACCAGCTACCCTGCAGTCTACAAAGCCATTCAGACTAGCTGCTCCTTCACCAGCTACCCTGCAGTCTACAAAGCCATTCAGACTAGCTGCACCTTCACCAGCTACCCTGCAGTCTACAAAGCCATTCAGAACTAGCTGCTCCTTCACCAGCCAACCTGCAGTCTACAAAGCCATTCAGACTAGCTGCTCCTTCACCAGCTACCCTGCAGTCTACAAAGCCATTCAGACTAGCTGCTCCTTCACCAGCTACCCTGCAGTCTACAAAGCCATTCAGACTAGCTGCTCCTTCACCAGCTACCCTGCAGTCTACCAAGCCATTCAGACTAGCTGCACCTTCACCAGCTACCCCTGCAGTCTACAAAGCCATTCAGACTAGCTGCTCCTTCACCACCTACCCTGCAGTCTACAAAAGCCATTCAGACTAGCTGCCCCTTCACCAGCTACCCTGCAGTCTACAAAGCCATTCAGACTAGCTGCTCCTTCACCAGCTACCCTGCAGTCTACAAAGCCATTCAGACTAGCTGCCACCTTCACCAGCTACCCTGCAGTCTACAAAGCCATTCAGACTAGCTGCTCTTCACCAGCTACCCCTGCAGTCTACAAAGCCATTCAGACTAGCTGCTCATTCACCAGCTACCCTGCAGTCTACAAAGCCATTCAGACTAGCTGCTCCTTCACCAGCTACCCTGCAGTCTACAAAGCCATTCAGACTAGCTGGCTCCTTCACCAGCTACCCTGCAGTCTACAAAGCCATTCAGACTAGCTGCACCTTCACCAGCTACCCTGCAGTCTACAAAGCCATTCAGACTAGCTGCTCCTTCACCAGCTACCCTGCAGTCTACAAAGCCATTCAGACTAGCTGCACCTTCACCAGCTACCCTGCAGTCTACAAAGTACTTCAGACTAGCTGCACCTTCACCAGCTCTGAGAACACTTTCATGATCAATCATTATAAAACATATCATAGATATTATTCTGAAATGGACCAATCTGCACAACGACTACTTTCACTGTCTTTCACTTGAGGAACATTTTGAATGCTTTTACTGAAACAGAGTATTCCTACACTCTGAGTACTTCTACTTTTACTCAAGTACAAGACCTGAGTACTTCTACTTTTACTCAAGTCAAAGATCTGAGTACTTCTACTTTTACTCAAGTACAAGATCTGAGTACTTCTACTTTTACTCAGGTAAAACAAAGTGATGGTGTTGATCTCTTCCTGCAGATCACCGTCTCTTCTCTCCTCACGTCCTCCAGCCATTGGCCAGGAGGAGGACCAATGAGGGCCGGCGAGGCTCCGTCCCCACAGCAACCATCGAAGAGGACGGGGAGGAAGAGGAGGGTGAGGAAGATGGAGAGGAGCCCTGCAGGTCAGGAGGTTTACATATAATCAGGTCAATATTGTCTGTGACCCCCCCCCCCCACCACCTTACCTGTAGCTCCTCCCCCTCACAGTGACCCGCCCACCGGCTCGTCCAATCACAACGGCCGCATAATGGCGAGCGCTGACGACGAAGAGGAGGCTGAGACGCTGATGTTGGTCGACCTGGACGACATGAAGAGTAAGTCAACTGTGTTTATTACACTCATACTGCTGACTCATGTCAGGACTCATACTGCTGACTGAGGTCAGGGTTCAGGACTCATAATGCTGACTCATGACAGGGTTCAGGACTCATAATGCTGACTCAGGTCAGGACTCATAATGCTGACTCATGTCAGGACTCATAATGCTGACTCATGTCAGGACTCATAATGCTGACTCATGTCAGGACTCATACTGCTGACGCATGTCAGGACTCATACTGCTGACGCATGTCAGGACTCATAATGCTGACTCAGGTCAGGACTCATAATGCTGACTCATGTCAGGACTCATAATGCTGACTCATGTCAGGACTCATAATGCTGACTCATGTCAGGACTCATACTGCTGACGCATGTCAGGACTCATACTGCTGACGCATGTCAGGACTCATACTGCTGACGCATGTCAGGACTCATACTGCTGACTCATGTCAGGACTCATAATGCTGACTCATGTCAGGACTCATAATGCTGACTCAGGTCAGGACTCATAATGCTGACTCAGGTCAGGACTCATAATGCTGACTCATGTCAGGACTCATAATGCTGACTCATGTCAGGACTCATAATGCTGACTCATGTCAGGACTCATACTGCTGACGCATGTCAGGACTCATACTGCTGACGCATGTCAGGACTCATACTGCTGACGCATGTCAGGACTCATACTGCTGACGCATGTCAGGACTCATACTGCTGACGCATGTCAGGACTCATACTGCTGACGCATGTCAGGACTCATACTGCTGACTCATGTCAGGACTCATACTGCTGACTCAAGTCAGGACTCATAATGCTGACTCATGTCAGGACTCATAATGCTGACGCA
>CADEHL010000138.1:15000-59677 GCA_902827135.1 Harpagifer antarcticus
ACCCCATCTCATGAGACGTGAGACCCCCATCTCATGTTAGAAAGGTTCAACAGGGTGACACCTGAGACATGAGACCCCACCTCATGAGACGTGAGACCCCATCTCATGAGACGTGAGACCCCCATCTCATGTTAGAAAGGTTCAGCAGGGTGACACCTGAGACGTGAGACCCCCATCTCATGTTAGAAAGGTTCAGCAGGGTGACACCTGAGACGTGAGACCCATCTCATGAGACGTGAGACCCCATCTCATGAGACGTGAGACCCCCATCTCATGTTAGAAAGGTTCAACAGGGTGACACCTGAGACGTGAGACCCCATCTCGTGTTAGAAAGGTTCAGCAGGGTGACACCTGAGACGTGAGACCCCATCTCATGTTAGAAAGGTTCAGCAGGGTGACACCTGAGACGTGAGACCCCATCTCATGTTAGAAAGGTTCAGCAGGGTGACACCTGAGACGTGAGACCCCATCTCGTGTTAGAAAGGTTCAGCAGGGTGACACCTGAGACGTGAGACCCCACCTCATGTTAGAAAGGTTCAGCAGGGTGACACCTGAGACGTGAGACCCCATCTCATGTTAGAAAGGTTCAGCAGGGTCTCTGCCGGATGCTAGCTTCATCAAATCAAACATTTCAGTTGAACCAGAAGGTGGAGATATCTGTGCTCCTGGTCGACGGATTTGGATGCATTTTGGGCCGAATTGAACGTTTTAGGGAACTGAAAACTCCCATGTTTGGCCAAAATGTTAGAAAATGATTCAAGATCCTCAATTACCTCGAAATCTGCCAAGAAATGTTTAACTACTGTCCCCATATGCATGCAACTTATGCTAAATGTGTAAATGTCCCAACATGCAGGTTAGCATCCAGCGGAGCTATGAGCTGGAGACCCTACTCTACATTTCTATCAGAACACTCTGGGGTCTCAACATGTCTCCCTCTGACAGGCCTGTGGTTCAGACAGGTTCCTCCTCCTCTTCCACTGCTCTGGTCTCTGAACATGTATCCTATCTTTACATTAGTAAAGAAGGAGGATCTGGATCACACAGAAAGATCCTGTATTCATCAGAGGTGGATAGGTCTTCAGATTCAGGACTAATACCACACAAATACTCAGGTCAAAGTCAAAGTACTACATCGAGACAGTACGATGAGGAAAATGCACTTCAAGTATTAGGAGTACTCAATGCAGTAAAAAATAGATTAGATAGAATTCTTATCCAAGTTCTACAACAATCTCCATAATCCTCTTTAACTCCTGATCCCACGAAAAAGAGAAGTGATGGAAGTGAGAGCACTGATTTCAGCTCCAGGTGATTTCAGCTCCAGGTGATTTCAGCTCCAGGTGATTTCAGCTCCAGGTGATTTTAGCTCCAGGTGATTTCAGCTCCAGGTGATTTCAGGTCCAGGTGATTTCAAGTTTAGGTGATTTCAGCTCCAGGTGATTTCAGCTCCAGGTGATTTCAGCTCCAGGTGATTTCAGGTCCAGGTGATTTCAGCTCCAGGTGATTTCAGGTCCAGGTGATTTCAGGTCCAGGTGATTTCAGGTCCAGGTGATTTCAGCTCCAGGTGATTTCAGGTCCAGGTGATTTTAGGTCCAGGTGATTTTAGGTCCAGGTGATTTCAGCTCCAGGTGATTTCAGGTCCAGGTGATTTTAGGTCCAGGTGATTTCAGCTCCAGGTGATTTCAGCTCCAGGTGATTTCAGGTCCAGGTGATTTCAGCTCCAGGTGATTTCAGGTCCAGGTGATTTCAGCTCCAGGTGATTTCAGCTCCAGGTGATTTCAGGTCCAGGTGATTTCAGCTCCAGGTGATTCAGGTCAGGTGATTTTAGGTCCAGGTGATTTCAGCTCCAGGTGATTCAGCTCCAGGTGATTTCAGCTCCAGGTGATTTCAGGTCCAGGTGATTTTAGGTCCAGGTGATTTCAGCTCCAGGTGATTTCAGGTCCAGGTGATTTCAGCTCCAGGTGATTTCAGGTCCAGGTGATTTCAGCTCCAGGTGATTTTAGGTCCAGGTGATTTCAGCTCCAGGTGATTTCAGGTCCAGGTGATTTCAGGTCCAGGTGATTTCAGCTCCAGGTGATTTCAAGTTTAGGTGATTCAGCTCCAGGTGATTTCAGGTCCAGGTGATTTCAGGTCCAGGTGATTTCAGCTCCAGGTGATTCAGGTCCAGGTGATTTCAGCTCCAGGTGATTTTAGGTCCAGGTGATTTCAGCTCCAGGTGATTCAGGGTCCAGGTGATTTCAGGTCCAGGTGATTTCAGCTCCAGGTGATTTCAAGTTTAGGTGATTTCAGCTCCAGGTGATTTCAGGTCCAGGTGATTTCAGGTCCAGGTGATTTCAGCTCAGGTGATTCAGGTCCAGGTGATTCAGCTCCAGGTGATTTCAGGTCCAGGTGATTTCAGCTCCAGGTGATTTCAGGTCCAGGTGATTTCAAGTTTAGGTGATTTCAGGTCCAGGTGATTTCAACTTTAGGTGATTTCAGGTCCAGGTGATTTCAGCTCCAGGTGATTTCAGCTCCAGGTGATTTCAGGTCCAGGTGATTTCAGGTCCAGGTGATTTCAAGTTTAGGTGATTTCAGGTCCAGGTGATTTCAGGTCCAGGTGATTTCAGGTCCAGGTGATTTCAAGTTTAGGTGATTTCAGGTCCAGGTGATTTCAGGTCCAGGTGATTTCAGCTCCAGGTGATTTCAGGTCCAGGTGATTTCAGGTCCAGGTGATTTCAGCTCCAGGTGATTTCAGCTCCAGGTGATTTCAGGTCCAGGTGATTTCAGCTCCAGGTGATTTCAGGTCCAGGTGATTTCAGCTCCAGGTGATTTCAGGTCCAGGTGATTTTAGGTCCAGGTGATTTCAGCTCCAGGTGATTTCAGGTCCAGGTGATTTCAGCTCCAGGTGATTTCAGCTCCAGGTGATTTCAGGTCCAGGTGATTTCAGCTCCAGGTGATTTCAGCTCCAGGTGATTTCAAGTTTAGGTGATTTCAGCTCCAGGTGATTTCAGCTCCAGGTGATTTCAGCTCCAGGTGATTTCAGGTCCAGGTGATTTCAGGTCCAGGTGATTTCAGGTCCAGGTGATTTCAGCTCCAGGTGATTTCAGGTCCAGGTGATTTTAGGTCCAGGTGATTTCAGCTCCAGGTGATTTCAGGTCCAGGTGATTTTAGGTCCAGGTGATTTCAGGTGATTTCAGGTCCATGTGATTTTAGGTCCAGGTGATTTCAGGTCCAGGTGATTTCAGGTCCAGGTGATTTCAGCTCCAGGTGATTTCAGCTCCAGGTGATTTCAGGTCCAGGTGATTTTAGGTCCAGGTGATTTCAGGTGATTTCAGGTCCAGGTGATTTTAGCTCCAGGTGATTTCAGCTCCAGGTGATTTCAAGTTTAGGTGATTTCAGCTCCAGGTGATTTTAGCTCCAGGTGATTTCAGCTCCAGGTGATTTCAGGTCCAGGTGATTTCAGCTCCAGGTGATTTCAGGTCCAGGTGATTTCAGCTGCCGGTGTTTCAAGTTTAGGTGATTTCAGGTCCAGGTGATTTCACGTCCAGGTGATTTCAGGTCCAGGTGATTTCATGTCCAGGTGATTTCAGCTCCAGGTGATTTCAAGTTTAGGTGTTTGTCAGCTCCAGGTGATTTCAGTCCAGGTGATTTAGGTCCAGGTGATTTCAGCTCCAGGTGATTTCAGGTCCAGGTGATTTTAGGTCCAGGTGATTTCAGCTCCAGGTGATTTCAGCTCCAGGTGATTTCAGGTCCAGGTGATTCAGCTCCATGGTGATTTCAGGTCCAGGTGATTTCAGCTCCAGGTGATTTCAGCTCCAGGTGATTTCAGGTCCAGGTGATTTCAGCTCCAGGTGATTTCAGGTCCAGGTGATTTTAGGTCCAGGTGATTTCAGCTCCAGGTGATTTCAGCTCCAGGTGATTTCAGCTCCAGGTGATTTCAGGTCCAGGTGATTTTAGGTCCAGGTGATTTCAGCTCCAGGTGATTTCAGGTCCAGGTGATTTCAGCTCCAGGTGATTTCAGGTCCAGGTGATTTCAGCTCCAGGTGATTTCAGGTCCAGGTGATTTCAGCTCCAGGTGATTTCAGGTCCAGGTGATTTCAGGTCCAGGTGATTTCAGCTCCAGGTGATTTCAAGTTTAGGTGATTTCAGCTCCAGGTGATTTCAGGTCCAGGTGATTTCAGGTCCAGGTGATTTCAGCTCCAGGTGATTTCAGGTCCAGGTGATTTCAGCTCCAGGTGATTTTAGGTCCAGGTGATTTCAGCTCCAGGTGATTTCAGGTCCAGGTGATTTCAGGTCCAGGTGATTTCAGCTCCAGGTGATTTCAAGTTTAGGTGATTTCAGCTCCAGGTGATTTCAGGTCCAGGTGATTTCAGGTCCAGGTGATTTCAGCTCCAGGTGATTTCAGGTCCAGGTGATTTCAGCTCCAGGTGATTTCAGGTCCAGGTGATTTCAGCTCCAGGTGATTTCAGGTCCAGGTGATTTCAAGTTTAGGTGATTTCAGGTCCAGGTGATTTCAACTTTAGGTGATTTCAGGTCCAGGTGATTTCAGCTCCAGGTGATTTCAGCTCCAGGTGATTTCAGGTCCAGGTGATTTCAGGTCCAGGTGATTTCAAGTTTAGGTGATTTCAGGTCCAGGTGATTTCAGGTCCAGGTGATTTCAGGTCCAGGTGATTTCAGGTCCAGGTGATTTCAGGTCCAGGTGATTTCAGCTCCAGGTGATTTCAGGTCCAGGTGATTTCAGGTCCAGGTGATTTCAGCTCCAGGTGATTTCAGCTCCAGGTGATTTCAGGTCCAGGTGATTTCAGCTCCAGGTGATTTCAGGTCCAGGTGATTTCAGCTCCAGGTGATTTCAGGTCCAGGTGATTTTAGGTCCAGGTGATTTTCAGCTCCAGGTGATTTCAGGTCCAGGTGATTTCAGCTCCAGGTGATTTCAGCTCCAGGTGATTTCAGGTCAGTGATTTCAGGTCCAGGTGATTTCAGCTCCAGGTGATTTCAGCTCCAGGTGATTTCAAGTTTAGGTGATTTCAGCTCCAGGTGATTTCAGCTCCAGGTGATTTCAGCTCCAGGTGATTTCAGGTCCAGGTGATTTCAGCTCCAGGTGATTTCAGGTCCAGGTGATTTCAGCTCCAGGTGATTTCAGGTCCAGGTGATTTTAGGTCCAGGTGATTTCAGCTCCAGGTGATTTCAGGTCCAGGTGATTTTAGGTCCAGGTGATTTCAGGTGATTTCAGGTCCATGTGATTTTAGGTCCAGGTGATTTCAGGTCCAGGTGATTTCAGGTCCAGGTGATTTCAGCTCCAGGTGATTTCAGCTCCAGGTGATTTCAGGTCCAGGTGATTTTAGGTCCAGGTGATTTCAGGTGATTTCAGGTCCAGGTGATTTTAGCTCCAGGTGATTTCAGCTCCAGGTGATTTCAAGTTTAGGTGATTTCAGCTCCAGGTGATTTTAGCTCCAGGTGATTTCAGCTCCAGGTGATTTCAGGTCCAGGTGATTTCAGCTCCAGGTGATTTCAGGTCCAGGTGATTTCAGCTCCAGGTGATTTCAAGTTTAGGTGATTTCAGGTCCAGGTGATTTCACGTCCAGGTGATTTCAGGTCCAGGTGATTTCATGTCCAGGTGATTTCAGCTCCAGGTGATTTCAAGTTTAGGTGATTTCAGCTCCAGGTGATTTCAGGTCCAGGTGATTTCAAGTTTAGGTGATTTCAGCTCCAGGTGATTTCAGGTCCAGGTGATTTTAGGTCCAGGTGATTTCAGCTCCAGGTGATTTCAGCTCCAGGTGATTTCAAGTTTAGGTGATTTCAGGTCCAGGTGATTTCAGCTCCAGGTGATTTCAGGTCCAGGTGATTTTAGGTCCAGGTGATTTCAGCTCCAGGTGATTTCAGCTCCAGGTGATTTCAGCTCCAGGTGATTTCAGGTCCAGGTGATTTCAGGTCCAGGTGATTTCAGCTCCAGGTGATTTCAACTTTAGGTGATTTCAGGTCCAGGTGATTTCAGGTCCAGGTGATTTCAGCTCCAGGTGATTTCAGGTCCAGGTGATTTCAGGTCCAGGTTATTTCAAGTTTAGGTGATTTCAAGTTTAGGTGATTTCAGCTCCAGGTGATTTCAGCTCCAGGTGATTTCAGCTCCAGGTGATTTCAGGTCCAGGTGATTTCAGCTCCAGGTGATTTCAAGTTTAGGTGATTTCAGCTCCAGGTGATTTCAGCTCCAGGTGATTTCAGGTCCAGGTGATTTCAGGTCCAGGTGATTTCAGCTCCAGGTGATTTCAGGTCCAGGTGATTTCAGCTCCAGGTGATTTCAAGTTTAGGTGATTTCAGGTCCAGGTGATTTCAGCTCCAGGTGATTTCAGGTCCAGGTGATTTCAGCTCCAGGTGATTTCAAGTTTAGGTGATTTCAGGTCCAGGTGATTTCAGGTCCAGGTGATTTCAGGTCCAGGTGATTTCAGGTTCAGGTGATTTCAAGTTTAGGTGATTTCAGGTCCAGGTGATTTCAGGTCCAGGTGATTTCAGGTCCAGGTGATTTCAGGTTCAGGTGATTTCAGCTCCAGGTGATTTTAGCTCCAGGTGATTTCAGGTCCAGGTGATTTCAGGTTCAGGTGATTTCAGCTCCAGGTGATTTCAGCTCCAGGTGATTTCAAGTTTAGGTGATTTCAGCTCCAGGTGATTTCAGGTCCAGGTGACTTCAGCTCCAGGTTATTTTAAGTCCAGGTGATTTCAAGTTTAGGTAATTTCAGCTCCAGGTGATTTCAGCTCCAGGTAATTTCAGCTCCAGGTGATTTCAGGTCCAGGTGATTTCAGCTCCAGGTGATTTCAAGTTTAGGTGATTTCAGGTCCAGGTGATTTTAGGTCCAGGTGATTTCAGGTCCAGGTGATTTCAGGTCCAGGTGTTTTCGGCCTGATGGGACTCTGTGCTGTTGGACGACTGAACAATAGAAATGTCATAAAAGAGGACGAAAGACGAGCTGAGAGTCCGTTAATCCCGGAGCTGTGAGGAGAATGGGAGGCAAATTGGATTTATTCAGAGTTCACTTTACCTGTGTGACGGACAGGTGGAGCCACGCAGGTAGAGAGGTGGAGACACACAGGTAGAGACTCAGGTAGAGACACACAGGTGGAGACACACAGGTAGAGAGGTGGAGACACACAGGTAGAGACACACAGGTGGAGACACACAGGTAGAGAGGTGGAGACACACAGGTAGAGAGGTGGAGACACACAGGTAGAGACACAGGTAGAGACACACAGGTAGAGACTCACAGGTGGAGACACACAGGTAGAGAGGTGGAGACACACAGGTAGAGACACAGGTAGAGACACACAGGTAGAGACACACAGGTGAGACACACAGGTGAGACACGCAGGTGAAGTGGGAAGTGTGTGTTCTGGGCTCGGTGTGTTGGGTCTGCAGGATGGTGGGTCTGGATCTGAAGCGTGGACACAGACAGGTGAGCTCGTTAACCTGCTCCAGGCCGGGTCACTTTACCTCTTTCACTTCTGACAGCATTTAGCCTTACATGTATTTTATCACCATTTGAAGTTCACCTTTGTTTTGACATCAGATTCAGGTTTATAAACTATACAGTGTATTAGATGGTTCTGGTTTCTGGTCCACAGAGTGGTTCAGTTCCACTGGAGGTCAGTCAGGAAGGGTTCATGTCAGACCGGATGATAGAAATACTAGACTCTCTTGTTGTTACTGGGAATGAAGCTATATTTATAAATCAGCTGCTGGTGGAAAGGGAGAGTGAATGTTTCATTCAGTCATGTATTGATTTGACAGGGACAGTGCACATGGATTAACATTTCTGTAAATGCGCCAGAGTTAGCCAACAGGCTATTTTTCATCTGCAGTCCCTGGACAGATGTTGAAAGTCATCCTAAAATGGTGTCAGTGTTGACGGAGCTGATTTTCCACTAACGATGTTTTTAAATGAGATTTGAATAAAGGTGTTTTGTTCTCTAATCGTTACTGGGACTGAGCTACTGGGACTGAGCTACTGGGACTGAGCTACTGGGACTGAGTTACTGGGACTGAGCTACTGGGACTGGGTTACTGGGACTGAGCTCCACTGATGGTGAACAGGCTGGTGAACTCTTCCTTAATGGAGCAACGCAGTCTCCTCTGGTTGCAGCTCTTGGTGTGCGTATGGTGATCACATGTCTGAGCGGAGGTGAGGTGAGGCCGTGTCTCATTGTGTACATGAGGCCAGCATTTGTATATCTCATTACGTGTTCCAGCTCAGCAAGTTGTACTTTGTGAGTATTGGGCAATGATGAGAATGAACACATCTGTATTAACGGGACATCATCATGCTTTACCCAAACCAGTTCCTCTCTGAAGCCGCGCTGTTTTTACATCTGAACGTGAGGAGATACAGGTCTGAGATCAGGTCTCATAAAGACCGGGGCAAAGCTATAAATCCATTTAAGGTAGAATCAGCTCAAGAGGGAGATCTTTGCACGTTTCCATATCAGTGCCATTCATGGAAACACAGCTGTGAGTTTTAACCTCCACTTATTATTTACAGTTGTGTCAGAGTTATATGACACCTTAACATAGAACAGACAGAAGCAGCAGATCAGAGAGAGGATCTGCAGAGACGTTTCATATGAATTCATTATTAAAAATAGAGATTGTTTTCTTTAGATCGTCAGAAAAATGCAGCTCTACTTTAGAAATACATTTTTATTAATGTCTAAAGCCATTTTAGGAAAGCTTCCACTCTACATATGAGCCAGATCTGCTCCAGTTTGTGACTCTCACAGCCTCAGACCCAGTGCCCGGATGCGGGTCCAGGTGCCTGGATGCCGGTCCAGGTGCCTGGATGCGGGTCCAGGTGCCTGGATACGGGTCCAGGTGCCTGGATGCGGGTCCAGGTGCCTGGATACGGGTCCAGGTGCCTGAATATGGGTCCAGGTGCCTGGATACGGATCCAGGTGCCTGAATATGGGTCCAGGTGCCTGGATACGGGTCCAGGTGCCTGGATACGGATCCAGGTACCTGGATACGGATCCAGGTGCCTGAATATGGGTCCAGGTGCCTGGATATGGGTCCAGGTGCCTGGATACGGGGTCCAGGTGCCTGGATACGGGTCCAGGTTCCTGCTGTGCGGACTGAGGCTGGAGAAAGGAGTCTTTTTCATTCTGGTCCTTGGTCTTGGAACGACCTTCAATCACGCCTCAAACTGGGGGCACTTGTCTCTATAGCCTGTTTTAGATTGAAGTCGTCTGAGGTCCTTCCCTCCAGCTGCTCTTGTGATAAGCAGCACCTTTCTGACTGTCCTCTGTGCTCAACGTAGTGACTGCCTTTCCTTAGTTGTGTTCTCTGTGTGTCACATGTCTGTGTTCTGCGTCTCGTTGCTGCCTTCTCGGCCCGGTCAGCTTTAACATGAGATTTGATCTCAATGCTTTTTATCTGGTTAAATAAAAATAAATAAATAAAGAGACGCATTTTATAGGGATGGTACAAATGTGTGTGTGTCCTCTAAGCAGTGTGTGTGCGTGTGTGTGTGTGTGTGTGTGTGTGTGTCCTCTAAGCCAGGGGTTCCCAAACTTTGCCATGCCAAGGACCCCATATAGCATTATCCCCTGTTACAATTTTTTTTTTTTAAATGATGAGTTCATTAAGATGGAGAATATGACAAATTAATCAATTAATCAATTACAGCTTAATACATTTTCTTAATATATATTTGTATTAATAATTAATAATCAGTTATTCTTCTAAAAAATGTTTGTATTTATCTTTTGTTTGTCATTGATTGTGTCTTCTGTTCTAAACATTAAACAGTCATATCAACAGCACACATATTTTTAAAGCATTTTTAAAGTGATTTCTGTCTTTATAATATTATATCATTGTGAACAGTAATACGAACAATTAACATATATTTTTAGCATTTTTGAAAGCTACTTATGCCTCACTAATATTATATATAATATTCAGCAGTAATATTATCAATAAACATATTTATATTCATATATTAAACATCAATATGTGGTACATCCGTGCTCTCTCCCAGCTGCAGAGCCAAATATCCACTAGCTCTCCCTTGCTCCAGAAGCTGAGCAGATGCTCAGTCTCACTCTCAGTAGCAGCAGCTCGATTCTGATTGGCTTGAAGGGCGGGCGTAAGATTTAAAAACAATAAAATAAAATATTAATAAATAAAAAATATTAAAAGATTGGCATCAAAGGACACAGATTGATAGATATGCATTTTATTAATAACATCTAACATCCCGACCCCCCTGGCGGCCCCCGGGGGGTCGGGGCCCCCACCCCCTGGGGGCCGCCAGGGGGGTCGGGGCCCCCACTTTTCTGCTCTAAGCAGTGTGTGTGCAGTGTGTGTGTGTGTGTGTGTGTGTGTGTCCTCTAAGCAGTGTATGTGGTGTGTGTGTGTGTCAGGTATGTGTGTGTGGTGTGTGTGTATGTATGTCCTCTAAGCAGTGTGTGTATGTCCTCATAAACAGTGTGTGTCCCCGGTGTGTATGTCCTCATAAACAGTGTGTGTCCCCGGTGTGTGTGTGTCCTCATAAGCAGTGTGTGTGTGTGTGTCAGGTATGTGTGTGCGGTGTGTGTGTGTGTCAGGTGTGTGCGGTGTGTGTGCGTATGTCCTCTAAGCAGTGTGTGTGTCCTCGGTGTGTGTGTCCTCATAAGCAGTGTGTGTGTGTGTGTGTGTCAGGTATGTGTGTGCGGTGTGTGTGTGTGTCAGGTGTGTGCGGTGTGTGTGCGTATGTCCTCTAAGCAGTGTGTGTCCCCGGTGTGTGTGTGTCCTCATAAGCAGTGTGTGTGTGTCAGGTATGTGTGTGCGGTGTGTGTGTGTATCAGGTATGTGTGTGCGGTGTGTGTGTGTCAGGTGTGTGCGGTGTGTGTGCGCGTATGTCCTCTAAGCAGTGTGTGTGTCCTCATATGCACAGTGTGTGTGTGTGTGCAGGTATGTGTGTGCGGTGTGTGTGTGTGTCAGGTGTGTGCGGTGTGTGTGCGTATGTCCTCTAAGCAGTGTGTGTCCCCGGTGTGTGTGTCCTCATAAGCAGTGTGTGTGTGTGTGCAGGTGTGTGTGTCCTCATAAGCAGTGTGTGTGTGTGTGTGTGTGTGCAGGTGTTCGTGGAGCTGAACGAGCTGGTGATCGACAGGAACCAGGAGCTCCAGTGGAGGGAGACGGCTCGATGGATAAAGTTTGAGGAAGAGGTGGAGGAGGAGACGGAGCGATGGGGGAGACCTCACATCGCCTCGCTCTCCTTCAGATCCCTGCTGGAGCTCCGGAAGACCATCTCCCACGGTGAGGAGCCCTCTGACGCCCCCTGTGGACAAACACTCACACTGCACTGTGACACGCACTACACTGTGACACTCACTGTATAAGAAAAGTTTAATTTGTGGGCCATATTCCATTATACTTCTTTAATTAGCTGAGGGCCGATTCAAAATGGTGCGTGGGCCATAGTTTAGACCTGAGTTATGTGTACCTCTCTGGAGTTATGTGTACCTCTCTGGAGTTATGTGTACCTCTCTCTGGAGTTATGTGTACCTCTCTCTGGAGTTATGTGTACCTCTCTCTGGAGTTATGTGTACTCTCTCTCTGAGTTATGTGTACCTCTCTCTGGAGTTTAGTGTAACCTCTCTCTGGAGTTATGTGTACCTCTCTGGAGTTATGTGTTTCCTCGCTCTCTGGAGTTATGTGTACCTCTCTCTGGAGTTATGTGTACCTCTCTGGAGTTATGTGTACCTCTCTCTGGAGTTATGTGTACCTCTCTCTGGAGTTATGTGTACCTCTCTGGAGTTATGTGTACCTCTCTGGAGTTATGTGTACCTCTCTCTGGAGTTATGTGTACCTCTCTCTGGAGTATGTGTTGTTCCTCTCTCTGGAGTTATGTGTACCTCTCTGGAGTTATGTGTACCTCTCTGGAGTTATGTGTACCTCTCTGGAGTTATGTGTACCTCTCTTCTGGAGTTATGTGTACCTCTCTCTGGAGTTATGTACCTCTCTCTGGAGTTATGTGTACCTTCTGGAGTTATGTGTACCTCTCTGGAGTGATGTGTACCTCTCTGGAGTTATGTGTACCTCGCTCTCTCTGGAGTTATGTGTACCTCTCTGGAGTTATGTGTTCTCTGGAGTATGTGTACTCTCTCTGGAGTTATGTGTACCTCTCTCTGGAGTTATGTGTACCTCTCTGGAGTTATGTGTTCCTCTCTGGAGTTATGTGTACCTCTCTGGAGTTATGTGTACCTCTCTCTGGAGTTATGTGTACCTCTCTCTGGAGTTATGTGTTCCTCTCTCTGGAGTTATGTGTACCTCTCTCTGGAGTTATGTGTACCTCTCTCTGGAGTTAGTGTAACCTCTCTGGGAGTTATGTGTACCTCTCTCTGGAGTTATGTGTACCTCTCTCTGGAGTTATGTGTTCCTCTCTCTGGAGTTATGTGTACCTCTCTCTGGAGTTATGTGTACCTCTCTGGAGTTATGTGTACCTCTCTCTGGAGTTATGTGTACCTCTCTGGAGTTATGTGTACCTCTCTCTGGAGTTATGTGTACCTCTCTCTGGAGTTATGTGTTCCTCTCTCTGGAGTTATGTGTACCTCTCTCTGGAGTTATGTGTACCTCTCTCTGGAGTTATGTGTACCTCTCTGGAGTTATGTGTACCTCTCTCTGGAGTTATGTGTACCTCTCTCTGGAGTCATGTGTACCTCTCTCTGGAGTTATGTGTACCTCTCTGGAGTTATGTGTACCTCTCTGAGTTATGTGTGACCTCTTCTCTGGAGTTATGTATACCTCTCTGGAGTTATGGTACCTCTCTGGAGTTATGTGTACCTCTCTGGAGTTATGTGTACCTCTCTGGAGGTTATGTGTACCTCTCTGGAGTTATGTGTACCTCTCTCTGGAGTTATGTGTACCTCTCTGGAGTTATGTGTACCTCTCTGGAGTTATGTGTACCTCTCTCTGGAGTCATGTGTACCTCTCTGGAGTTATGTGTACCTCTCTCTGGAGTTATGTGTACCTCTCTCTGGAGTTATGTGTACCTCTCTCTGGAGTTATGTGTACCTCTCTGGAGTTATGTGTACCTCTCTGGAGTTATGTGTACCTCTCTCTGGAGTTATGTGTACCTCTCTCTGGAGTTATGTGTTCCTCTCTCTGGAGTTATGTGTACCTCTCTCTGGAGTTATGTGTACCTCTCTGGAGTTATGTGTACCTCTCTGGAGTTATGTGTACCTCTCTGGAGTTATGTGTACCTCTCTGGAGTTATGTGTACCTCTCTCTGGAGTTATGTGTACCTCTCTGGAGTTATGTGTACCTCTCTGGAGTTATGTGTACCTCTCTGGAGTTATGTGTACCTCTCTCTGGAGTTATGTGTACCTCTCTGGAGTTATGTGTTCCTCTCTGGAGTTATGTGTTCCTCTGGAGTTATGTGTACCTCTCTGGAGTTATGTGTTCCTCTCTGGAGTTATGTGTACCTCTCTGGAGTTATGTGTACCTCTCTCTGGAGTTATGTGTACCTCTCTCTGGAGTTATGTGTACCTCTCTGGAGTTATGTGTACCTCTCTCTGGAGTTATGTGTACCTCTCTGGAGTTATGTGTACCTCTCTCTGGGAAGTTATGTGTACCTCTCTCTGGATTATGTGTCCTCTCTCTGGAGTTATGTGTACCTCTCTCTGGAGTTATGTGTACCTCTCTCTGGAGTTATGTGTACCTCTCTGGAGTTATTTGTACCTCTCTCTGGAGTATGTGTACCTCTCTCTGGAGTTATGTGTTCCTCTCTCTGGAGTTAGTGTGTACTCTCTTCTGGAGTTATGTGTACCTCTCTCTGGAGTTATGTGTTACCTCTCTCTGGAGTTATGTGTACCTCTCTGGAGTTATGTGTACCTCTCTCTGGAGTTATGTGTACCTCTCTCTGGAGTTATGTGTTACCTCTCTCTGGAGTTATGTGTTACCTCTCTCTGGAGTTATGTGTACCTCTCTCTGGAGGTATGTGTACCCTCTGGAGTTATGTGTACCTCTCTGGAGTTATGTGTACTCTCTGGAGTTATGTGTACCTCTCTGGAGTTATGTGTACCTCTCTGGAGTTATGTGTACCTCTCTGGAGTTATGTGTACCTCTCTCTGGAGTTATGTGTACCTCTCTCTGGAGTTATGTGTACCTCTCTGGAGTTATGTGAACCTCTCTGGAGTTATGTGTACCTCTCTGGAGTTATGTGTACCTCTCTGGAGTTATGTGTACCTCTCTGGAGTTATGTGTACCTCTCTGGAGTTATGTGTACCTCTCTGGAGTTATGTGTACCTCTGGAGTTATGTGTACCTCTCTGGAGTTATGTGTACCTCTCTGGAGTTATGTGTACCTCTCTCTGGAGTTATGTGTACCTCTCTGGAGTTATGTGTACCTCTCTCTGGAGTTATGTGTACCTCTCTCTGGAGTTATGTGTACCTCTCTGGAGTTATGTGTACCTCTCTGGTTATGTGTACCTCTCTGGAGTTATGTGTACCTCTCTCTGGAGTTATGTGTACCTCTCTCTGGAGTTATGTGTACCTCTCTGGAGTTATGTGTACCCTCTCTGGAGTTATGTGTACCTCTCTGGAGTTATGTGTACCTCTCTGGAGTTATGTGTACCTCTCTGGAGTTATGTGTACCTCTCTGGAGTTATGTGTACCTCTCTGGAGTTATGTGTACCTCTCTGGAGTTATGTATACCTCTCTGGAGTTATGTGTACCTCTCTGGAGTTATGTGTACCTCTCTGGAGTTATGTGTACCTCTCTGGAGTTATGTGTACCTCTCTCTGGAGTTATGTGTACCTCTCTGGAGTTATGTGTACCTCTCTGGAGTTATGTGTACCTCTCTGGAGTTATGTGTACCTCTCTGGAGTTATGTGTACCTCTCTGGAGTTATGTATACCTCTCTGGAGTTATGTGTACCTCTCTGGAGTTATGTGTTCCTCTCTCTGGAGTTATGTGTTCCTCTCTCTGGAGTTATGTGTACCTCTCTCTGGAGTTATGTGTACCTCTCTGGAGTTATGTGTACCTCTCTCTGGAGTTATGTGTACCTCTCTCTGGAGTTATGTGTTCCTCTCTCTGGAGTTATGTGTACCTCTCTGGAGTTATGTGTACCTCTCTCTGGAGTTATGTGTACCTCTCTGGAGTTATGTGTACCTCTCTGGAGTTATGTATACCTCTCTGGAGTTATGTGTACCCTCTCTGAGTTATGTGTACCTCTCTGTAGGTATGTGTACCTCTCTCTGGAGTTATGTGTACCTCTCTCTGGAGTTATGTGTACCTCTCTGGAGTTATGTGTACCTCTCTCTGGAGTTATGTGTACCTCTCTGGAGTTATGTGTACCTCTCTGGAGTTATGTGTACCTCTCTGGAGTTATGTGTACCTCTCTGGAGTTATGTGTACCTCTCTCTGGAGTTATGTGTACCTCTCTCTGGAGTTATGTGTACCTCTCTGGAGTTATGTGTACCTCTCTCTGGAGTTTTACTCTCTGGGTTATTGTTACCTCTCTGGAGTTATGTGTACCTCTCTGGAGTTATGTGTACCTCTCTGGAGTTATGTGTACCTCTCTCTGGAGTTATGTGTACCTCTCTCTGGAGTTATGTGTACCTCTCTGGAGTTATGTGTACCTCTCTCTGGAGTTATGTGTACCTCTCTGGAGTTATGTGTACCTCTCTGGAGTTATGTATACCTCTCTGGAGTTATGTGTACCTCTCTGGAGTTATGTGTACCTCTCTGGAGTTATGTGTACCTCTCTCTGGAGTTATGTGTACCTCTCTCTGGAGTTATGTGTACCTCTCTCTGGAGTTATGTGTACCTCTCTCTGGAGTTATGTATACCTCTCTGGAGTTATGTGTACCTCTCTGGAGTTATGTGTACCTCTCTGGAGTTATGTGTACCTCTCTGGAGTTATGTGTACCTCTCTCTGGAGTTATGTGTACCTCTCTCTGGAGTTATGTGTACCTCTCTGGAGTTATGTGTACCTCTCTGGAGTTATGTGTACCTCTCTGGAGTTATGTGAACCTCTCTGGAGTTATGTGAACCTCTCTGGAGTTATGTGTACCTCTCTGGAGTTATGTGTACCTCTCTCTGGAGTTATGTGTACCTCTCTCTGGAGTTATGTGTACCCTCTCTGGAGTTATGTGTACCTCTCTCTGGAGTTATGTGTACCTCTCTGGAGTTATGTGTACCTCTCTCTGGAGTTATGTGTACCTCTCTGGAGTTATGTGTACCTCTCTGGAGTTATGTGTACCTCTCTGGAGTTATGTGTACCTCTCTGGAGTTATGTGTACCTCTCTGGAGTTATGTGTACCTCTCTGGAGTTATGTGTATCTCTCTGGAGTTAGTTGTACCCCTCTGGAGTTATGTGTACCTCTCTGGAGTTATGTGTACCTCTCTGGAGTATGTGTACCTCTCTGGGGTATGTATACCTCTCTGGAGTTAGTGACCTCTCTGGAGTTATGTGTACCTCTCTGGAGTTATGTGTACCTCTCTGGAGTTATGTGTACCTCTCTCTGGAGTTATGTGTACCTCTCTGGAGTTATGTGTACCTCTCTCTGGAGTTATGTGTACCTCTCTGGAGTTATGTGTACCTCTCTGGAGTTATGTGTACCTCTCTCTGGAGTTATGTGTACCTCTCTGGAGTTATGTGTACCTCTCTGGAGTTATGTGTACCTCTCTGGAGTTATGTGTACCTCTCTGGAGTTATGTGTACCTCTCTGGAGTTATGTGTACCTCTCTGGAGTTATGTGTATCTCTCTGGAGTTATGTGTACCTCTCTGGAGTTATGTGTACCTCTCTGGAGTTATGTGTACCTCTCTGGAGTTATGTGTACCTCTCTGGAGTTATGTGTACCTCTCTGGAGTTATGTGTACCTCTCTGGAGTTATTGTATACCTCTCTGGAGTTATGTGTACCTCTCTGGAGTTATGTGTTCCTCTCTCTGGAGTTATGTGTTCCTCTCTCTGGAGTTATGTGTTCCTCTCTCTGGAGTTATGTGTTCCTCTCTGGAGTTATGTGTACTCTCTCTGGAGTTAGTGTACCTCTCTGGAGTTATGTGTACCTCTCTCTGGAGTTATGTGTACCTCTCTGGAGTTATGTATACCTCTCTGGAGTTATGTGTACCTCTCTCTGGAGTTATGTGTACCTCTCTCTGGAGTTATGTGTTCCTCTCTCTGGAGTTATGTGTACCTCTCTGGAGTTATGTGTACCTCTCTCTGGAGTTATGTGTTACCTCTCTGGAGTTATGTGTACCTCTCTGGAGTTATGTATACCTCTCTGGAGTTATGTGTACCTCTCTGGAGTTATGTGTACCTCTCTGGAGTTATGTGTACCTCTCTGGAGTTATGTGTACCTCTCTGGAGTTATGTGTACCTCTTGGAGTCTGGTGTACCTCTCTGGAGTTATGTGTACCTCTCTGGAGTTATGTGTACCTCTCTCTGGAGTTATGTGTACCTCTCTGGAGTTATGTGTACCTCTCTGGAGTTATGTGGGTACCTCTCTGGAGTTATGTGTACCTCTCTGGAGTTATGTGTAACCTCTCTCTGGAGTTATGTGTACCTCTCTGGAGTTATGTGTACCTCTCTCTGGAGTTATGTGTACCTCTCTCTGGAGTTATGTGTACCTCTCTGGAGTTATGTGTACCTCTCTGGAGTTATGTGTACCTCTCTGGAGTTATTTGTACCTCTCTCTGGAGTTATTCATTTCAAACCTTTATTTATACAGATAAATCCCATTGAGATCATTGATCTCTTTTCGAAGGGAGACCTGCTCAAGCAGTTCCACATGAAACATAAACAGAACAACAAAAGGACATCACACAGCATCATTTACAGAACTATCCACATAAACAGGTACCAATAGCTTCCGATTGACTAGCATCCAACCGAGCTTTAAAAACATTTAGTGGCACCAGATTGTTCAGTTTCCATTTAATGTGCAGACTGTTCCAAGACAGAGGAGCTGCGTCTAACAGCTGTCTCCCCTAAGACAGTCCTAGCAGCACATTTAATAAACCACAGCATTCGATCTCAGGCAGTAGCCACTTACAATTCTCCGTGAGATCAGGGAGCAGATATAAGATGGAAGTTTCCCTAACATGGCTTTGTATATACAAATGTACCAGTGACTGAGCCTCCGTACAGTTAGTGTGTACCTCTCTGGAGTTATGTGTACCTCTCTGGAGTTATGTGTACCTCTCTGGAGTTATGTGTACCTCTCTGGAGTTATGTGTACCTCTCTGGAGTTATGTGTACCTCTCTGGAGTTATGTGTACCTCTCTCTGGAGTTATGTGTACCTCTCTCTGGAGTTATTACCTCATGAAACCGATGGCTGTGCTTCCAGGCGCCGTGCTGCTGGACCTGAAGCAGAAGACGCTGCCAGGCATCGCTCAGCAGGTGGTCGAGCAGATGGTGATCTCAGATCTGATCAAAGCTGAAGACAGAGCCAACGTCCTGGGAGTTCTGCTGCTCAGACACAGGTTCAGCATGATCACATGACCCAGAGCACATCCAATCAGTCATCAGTGGATATCACATGTGTATTCTGTTTCCTCCCCAGTCACCCCAGTGATGAGAAGGACCACAGCCTGTTCAGTAAAAACATCTCTGCAGCCAACATGGACGCTCTGATTGACTGCCACAACGGCCAATCAGAGCCCTCCATCCATCTGATCAATCACAGAGAGGCTGACGGGGAAAAGAGCAAGGTGAAAACTGTAACCGTTTATCAAACATTGTGTGCACATCTCTCCCAAGATCTGATCATTTAAAATCATTTCTGAAGTAAATCTCTCCAGACTCATTGCTGCAGCTTTCTATGTGTAAACATGTGTGTGTTTTCAGAACGAGGCGCTGCCCGTCACTCAGTCCAGATCCAAGCATGAGGTGAAGCTGATGGAGAAGATCCCGGAGCGAGCCGAGGCCACGGTGGTGCTCGTTGGTACGAATCCTCTTCTCTGGGGAGACCCTAACCCTCTGACCCAGTGCATCAGTGTGTCCTCACTGAGAGCAGCTGCACCTTGAGCTGCTCTCAGTGTCTCTCTGCTCCTGCCTGTTGGGTCAGCTGATAGAGGCTATAGTGATGTATCTTGTTATGCAGCATGTTGGTTATTCTCTCAGAGCTCAATACATGGTCTGGGGTAGACATCTTCAGAAACACAGATCACATGTCTTGGGAATTCTCCGGCCGAAGCTCCAAATAAACCCTCAGTGTTTCCATCAGAGTTCCTGCTCTCTCGTGTCTCTCTGAGTCTCCATTGATCCAGATGTTTCCATCACAGTCACCACTTCCTCATGTGTTCCTTATGGAGCTACAGTGGGTTAACGTCCCTCTGCTGTGTCTTCAGGCTCAGTGGGTTAACGTCCCTCTGCTGTGTCTTCAGGCTCAGTGGGTTAACGTCCCTCTGCTGTGTCTTCAGGCTCAGTGGGTTAACGTCCCTCTGCTGTGTCTTCAGGCTCAGTGGGTTAACGTCCCTCTGCTGTGTCTTCAGGCTCAGTGGGTTAACGTCCCTCTGCTGTGTCTTCAGGCTCAGTGGGTTAACGTCCCTCTACTGTGTCTTCAGGCAGCATGGGTTAACGTCCCTCTGCTGTGTCTTCAGGCTCAGTGGGTTAACGTCCCTCTGCTGTGTCTTCAGGCAGCATGGGTTAACGTCCCTCTGCTGTGTCTTCAGGCAGCATGGGTTAACGTCCCTCTGCTGTGTCTTCAGGCTCAGTGGGTTAACGTCCCTCTGCTGTGTCTTCAGGCAGCATGGGTTAACGTCCCTCTGCTGTGTCTTCAGGCTCAGTGGGTTAACGTCCCTCTGCTGTGTCTTCAGGCTCAGTGGGTTAACGTCCCTCTGCTGTGTCTTCAGGCTCAGTGGGTTAACGTCCCTCTGCTGTGTCTTTAGGCTCAGTGGGTTAACGTCCCTCTGCTGTGTCTTCAGGCTCAGTGGGTTAACGTCCCTCTGCTGTGTCTTCAGGCTCAGTGGGCTAACGTCCCTCTGCTGTGTCTTCAGGCAGCATGGGTTAACGTCCCTCTGCTGTGTCTTCAGGCTCAGTGGGTTTCCTGGAGCAGCCCTCCATGGCATTTGTCCGGCTGCAGGAGGCGGTCCTGCTGGACTCTGTCCTGGAGGTCCCGGTCCCCGTGAGGTTCCTGTTTCTCCTGCTCGGCCCCCCCACCGCCAACATGGACTACCACCAGATCGGACGCTCCATCTCCACGCTCATGTCCGACAAGGTGAGTCCTGCAGAGCTAAAGCCGTTAATAATGTGCACTATATACCTGGCTGCTAAATCCTCAGTAACATGTTAGCACCTGTTAGCCTCCGTGCTGATGTACCCTGATGGTATTGTGATAAACCGTTGTTGTGTTCCTCAGCACTTCCACGAGGCGGCCTACCAGGCGGACGAGCGGCAGGACCTTCTGACGGCCATCAACCTGTTCCTGGACTGCAGCGTGGTGCTGCCTCCGTCCGACGTGGGCGGAGACGAGCTGCTGCACTCGGTCGCTCGCTTCCAGAGGGAAATGCTCCGGAAGAGAGAGGAGGAGAGCGGGAAGCTGCAGGAGAAGCAGGGCAGCGTCCAGCTGGATGAAGGTATATGTATGTTGTTAGCATTAAACATGAGAAGGATTACAGCCTGAGCCTTACACTGGATCCTCATCAACATAGGGGAAGGTTTTTCTATGTAATATCTTTGTATGTAAAGTTATTTTGTTCATACAAGCTAGAATTCTGAGAGAAACATTTTATTTTGGAGAAAAAAGTATAACTTCAGATTTTTGTTTTGTTCCTTAACATTTCATAACTCTATCAAAAAAAATCATTGATGAATATTTCGTGAAAATGTCAGATTTTTTTGAGAAAAAAGGCAAAATTATGAAATTGTTTTTCTTCTTTCCTGAACACATCTTAAAGGTGACGACAAAAGTCTCGTTTTCTTTCATAAAAATGTAAGAATTTGGAAATTCATAACATTTCATGAATATAAGAAAACAATTCTTATATCTTTTTATTTCTTGAACATTTCAGAATCTTAGGAAGAAACATTTATATTTCCTGAAAATCCCATAATATTAAGAAAAAAGTTGAAATTCCAAACAAAAAATTTGTGTTCTGAGAAAAAAGTCAAAATTGTGCTTCTTATCTTTTTTCATGAAAACATCTGAATTGTGATGACATTTTTTATTTCTAAAAATTTAAGAATTTTTCTTTCATGAAATATCAGATTTCTTAGGGAAGTGAAAATTCTAAATTGAAAAAAAATATTTCCGGAAAATCCCATAAAATTAAGAAGAAAATCGTAATTCTGCTAAAAAATGTCATAATTTCCAGACTCCCTGGTTCCCTCCAAAGTGGGCGAGGAGCCCCTGCGGCGGTCGGGCCGTCTGTTCGGAGGTCTGATCAAAGACGTGAAGCGACGATACCCTCAGTATCTCAGCGACATCCGGGACGCTCTCAACGCTCAGTGCATGGCCGCCATCGTCTTCATCTACTTCGCCTCGCTGTCGCCCGCCATCACCTTCGGAGGACTTCTGGGTGAGTCTCTGAAACACTGATGTTTCAATGAGTCTCTGAAACACTGACGTTTCAATGAGTCTCTGAAACACAGAGACGTTTCAATAAGTCTCTGAAACACAGACGTTTCAATGAGTCTCTGAAACACAGAGACGTTTCAATGAGTCTCTGAAACACACAGACGTTTCAATGAGTCTCTGAAACACAGAGACGTTCCAATGAGTCTCTGAAACACTGACGTTTCAATGAGTCTCTGAAACACAGAGACATTTCAATGAGTCTCTGAAACACACAGACGTTTCAATGAGTCTCTGAAACACTGACGTTTCAATGAGTCTCTGAAACACAGAGACGTTTCAATAAGTCTCTGAAACACAGACGTTTCAATGAGTCTCTGAAACACAGAGACGTTTCAATGAGTCTCTGAAACACACAGACGTTTCAATGAGTCTCTGAAACACAGAGACGTTTCAATGAGTCTCTGAAACACTGACGTTTCAATGAATCTCTGAAACACTGACGTTTCAATGAGTCTCTGAAACACAGAGACGTTTCAATGAGTCTCTGAAACACAGACGTTTCAATGAGTCTCTGAAACACAGACGTTTCAATGAGTCTCTGAAACACAGACGTTTCAATGAGTCTCTGAAACACAGACGTTTCAATGAGTCTCTGAAACACTGACGTTTCAATGAGTCTCTGAATCACTGACGTTTCAATGAGTCTCTGAAACACACAGACGTTTCAATGAGTCTCTGAAACACAGAGACGTTTCAATGAGTCTCTGAAACACAGACGTTTCAATGAGTCTCTGAAACACTGACGTTTCAATGAGTCTCTGAAACACAGACGTTTCAATGAGTCTCTGAAACACTGATGTTTCAATGAGTCTCTGAAACACAGAGACGTTTCAATGAGTCTCTGAAACACTGACGTTTCAATGAGTCTCTGAAACACTGACGTTTCAATGAGTCTCTGAAACACAGACGTTTCAATGAGTCTCTGAAACACAGACGTTTCAATGAGTCTCTGAAACACTGAGACGTTTCAATGAGTCTCTGAAACACTGACGTTTCAATGAGTCTCTGAAACACTGACGTTTCAATGAGTCTCTGAAACACAGACGTTTCAATGAGTCTCTGAAACACAGAGACGTTTCAATGAGTCTCTGAAACACTGACGTTTCAATGAGTCTCTGAAACACTGACGTTTCAATGAGTCTCTGAAACACTGACGTTTCAATGAGTCTCTGAAACACTGACGTTTCAATGAGTCTCTGAAACACTGACGTTTCAATGAGTCTCTGAAACACACAGACGTTTCAATGAGTCTCTGAAACACTGACGTTTCAATGAGTCTCTGAAACACAGACGTTTCAATGAGTCTCTGAAACACAGAGACGTTTCAATGAGTCTCTGAAACACTGACGTTTCAATGAGTCTCTGAAACACAGACGTTTCAATGAGTCTCTGAATCACACAGACGTTTCAATGAGTCTCTGAAACACAGAGACGTTTCAATGAGTCTCTGAAACACTGACGTTTCAATGAGTCTCTGAAACACAGAGACGTTTCAATGAGTCTCTGAAACACTGAGACGTTTCAATGAGTCTCTGAACACAGAGACGTTTCAATGAGTCTCTGAACACCCGGACGTTTCAATGAGTCTCTGAAACACAGAGACGTTTCAATGAGTCTCTGAAACACAGAGACGTTTCAATGAGTCTCTGAAACACAGAGACGTTTCAATGAGTCTCTGAAACACTGAGACGTTTCAATGAGTCTCTGAAACACTGACGTTTCAATGAGTCTCTGAAACACAGACGTTTCAATGAGTCTCTGAAACACTGACGTTTCAATGAGTCTCTGAAACACTGACGTTTCAATGAGTCTCTGAAACACAGAGACGTTTCAATGAGTCTCTGAAACACTGACGTTTCAATGAGTCTCTGAAACACAGAGACGTTCCAATGAGTCTCTGAAACACTGACGTTTCAATGAGTCTCTGAAACACAGAGACATTTCAATGAGTCTCTGAACACACACAGACGTTTCATGAGTCTCTGAAACACTGACGTTTCAATGAGTCTCTGAACACAGAGACGTTTCAATGAGTCTCTGAAACACAGACGTTTCAATGAGTCCTCTGAAACACAGAGACGTTTCAATGAGTCTCTGAAACACACAGCACGTTTCAATGAGTCTCTGAAACACAGAGACGTTTCAATGAGTCTCGGAACACTGACGTTTTCAATGAATCTCTGGAAACACTGACGTTTCAATGAGTCTCTGAAACACAGAGACGTTTCAATGAGTCTCTGAAACACAGACGTTTCAATGAGTCTCTGAAACACAGACGTTTCAATGAGTCTCTGAAACACAGACGTTTCAATGAGTCTCTGAAACACTGACGTTTCAATGAGTCTCTGAAACACTGACGTTTCAATGAGTCTCTGAATCACTGACGTTTCAATGAGTCTCTGAAACACACAGACGTTTCAATGAGTCTCTGAAACACAGAGACGTTTCAATGAGTCTCTGAAACACTGACGTTTCAATGAGTCTCTGAAACACAGAGACGTTCCAATGAGTCTCTGAAACACTGACGTTTCAATGAGTCTCTGAAACACAGAGACATTTCAATGAGTCTCTGAAACACACAGACGTTTCAATGAGTCTCTGAAACACTGACGTTTCAATGAGTCTCTGAAACACAGAGACGTTTCAATGAGTCTCTGAAACACAGACGTTTCAATGAGTCTCTGAAACACAGAGACGTTTCAATGAGTCTCTGAAACACACAGACGTTTCAATGAGTCTCTGAAACACAGAGACGTTTCAATGAGTCTCTGAAACACTGACGTTTCAATGAATCTCTGAAACACTGACGTTTCAATGAGTCTCTGAAACACAGACGTTTCAATGAGTCTCTGAAACACTGACGTTTCAATGAGTCTCTGAAACACTGACGTTTCAATGAGTCTCTGAATCACTGACGTTTCAATGAGTCTCTGAAACACTGATGTTTCAATGAATCTCTGAAACACTGACGTTTCAATGAGTCTCTGAAACACAGACGTTTCAATGAGTCTCTGAAACACTGACGTTTCAATGAGTCTCTGAAACACTGACGTTTCAATGAGTCTCTGAAACACTGACGTTTCAATGAGTCTCTGAATCACAGACGTTTCAATGAGTCTCTGAAACACAGAGACGTTTCAATGAGTCTCTGAAACACAGAGACGTTTCAATGAGTCTATATACGAGTAAATTGAATGATATATTAGATAAATAATTAGCCAAATGGGAACGGATGAATGTTTATGGATGTTCTCCAGGTGAATGTTGCATAGAGCAGGGTTCACAGCGAGGTTCTCCAGGTGCATGTTGCATAGAGCAGGGTTCACAGCGAGGTTCTCCAGGTGAATGTTGCATCGAGCAGGGTTCACAGTGAGGTTCTCCAGGTGAATGTTGCATCGAGCAGGGTTCACAGCGAGGTTCTCCAGATGAATGTTGCATAGAGCAGGGTTCACAGTGAGGTTCTCCAGGTGAATGTTGCATAGAGCAGGGTTCACAGCGAGGTTCTCCAGGTGAATGTTGCATCGAGCAGGGTTCACAGTGAGGTTCTCCAGGTGAATGTTGCATCGAGCAGGGTTCACAGCGAGGTTCTCCAGATGAATGTTGCATAGAGCAGGGTTCACAGTGAGGTTCTCCAGGTGAATGTTGCATCGAGCAGGGTTCACAGCGAGGTTCTCCAGATGAATGTTGCATAGAGCAGGGTTCACAGTGAGGTTCTCCAGGTGAATGTTGCATAGAGCAGGGTTCACAGCGAGGTTCTCCAGGTGAATGTTGCATAGAGCAGAGTTCACAGTGAGGTTCTCCAGGTGAATGTTGCATAGAGCAGGGTTCACAGTGAGGTTCTCCAGGTGAATGTTGCATAGAGCAGGGTTCACAGTGAGGTTCTCCAGGTGAATGTTGCATAGAGCAGGGTTCACAGTGAGGTTCTCCAGGTGAATGTTGCATAGAGCAGGGTTCACAGTGAGGTTCTCCAGGTGAATGTTGCATAGAGCAGGGTTCACAGTGAGGTTCTCCAGGTGAATGTTGCATCGAGCAGGGTTCACAGTGAGGTTCTCCAGGTGAATGTTGCATAGAGCAGGGTTCACAGTGAGGTTCTGCAGGTGCATGTTGCATAGAGCAGGGTTCACAGTGAGGTTCTGCAGGTGCATGTTGCATAGAGCAGGGTTCACAGTGAGGTTCTGCGCTCTGATTGCTCTCAGGTGAGAAGACGGAGGGTCTGATCGGGGTGTCGGAGCTGATCGTGGCCACGGCGCTGCAGGGCATCGTGTTCAGCGTCCTGGGAGCGCAGCCGCTGCTCGTGATCGGCTTCTCTGGACCGCTGCTGGTGTTCGAGGAGGCTTTCTTCACGGTGAGATCACCTGACAACTACACACTACACACTACACACTACACACTACACACTACACACTACACACTACACACTACACACTGCACACTGCACACTACACACTACACACTGCACACTACACACTGCACACTACACACTACACACTACACACTACACACTGCACACTACACACTACACACTACACACTGCACACTACACACTACACACTAACCACTACACACTGCACAACACACTGCACACTACACACTACACACTACACACTACACACTACAACACTACCACACACTACACACTACACACTACACATGCACACACTACACACTACACACTACACACTGCACACTACACACTACACACTACACACTGCACACTACACACTACACACTGCACACTGCACACTACACACTACACACTACACACTGCACACTGCACACTACACACTACACACTACACACTGCACACTACACACTGCACACTGCACACTGCACACTGCACACTACCACACTGCACACTGCACACTGCACACTGCACACTACACACTGCACACTGCACACTGCACACTGCACACTACACACTACACACTACACACTGCACACTGCACACTGCACACTGCACACTACACACTACACACTGACACACTGCACACTGCACACTACACACTGCACACTACACACTGCACACTACACACTGCACACTGCACACTGCACACTGCACACTGCACACTACACACTACACACTACACACTGCACACTGCACACTGCACACTGCACACTGCACACTGCACACTGCACACTGCACACTACACACCTGCATCAGAACACTATCTCAGAGTCAACAGTTTGTGTGTACAGACAGAGAAATCCAAATACCGTTTCCCACAATCCAGAACACAAAAATACACATATATATACAATATGTATAAAATATGTATATCCTATGTATCCGATCTTTGACAAAGTTAATGTCAACACGTCTCTTCAGTAACAGACCACATTAACATAGAATTTAGAATTCTGATAAAAAAAGTAATAATTTTGAAAATGTCCTAAATCGAGGAGGCATCTCTTGACAGATGAAAAGTAAGGATCCCAACTCGACTTGAAACCACTTGATGATCCAAAGCCCACAGATTACCACATATTCAATTTAGTGTTAGCCACAAACCCCCCTTTATTTCCACAGCGCTGTTATTCTACGTCTGCACAGCTTTCCCAATCCAACCAAACCATCAAGATCTAACCTTATGTAAGTTCTGGTTCAATACCCATAGACAATTTCCTTTACACACAAACTATGAGTTGCTCACAAAAACTGGGTTATAGTTAGTTCGGGTTCAAACTGATGGAGGGTGGTATCCCACGCTAGCCCCGCTGCTAGCTGCTCCTGAGCCCTGCGGTGTGTTTGTGTGCAGTTCTGTAAAGACAACGGCATCGAGTACCTGACGAGCCGGGTGTGGATCGGGTTCTGGCTGGTTCTCCTCGTCCTGCTCACTGTGGCCTTCGAGGGAAGCATCCTGGTCCGCTTCGTCTCCCGCTTCACTCAGGAGATCTTCTCCTTCCTCATCTCTCTCATCTTCATCTACGAGACCTTCGCCAAACTCATCAAGGTGAGTCAACTTCAAAGGTCAAAGTCAAATGTATTATCAATCCTTCAGTTTGTGTGTACAGACAGAGAGATCCCAATACCGTTTCCCACAATCCCGAGGAATGCAAAATGCAATGTGAGAACTCTCCCTGGTCCCGGCTGGACTGTTAGAGAACTCTCCCTGGTCCCCGGCTGGACTGTTAGAGAACTCTCCCTGGTCCCAGCTGGACTGTTAGAGAACTCTCCCTGGTCCCCAGCTGGACTGTTAGAGAACTCTCCCTGGTCCCCGGCTGGACTGTTAGAGAACTCTCCCTGGTCCCGGCTGGACTGTTAGAGAACTCTCCCTGGTCCCCGGCTGGACTGTTAGAGAACTCTCCCTGGTCCCCAGCTGGACTGTTAGAGAACTCTCCCTGGTCCCGGCTGGACTGTTAGAGAACTCTCCCTGGTCCCGGCTGGACTGTTAGAGAACTCTCCCTGGTCCCAGCTGGACTGTTAGAGAACTCTCCCTGGTCCCCGGCTGGACTGTTAGAGAACTCTCCCTGGTCCCCTGCTGGACTGTTAGAGAACTCTCCCTGGTCCCGGCTGGACTGTTAGAGAACTCTCCCTGGTCCCAGCTGGACTGTTAGAGAACTCTCCCTGGTCCCGGCTGGACTGTTAGAGAACTCTCCCTGGTCCCGGCTGGACTGTTAGAGAACTCTCCCTGGTTCCCGGCTGGACTGTTAGAGAACTCTCCCTGGACCCGGGCTGGACTGTTAGAGAACTCTCCCTGGTCCCCGGCTGGACTGTTAGAGAACTCTCCCTGGTCCCAGCTGGACTGTTAGAGAACTCTCCCTGGTCCCCGGCTGGACTGTTAGAGAACTCTCCCTGGTCCCCAGCTGGACTGTTAGAGAACTCTCCCTGGTCCCGGCTGGACTGTTAGAGAACTCTCCCTGGTCCCGGCTGGACTGTTAGAGAACTCTCCCTGGTCCCCAGCTGGACTGTTAGAGAACTCTCCCTGGTCCCCGGCTGGACTGTTAGAGAACTCTCCCTGGTTCCCCGGCTGGACTGTTAGAGAACTCTCCCTGGACCCGGGCTGGACTGTTAGAGAAATCTCCCTGGTCCCCGGCTGGACTGTTAGAGAACTCTCCCTGGTCCCAGCTGGACTGTTAGAGAACTCTCCCTGGTCCCCGGCTGGACTGTTAGAGAAACTCTCCCCTGGTCCCCAGCAGGGACTGTTAGAGAACTCTCCCTGGTCCCGGCTGGACTGTTAGAGAACTCTCCCTGGTCCCGGCTGGACTGTTAGAGAACTCTCCCTGGTCCCCAGCTGGACTGTTAGAGAACTCTCCCTGGTCCCCAGCTGGACTGTTAGAGAACTCTCCCTGGTCCCCGGCTGGACTGTTAGAGAACTCTCCCTGGTCCCGGCTGGACTGTTAGAGAAACTCTCCCTGTGCCCAGCTGGACTGTTAGAGAACTCTCCCTGGTCCCGGCTGGACTGTTAGAGGAACTTCCCTGGTCCCCCGGCTGGACTGTTAGAGAACTCTCCCTGGTCCCCGGCTAGACTGTTAGAGAACTCTCCTGGTCCCGGCTGGACTGTTAGAGAACTCTCCCTGGTCCCCGGCTGGACTGTTAGAGAACTCTCCCTGGTCCCCGGCTGGACTGTTAGAGAACTCTCCCTGGTCCCCGGCTGGACTGTTAGAGAACTCTCCCTGGTCCCCGGCTGGACTGTTAGAGAACTCTCCCTGGTCCCCGGCTGGACTGTTAGAGAACTCTCCCTGGTCCCCGGCTAGACTGTTAGAGGACTCTCCCTGGTCCCGGCTGGACTGTTAGAGAACTCTCCCTGGTCCCCGGCTGGACTGTTAGAGAACTCTCCCTGGTCCCCGGCTGGACTGTTAGAGAACTCTCCCTGGTCCCCGGCTGGACTGTTAGAGAACTCTCCCTGGTTCCCGGCTTGAGCTTCAGTCTCAGGATCCATGTGTCTGTGGTCCTCTCCAGAAGGAGTCATCACATACAGAGACTAGTTCCTGAGCAGTGTCCTTCACATGCTGATATCCAAGAGAGGGAGTCACACAGTCACAAGATGGAGGAGTAGAAAGCAGTATTCAATGTTTACTTCAGATTAGCTCCACGTCAGAAATGAGCATGCTTGATGTCTCTCTCCATAGAGGCTGAGTCATCATGTTAATCACATAGCTATCATCTGCCTCAAGCAGTCCTGATGCTCTTCTAGGTAATCTCACATCCTGTCATGTTCACAGCTGCAGTTGGTACCTTAGTTAGCATGCTACTCTCATGTTGGAGGAGGACACTCAGGATTTCTCAAAGTTCTGACTTTTTCTCAAAAATATCAAAATTCTGACTTTTTCTGAATACCTAAAAATGTTAACTCCCCCTGTTCCCCGGTAATCTAGAAGGTAGAACCCTGAAGGCAGGAGAGTATTCTAGAACCCCGAAGGCAGGAGAGTATTCTAGAACCCCGAAGGCAGGAGAGTATCCTAGAACCCCGAAGGCAGGAGAGTACCCTAGAACCCCGAAGGCAGGAGAGTATTCTAGAACCCCGAAGGCAGGAGAGTATCCTAGAACCCCGAAGGCAGGAGAGTATTCTAGAACCCCGAAGGCAGGAGAGTATCCTAGACCCCGAAGGCAGGAGAGTATCCTAGAACCCCGAAGGCAGGAGAGTATCCTAGAACCCCGAAGGCAGGAGAGTATTCTAGAACCCCGAAGGCAGGAGAGTATCCTAGAACCCCGAAGGCAGGAGAGTATCCTAGAACCCCGAAGGCAGGAGAGTATCCTAGAACCCCGAAGGCAGGAGAGTATCCTAGAACCCTGAAGGCAGGAGAGTATCCTAGAACCCCGAAGGCAGGAGAGTATCCTAGAACCCCGAAGGCAGGAGAGTATTCTAGAACCCGAAGGCAGGAGAGTATCCTAGAACCCCGAAGGCAGGAGAGTATCCTAGAACCCTGAAGGCAGGAGAGTATCCTAGAACCCTGAAGGCAGGAGAGTATCCTAGAACCCTGAAGGCAGGAGAGTATCCTAGAACCCTGAAGGCAGGAGAGTATCCTAGAACCCTGAAGGCAGGAGAGTATCCTAGAACCCTGAAGGCAGGAGAGTACCCTAGAACCCTGAAGGCAGGAGAGTACCCTAGGACCCTGAAGGCAGGAGAGACTGAAGGAGTCAAGGGAAGCTTATAAAAGTTAACAGCATTTAATTACACAACAGATGCGGTGGTGTACAAAATGAAATGTGCGAGTGGAGGCCTCTCCTCATCCGACCGGTCAGTCCAGGTCAGCAGGTAGAAGAGGGCGATTCTTGGCTTGCTCTTCCTGTTGTCATCTGAGGTCTTCTCCTATTGGCCGGCGTCGTCGGGGGGCGGGTCCAATGCAATTCCTGCCTTTTTCTGTTGTTAAATGACATCATTCTGGAGTCTGGTTATTTAAACATTCCCTAATAAACGTTATTCAGCGGTAATAAATGAGTGCTAACCCCAGTGCGCTCAGTGAACAACATCACATGTCATTTCAACTTCGATTCACGGTTTGAAAAGGTAGCATTTCGCTACATGCTAATGCTAACCGGAAGTGAATAACTTTCAGAATAAAAGTATTAAGTTAATCGTTAGTGAACTTCAGGTTTTTCAGAATAAAACTGATTTAAATTAAATAATGTATTTAATTCAAATTTCGCCATATCAACATTGATTTTAATTTCTAACAGTACCCGGTACCCGGCATTTTCTTATCGGTTCTCATCTGGAACCGAGTTTCGGTTCCCAACCCTAGGTCACGATCGGTTGTTTCCGTGAAAGAACGAATGTTGTGTTACGGTAAATGTTACAGCAGCAAGGCATTGTGGGACAGTATGTTCTCCTTTCCTTTCCTAAAGGAAGGTCCAGTGTTTCCTAAAGGAGGTTATAAAGGACGTTTCAAACCTCCTTTCCTATCATCTAGACTAGAGCAGTGGTTCCCAACCATGCGTTTACATATTAACGCATGTAACGCAATACATGATTGTCGCTAAAAGCCTTGTCTCTACATCACAATCAAATATAAAAAATAATTGATTAATTTTAATAAAAATTCAAGTTAGTATTAAAGGCATAAAGACAGAAATGTATGATTCTTTCTATAGAAATGTTTCTTCTGCCGTAAAGTGTGCAAACCGGGCTTGTCTGGATAAGCGCATGTTTAAAACACAGTCGTTGTCCGTGCCGGGTTCAGGTGGATTATTCGTCAGTTGCTCCGATCAGATCGCTCTCTTTTGAATCCACAGAAACACATCGGCAGAACCCGGCTTCCTTTGAGCGTGTGTTTCAAACAGTTTAATCCCTTTGTGAATTGGTTCCACTTGCGCCGTCCTTTAGTTTCTTCATCCAGCGGGAATCCAGATGAATTCATCCTGAGTCCAACAACCATCAAAGTCGCTCCATAGTGTCCTTGGTTACGCCTTCGTCCTCCTTTAACAACATGCTTCATTCATCCAGATTGTGACAGTAGCTGTAGCATTTTGAGACAAACGTTAATGACTGTTTAGACTTGTTTAAACTTGACTGACAGAGTGTCCGTAACCTTCGGGTAAAAGCGTCTAACTTGATGCGTCCTTGTGTTTGGCGGTATTTCTGAAACACGTCGTTGCTCCGTCACGTTGAGTCGTTCTTCTTCTTTGGTTTTTTTCTAGATCTTCCAGGAGCATCCTCTCAAAAACTGTTACCATGGAAACATCACGGTGTCTCCGCCCCCGTGCAACTTCACCGCCGGGGATCCTGGGAAAGTTGTTGGAGAGCCGAACACCGCTCTGCTGTCCTTCGTTCTCATGGTGGGAACGTACTTCATCGCCTTCTACCTGCGCATGTTCAAGAACAGCTCCTTCTTCCCCGGGACGGTCAGTAACAACAACAACAACAACAACAAAGCTTTATTCATACAGCACAAGCCGCTCAAAGCGCTTCATAACACATCACAATTAAAAACAAACAACAACAAATTCCCCAAAGATTATTTGTTGTTGTTGATACACAATAACATCGAGAAGCGTCTTGCGGAGCAGAAAGTGCAACGGGTTGGTTTCTACGTGTTTCAGCTCCGAAGGGTCATCGGAGACTTCGGGGTCCCCATCGCCATCCTCATCATGGTGCTGGTGGACTACAGCGTGGAGGACACCTACACTCAGGTGAGACACTTTGAAGGTCCCCTATCACGCAAAATCTCTTCTACATCAACATGTGTCCCCTCTTCTTCATGTCTCTGCTACATCAACATGTGTCCCCTCTTCTTCATGTCTCTTCTACATCAACACGTGTCCCTTCTTCTTCATGTCTCTTCTACATCAACATGTGTCCCCTGTTCTTCATGTCTCTTCTACATCACCATGTGTCCCCTCTTCTACATGTCTCTTCTACATCACCATGTGTCCTCTCTTCTCCATGTCTCTTCTACATCAACACGTGTCCCCTCTTCTTCATGTCTCTTCTACATCAACATGTGTCCCCTCTTCTCCATGTCTCTTCTACTTCAACATGTGTCCCCTCTTCTCCATGTCTCTTCTACATCAACATGTGTCCCCTCTTCTTCATGTCTCCTCTACATCAACATGTGTCCCCTCTTCTCCATGTCTCTTCTACATCAACATGTGTCCTCTCTTCTTCATGTCTCTTCTACATCAACATGTGTCCCCTCTTCTCCATGTCTCTTCTACATCAACATGTGTCCCCTCTTCTTCATGTCTCCTCTACATCAACATGCGTCCCCTCTTCTTCATGTCTCTTCTACATCAACATGTGTCCTCTCTTCTTCATGTCTCTTCTACATCAACATGTGTCCCCTCTTCTTCATGTCTCTTCTACATCACCATGTGTCCCCTCTTCTTCATGTCTCTTCTACATCACCATGTGTCCCCTCTTCTTCATGTCTCTTCTACATCAACATGTGTCCCCTCTTCTTCATGTCTCTTCTACATCAACATGTGTCCTCTCTTCTTCATGTCTCTTCTACATCAACATGTGTCCCCTCTTCTCCATGTCTCTTCTACATCAACATGTGTCCCCTCTTCTTCATGTCTCTTCTACATCAACACGTGTCCCCTCTTCTTCATGTCTCTTCTACATCAACATGTGTCCCCTCTTCTTCATGTCTCTTCTACATCAACATGTGTCCCCTCTTCTTCATGTCTCTTCTACATCAACACGTGTCCCCTCTTCTTCATGTCTCTTCTACATCAACACGTGTCCCCTCTTCTACATGTCTCTTCTACATCAACACGTGTCCCCTCTTCTTCATGTCTCTTCTACATCAACACGTGTCCCCTCTTCTTCATGTCTCTTCTACATCAACACGTGTCCCCTCTTCTTCATGTCTCTTCTACATCAACACGTGTCCCCTCTTCTACATGTCTCTTCTACATCAACACGTGTCCTCTCTTCTTCATGTCTCTTCTACATCAACATGTGTCCTCTCTTCTTCATGTCTCTTCTACATCAACATGTGTCCTCTCTTCTTCATGTCTCTTCTACATCACCATGTGTCCCCTCTTCTTCATGTCTCTTCTACATCAACACGTGTCCCCTCTTCTACATGTCTCTTCTACATCAACATGTGTCCTCTCTTCTTCATGTCTCTTCTACATCAACACGTGTCCCCTCTTCTTCATGTCTCTTCTACATCAACACGTGTCCCCTCTTCTTCATGTCTCTTCTACATCAACATGTGTCCCCTCTTCTTCATGTCTCTTCTACATCAACACGTGTCCTCTCTTCTTCATGTCTCTTCTACATCAACACGTGTCCTCTCTTCTTCATGTCTCTTCTACATCACCACGTGTCCCCTCTTCTTCATGTCTCTTCTACATCAACATGTGTCCCCTCTTCTACATGTCTCTTCTACATCAACATGTGTCCTCTCTTCTTCATGTCTCTTCTACATCAACATGTGTCCCCTCTTCTTCATGTCTCTTCTACATCAACATGTGTCCCCTCTTCTTCATGTCTCTTCTACATCAACATGTGTCCCCTCTTCTTCATGTCTCTTCTACATCAACACGTGTCCCCTCTTCTTCATGTCTCTTCTACATCAACACGTGTCCTCTCTTCTTCATGTCTCTTCCACATCAACATGTGTCCTCTCTTCTTCATGTCTCTTCTACATCAACATGTGTCCCCTCTTCTTCATGTCTCTTCTACATCAACATGTGTCCCCTCTTCTTCATGTGTCTTCTACATCAACATGTGTCCTCTCTTCTTCATGTCTCTTCTACATCAACATGTGTCCCCTCTTCTACATGTCTCTTCTACATCAACACGTGTCCCCTCTTCTTCATGTCTCTTCTACATCAACATGTGTCCCCTCTTCTACATGTCTCTTCTACATCAACATGTGTCCTCTCTTCTTCATGTCTCTTCTACATCAACATGTGTCCCCTCTTCTTCATGTCTCTTCTACATCAACATGTGTACCCTCTTCTTCATGTCTCTTCTACATCAACATGTGTCCCCTCTTCTTCATGTCTCTTCTACATCAACACGTGTCCCCTCTTCTTCATGTCTCTTCTACATCAAACACGTGTCCTCTCTTCTTCATGTCTCTTCCACATCAACATGTGTCCTCTCTTCTTCATGTCTCTTCTACATCAACATGTGTCCCCTCTTCTTCATGTCTCTTCTACATCAACATGTGTCCCCTCTTCTTCATGTGTCTTCTACATCAACATGTGTCCTCTCTTCTTCATGTCTCTTCTACATCAACATGTGTCCCCTCTTCTTCATGTCTCTTCTACATCAACATGTGTCCCCTCTTCTTCATGTCTCTTCTACATCAACATGTGTCCCCTCTTCTTCATGTCTCTTCTACATCAACATGTGTCCCCTCTTCTTCATGTCTCTTCTACATCAACATGTGTCCCCTCTTCTTCATGTCTCTTCTACATCAACATGTGTCCCCTCTTCTTCATGTCTCTTCTACATCAACATGTGTCCCCTCTTCTTCATGTCTCTTCTACATCAACATGTGTCCCCTCTTCTCCATGTCTCTTCTACATCAACATGTGTCCCCTCTTCTTCATGTCTCTTCTACATCAACATGTGTCCCCTCTTCTTCATGTCTCTTCTACATCAACACGTGTCCCCTCTTCTTCATGTCTCTTCCACATCAACACGTGTCCCCTCTTCTTCATGTCTCTTCTAAATCAACACGTGTCCCCTCTTCTTCATGTCTCTTCTACATCAACACGTGTCCCCTCTTCTTCATGTCTCTTCTACATCAACATGTGTCCTCTCTTCTTCATGTCTCTTCTACATCAACACGTGTCCCCTCTTCTTCATGTCTCTTCTACATCAACACGTGTCCTCTCTTCTTCATGTCTCTTCTACATCAACACGTGTCCCCTCTTCTTCATGTCTCTTCTACATCAACATGTGTCCCCTCTTCTTCATGTCTCTTCTACATCAACATGTGTCCCCTCTTCTTCATGTCTCTTCTACATCAACATGTGTCCCCTCTTCTCCATGTCTCTTCTACTTCAACATGTGTCCCCTCTTCTTCATGTCTCTCCTACATCAACATGTGTCCCCTCTTCTTCATGTCTCTTCTACATCAACATGTGTCCCCTCTTCTTCATGTCTCTTCTACATCAACATGTGTCCCCTCTTCTTCATGTCTCTTCTACATCAACATGTGTCCCCTCTTCTCCATGTCTCTTCTACATCAACATGCGTCCCCTCTTCTTCATGTCTCTTCTACATCAACATGTGTCCCCTCTTCTTCATGTCTCTTCTACATCAACATGTGTCCCCTCTTCTTCATGTCTCTTCTACATCAACATGTGTCCCCTCTTCTTCATGTCTCTTCTACATCAACATGTGTCCCCTCTTCTTCATGTCTCTTCTACATCAACATGTGTCCCCTCTTCTTCATGTCTCTTCTACATCAACATGCGTCCCCTCTTCTTCATGTCTCTTCTACATCAACATGCGTCCCCTCTTCTTCATGTCTCTTCTTCATCAACATGCGTCCCCTCTTCTTCATGTCTCTTCTACATCAACATGTGTCCCCTCTTCTTCATGTCTCTTCTACATCAACATGTGTCCCCTCTTCTTCATGTCTCTTCTACATCAACACGTGTCCTCTCTTCTTCATGTCTCTTCTACATCAACACGTGTCCTCTCTTCTTCATGTCTCTTCTACATCAACACGTGTCCTCTCTTCTTCATGTCTCTTCTACATCACCACGTGTCCCCTCTTCTTCATGTCTCTTCTACATCAACATGCGTCCCCTCTTCTTCATGTCTCTTCTACATCAACATGTGTCCCCTCTTCTTCATGTCTCTTCTACATCAACATGTGTCCCCTCTTCTTCATGTCTCTTCTACATCAACATGTGTCCCCTCTTCTTCATGTCTCTTCTACATCAACATGTGTCCCCTCTTCTTCATGTCTCTTCTACATCAACATGCGTCCCCTCTTCTTCATGTCTCTTCTACATCAACATGCGTCCCCTCTTCTTCATGTCTCTTCTACATCAACATGCGTCCCCTCTTCTTCATGTCTCTTCTACATCAACATGTGTCCCCTCTTCTTCATGTCTCTTCTACATCAACATGTGTCCCCTCCTCAACATGTGTCCCCTCTTCTTCATGTCTCTTCTACATCAACACGTGTCCTCTCTTCTTCATGTCTCTTCTACATCAACACGTGTCCTCTCTTCTTCATGTCTCTTCTACATCAACACGTGTCCTCTCTTCTTCATGTCTCTTCTACATCACCACGTGTCCCCTCTTCTTCATGTCTCTTCTACATCAACACGTGTCCTCTCTTCTTCATGTCTCTTCTACATCAACATGTGTCCCCTCTGTGAAAAGAGACTCTGAAAGTTTCAGGAACAAAGATTTTCTCTCTTTTTGATCCATTTCTATAAAAACCTGTCTGAAAATGAGCTGATCAGATTTTGGCCACTTTGTGATGTCATAACGATGTTTCGTCTTGTGTAACCATTAGCCAATCAGACTTTACCTTCCCCTCTTCCTATTGGCCGGCAGAAACTGAACGTGCCCAGTGGATTCTCCGTGTCCAGTCCGGAGAAGCGTGGTTGGCTGATCTCTCCGATGGGCTCGGACGGGCAGTTTCCTGTTTGGATGATGGCCGCCAGCATCCTGCCCGCCATCCTCGTCTTCATCCTCATCTTCATGGAGTCCCAGATCACAGCGTAAAGCGTCTCCTGTTCGTCCTCAGAGCGTCTTTTCAATTGTGTCGAACGAGAAGAGAGCGCGCCCACGTGAAAAAGAGCTGCACCCGCGGCGCAGTTGAACGTATCTCAGAAAAGGGCCATTGAAGTAACTAAGTACATTTACTGAAGTACTTAAGTACACTTTTGAGGGACTTGTATTTCAATGTTCTGCTACTGTGTACTTCTACTCACTACAGTTCAGAGGTACATGGTGTACTTCTACTCACTACAGTTCAGAGGTACATGGTGTACTTCTACTGCACTACAGTTCAGAGGTACATGGTGTACTTCTACTCCACTACAGTTCAGAGGTACATGGTGTACTTCTACTCCACTACAGTTCAGAGGTACATGGTGTACTTCTACTCCACTACAGTTCAGAGGTACATGGTGTACTTCTACTCACTACAGTTCAGAGGTACATGGTGTACTTCTACTCACTACAGTTCAGAGGTACATGGTGTACTTCTTCTACTCCTCTACAGTTCAGAGGTACATGGTGTACTTCTACTCACTACAGTTCAGAGGTACATGGTGTACTTCTACTCCTCTACAGTTCAGAGGTACATGGTGTACTTCTACTCACTACAGTTCAGAGGTACATGGTGTACTTCTACTGTCTCTACATCAACATGTACTTAGCATACGGTAGCACAAACAGCTAATATACAACAGCAGTGATGCGTCAGTCAGTCCAACTGGACGGGACTTGGGAACCGAAGGATCGCCGGTTGAAGTTCTGGTTCTGACGGGGTTCAGAGTGTGGACCAGAGTTCCCGTTAGCCGGTAATTACCGGACTACGACCGGTAAAATATGCTGAAGACCAGCAAATCTAAATCTCTCCAATCAAAGTGTCCGTTCAAAATAATTTCCGTTTAGCGCAACACCGCATCAGTTGCGCAACTTGCGCCACTGATGTGACAGACCAGAAGAGTCAACTCTAATGTCTAACACGTGGAGAAAGAGATGTCCTGGATGGTTGATTGTGCGTTGATCTGTTGGTAATGCCTGGGGGTTCCGGTGGGCATGTAAACTAATGCATAATGCTGCGCTATACTTTGCGGCCTCACCCGGTTGCATAGCAACGCTTATCGTGTAGGAGTCTTTCAATAAGCAGGTCGTCCTATCATTAGCTAGAACCAGCTGGTTCTGATCCATACGGACAGAAACGCGAGTCTGACGGAGAGAGAGATCAGCTGCTGCTGACGAGTCGACACGCAGCTCTGATCAGCTGCTGCTGACGAGTCGACACGCAGCTCTGATCAGCTGCTGCTGACGAGTCCACACGCAGCTCTGATCAGCTGCTGCTGACGAGTCACACGCAGCTCTGATCAGCTGCTGCTGACGAGTCCACACGCAGCTCTGATCAGCTGCTGCTGACGAGTCACACGCAGCTCTGATCAGCTGCTGCTGACGAGTCGACACGCAGCTCTGATCAGCTGCTGCTGACGAGTCCACACGCAGCTCTGATCAGCTGCTGCTGACGAGTCCACACGCAGCTCTGATCAGCTGCTGCTGACGAGTCCACACGCAGCTCTGATCAGCTGCTGCTGACGAGTCACACGCAGCTCTGATCAGCTGCTGCTGACGAGTCACACGCAGCTCTGATCAGCTGCTGCTGACGAGTCGCACGCAGCTCTGATCAGCTGCTGCTGACGAGTCCACACGCAGCTCTGATCAGCTGCTGCTGACGAGTCCACACGCAGCTCTGATCAGCTGCTGCTGACGAGTCCACACGCAGCTCTGATCAGCTGCTGCTGACGAGTCGACACGCAGCTCTGATCAGCTGCTGCTGACGAGTCGACACGCAGCTCTGATCAGCTGCTGCTGACGAGTCGACACGCAGCTCTGATCAGCTGCTGCTGACGAGTCGACACGCAGCTCTGATCAGCTGCTGCTGACGAGTCGACACGCAGCTCTGATCAGCTGCTGCTGACGAGTCGACCACGCAGCTCTCATCAGCTGCTGCTGACGAGTCGACACGCAGCTCTGATCAGCTGCTGCTGACGAGTCGACACACAGCTCTGATCAGCTGCTGCTGACGAGTCGACACGCAGCTCTGATCAGCTGCAGGTGAGCGGACACACACTGCAGGTTAGGAAATCACACGCAGCTATTCACCTCTCAAAGTACCGTAACTAGTTATAGATACGTTTAGTTTCACTGCCGGGTCACTCATCACTGACCCGCGAGCTGCGTGAGACTGACAGCCGTGTTATTATAAGTTACTGTTCACTTTTGAATAATGTAGTTAATCTGCTATAATTAGTTTGTTTAATTTCGAATCATGAATTAGTTTTAAAGCTCAATAAATAACAAAGAAGAGCTTTGACCGGCACTTTTCTCATTTTGTCCGGAAGATATGAACTTTAACGACATGTTGACCGGAGAAAACATATTCTAACGGGAACTCTGGCGTGGCTCTGTAACTCTGTAACTCTGGTGCTGTGCTCTGTAACTCTGGTGTGGCTCTGTAACTCTGTAACTCTGGTGTGGCTCTGTAACTCTGTAACTCTGGTGCTGTGCTCTGTAACTCTGGTGCTGTGCTCTGTAACTCTGGTGCTGTGCTCTGTAACTCTGGTGCTGTGCTCTGTAACTCTGGTGCTGTGCTCTGTAACTCTGTAACTCTGGTGCTGTAACTCTGGCGTGGCTCTGTAACCCTGGTGCTGTGAGAGGAACCAGTTCATTCACATTCCAGAAAAGACGCTCTGTGGACACGGCCTTATTGTTGTCTCTGTTGTTTTTGAATGTCTGACCCAGAACCACCACAGACTGTTCACATTGTGTTTCCTGTGTGTGTGTCAGGCTGATCGTCAGTAAGAAGGAGCGGATGCTGGTGAAGGGCACTGGTTTCCACCTGGACCTGCTGATCATCGTGGTGGTGGGGGGCGTCTCGGCTCTGTTCGGTCTGCCCTGGCTGTCTGCAGCCACCGTGCGCTCCGTCACACACACCAACGCCCTCACCGTGATGAGCAAGGCCGTGGCGCCCGGAGACAAGCCGCGCATACAGGAAGTGAAGGAGCAGAGGCTGACGGGCTTCCTGGTGGCCGTGCTAGTGGGTACGTGGAGGACTACAACCTGGGGACCAGATGAGGGGTTATGTCAGGGGTGTCCAAACTACGGCCTGGGGGCCAAATGCGGCCTGTGAGAGATTTTGAAACGGCCCTCAATCTACCCTTCCTATTTCCTCTAATGAGAATCTATCTGAGGCTTCAGTTTCAAGGGATGAGCTGCTAACAATATATATATATATACGTGTATGTGGCTCTCTGTGAACAAAGTGTGGACCCCCTGGGGTGGATGGAGGTTGTCATGGCTTCCTTCCTTGTTTTCCTCTCAAGCCACTAGACGCCTTAAGCAGACATGTTTAACTTGTTTTCCTTCACAGTTGAAGAGTTGCTTGGCCTCCGGTGGTTTGGAGGATATCATGCCAAGTGCTTGCTCAAAAAGCTGTTCCTGGAGGGTGTCTTTCTGACAGGTGGCCTCTGTCCTCTGTCCTCTGTTGACTACAGACGTCACGTTTAGGTGGCCTTTCCTATAAAGACTAAATACTGGCTCTCACAGAGGTCAAGGAGGAAATGATTGCTAACAGGAAGAGAGCGGGTCCTTCCTTCAGTCTGACTTTACAAAACGCAAACATTTCCCAAATTGGGATCAATGAAGTACTTCTTATCTTATCTTACAAGCATCCTGGTAGAGCCCCACACAAACCACGAAGACTTTAACACCTCTGTAATATCACTGAAGTGCAATATACCACTTTATAATAGATGTTTACTGGCTGCTATCTCATAGTTAGACAATTCCACTGCTGTTACACAGCCTGTCATACCTGAGCAATACGTACTTCACTGCTGTTACACAGCCTGTCATACCTGAGCAATACATACTTACTGCTGTTACACAGCCTGTCATACCTGAGCAATACATACTTTACTGCTGTTACACAGCCTGTCATACCTGAGCAATATATACTTTACTGCTGTTACACAGTCTGTCATACCTGAGCAATACATACTTTACTGCTGTTACACAGCCTGTCATACCTGAGCAATACGTACTTTACTGCTGTTACACAGCCTGTCATACCTGAGCAATATATACTTTACTGCTGTTACACAGTCTGTCATACCTGAGCAATACGTACTTTACTGCTGTTACACAGCCTGTCATACCTGAGCAATACATACTTTACTGCTGTTACACAGCCTGTCATACCTGAGCAATACATACTTTACTGCTGTTACACAGCCTGTCATACCTGAGCAATACATACTTTACTGCTGTTACACAGCCTGTCATACCTGAGCAATACATACTTTACTGCTGTTACACAGCCTGTCATACCTGAGCAATACATACTTTACTGCTGTTACACAGCCTGTCATACCTGAGCAATACATACTTTACTGCTGTTACACAGCCTGTCATACCTGAGCAATATGTACTTTACTGCTGTTACACAGCCTGTCATACCTGAGCAATACATACTTTACTGCTGTTACACAGCCTGTCATACCTGAGCAATACATACTTTACTGCTGTTACACAGCCTGTCATACCTGAGCAATACGTACTTTACTGCTGTTACACAGCCTGTCATACCTGAGCAATACATACTTTACTGCTGTTACACAGCCTGTCATACCTGAGCAATACGTACTTTACTGCTGTTACACAGCCTGTCATACCTGAGCAATACGTACTTTACTGCTGTTACACAGCCTGTCATACCTGAGCAATATATACTTTACTGCTGTTACACAGCCTGTCATACCTGAGCAATACATACTTTACTGCTGTTACACAGCCTGTCATACCTGAGCAATACGTACTTTACTGCTGTTACACAGCCTGTCATACCTGAGCATACATACTTTACTGCTGTTACACAGCCTGTCATACCTGAGCAATATATACTTTACTGCTGTTACACAGCCTGTCATACCTGAGCAATATATACTTTACTGCTGTTACACAGCCTGTCATACCTGAGCAATACGTACTTTACTGCTGTTACACAGCCTGTCATACCTGAGCAATACGTACTTTACTGCTGTTACACAGCCTGTCATACCTGAGCAATACATACTTTACTGCTGTTACACAGCCTGTCATACCTGAGCAATATATACTTTACTGCTGTTACACAGCCTGTCATACCTGAGCAATACATACTTTACTGCTGTTACACAGCCTGTCATACCTGAGCAATATATACTTTACTGCTGTTACACAGCCTGTCATACCTGAGCAATATGTACTTTACTGCTGTTACACAGCCTGTCATACCTGAGCAATATATACTTTACTGCTGTTACACAGCCTGTCATACCTGAGCAATATGTACTTTACTGCTGTTACACAGCCTGTCATACCTGAGCAATATATACTTTACTGCTGTTACACAGTCTGTCATACCTGAGCAATATGTACTTTACTGCTGTTACACAGCCTGTCATACCTGAGCAATACATACTTTACTGCTGTTACACAGCCTGTCATACCTGAGCAATATGTACTTTACTGCTGTTACACAGTCTGTCTGTCAGGGTTGAGTGAGGCAAGCAGGACCCAAATGCAGATGAACAGAAAAAATACCTTTATTTCAAGGCTACAGGAACAAACTTTGACAAAACAGTACTCTCACCCAGTGACCAACGTCCAAATACGACAAGGAACTCACAAAGACTAACAGAAAACACAGAACCTAAATACACACAGGATTAATCAAACAAACAAGAGACAGGTGAGGAGGGAGGAGAAAACACAGGGGCACCAGGTGAACACAATCGGGTAATCAGGGAGGGAAAACAGACAGAAAGCAACAGGCAGGAACGGGGGGTGAACACTTTACAAAATAAAACAGGAAACCAAAGACAGAAACAGACAGACAAAACACAACACGGACAGATCGTGACACTACCCCCCCCCTCAAGGGACGGATCCCAGACGTCCCAAAAAAAAAAAAAAAAGTCCAAAACCTCAAGCAGGGTGGGTGGAGGGGGTCCGGAGGAGGGACGTATCACTAGGCCACCAGGGTGGGTGGAGGGGGTCCGGAGGACGGGACTGAGCTGACCGCCCAGGAGCACAGTAGAGGACCAGGAAGGGATCTCGGGCGGACGGCCCGGGGGCAAGGCAGAAGCCGAGAAGGGGGACTCGGGCGGACGGCCCGGGGGCAAGGCAGAGTCCAAGGTGGGAGACTCGGGCGGACGGCCCGGGGGCAAGGCAGAAGCCGAGAAGGGGGACTCGGGCGGACGGCCCGGGGGCAAGGCAGAGTCCAAGGTGGGGGTCTCGGGCGGACGGCCCGGGGGCAAGGCAGAGTCCATGGTGGGGCGAAGGCCACAGCGGGCGAACTCAGGGGGCCGAGCATGAGGGCGAAGACCGCGGCACTCAGGGGACCGGGCAGGAGCCAGTGTTGACCGGACAGTAACCAGAGCCGGTGGAACAGGTGTCTGCAAGATTCCCCGCGGAAGAGGACAAGGAGTTGGCTGGACCCCCGGCGAGACATGTGATGTCGAGGCCTCCAACGAAACAGGACATGGGGTTGGCAGGACCCTCAGCAGGAGAGTGGTTGGCGGGACCTCCAACGAGACAGGACAAAGGGTTGGCAGGACCCCCGGCAGGAGAGTAGTCGGCGGGGCCTCCAACGGGACAGGACACAGGGTTGGCAGGACCCCCGGCAGGAGAGTAGTCGGCGGGGCCTCCAACGGCGCAGGACATAGGATTGGCAGGACCCCCGGCAGGAGAGTAGTCGGCGGGGCCTCCAACGGGACAGGACACAGGGTTGGCAGGACCCCCCGGCAGGAGAGTAGTCGGCGGGGCCTCCAACGGGACAGGACACAGGGTTGGCAGGACCCCCCCGGCAGGAGAGTAGTCGGCGGGGCCTCCAACGGCGCAGGACATAGGATTGGCAGGACCCCCGGCAGGAGAGTAGTCGGCGGGGGCCTCCAACGGCACAGGACATAGGATTGGCAGGACCCCCGGCAGGAGAGTAGACGACGGGACCTCCAACGAGACAGGACAAAGGGTTGGCA
>CADEHL010000139.1:0-31613 GCA_902827135.1 Harpagifer antarcticus
TGTTATGATTCTGTTTAGTTTTGGTTTTGTTGTGTGCTCTTTTTGTGTGTTTCCTGTCCCCCCCCCCCCCTTCTCTGTTCTCCTCTGCAGGGCTGGTGTGTGACTGGGAGTTGGCTGACTCCTCCCAGTAGCAGACGAGGCACACCTGTTTCCACTCACCTCTTCACCTGTAGATATAAAAGCTCGGTCCTCATGCCACTTCCCTGCCAGATCATTTCTTAATCATTTCTTAATGGAGGGACCTGCAAGCTATCATCGGCCTACAGCTTGTTGCTACACGGACCACTATTGCGGTAAGCATGTTGTAACTTCCGGTTGTTGTCATTGTCATCTCCGGGTATCCCGTGTGCCTGTTCTGCTGCTGATAGCTTATTATCTTAACTTAATCGATCGTTTTAAAACTCTTGATCACGGCAACTGCCTGACGTTGTAATCACACGTTACTACAGCTTAAGCACTCACAACTCTCCGTCTCTTAGCGACTGTAACTCCACAGTTGCCTACACTCTTTTCGGGTTTGCTAACGGTAGCTACTTTAGCTTGATAGCTAGCCATGGCTCTTTCCCCACCCTCTGGTGCTATTTCCTGCTCTTCCTGTCTCATGTTTGGTTACTCCCCTACCTCCTTTACTGGTACCGATACATGTGTTAAATGTAGTATAGCTGTTAGGTTGGAGGCGGGAATCATAGCCATAGAAGCCCGGCTCCGCATCTTAGAAAGTAACTCAGCTACAGTAAAGCCCATGTTAGCCAGTGCGGACCGGCAAAAGGTAGCTCCTATTAGCCGTCCCCCGGCAACTCCCGAGCAGCAGGGAGACTGGGTGACTGTTCAGAAGGGGCATAACGCGAAACCCGCAGGTCCCCACCATCCCGTTCACGTATCTAACAGATATTCCCCACTCAGCGAGACACCCGCTGAGAAGCCAACTCTGGTCATTGGTAGCTCTATTATGAGACACGTGAATTTAGAGACCAAAGCCTCCACAGTCACATGCATCCCGGGGGCCAGAGCGGGCGACGTCGAGGCGCATCTTAAACTGCTGGCTAAAAATAAACGTAAATACAGTAGGATTGTTATTCACGTCGGTGGTAATGATGTTCGTTTACGCCGATCAGAATGCACCAAACTTAATGTGGAGTCGGTGTGTAGTTATGCTAAAACAATGTCGGACACCGTAATCTTCTCTGGTCCCCTCCCCAATCTGATCAATGATGACATGTATAGCCGCATGTCATCATTTCAGCGCTGGTTGTCTTGGTGGTGCCCAGCAAACAATGTGGGCTTCGTAAATAATTGGACAGCCTTCTGGGGAAAACCTGGTCTGATTAAGAGAGACGGCATTCATCCTACTTTGGAAGGTGCAAATCTCATTTCGGCAAACATTTCAGGGCTTTGTGGACTTAATCCATGACAAACTGGAGTTGAGACCAGGAGGCGGAGTCGCAGTCTTACACGCTTCTCTGCGCTCTCTCCTAGGCAGTCATCCATAGGAATCCCGAACCCAATAAAATACCCAATATTAGCGGTGTGTGTGTCTGCCCAAGGACAATTTAAGGTAAAACCTAATAGAGGTGTCATACATAATAACCTGATAAAAGTAAATGTAACAACTACTACAGTGCAACAAAACAGGAAGATTAAATGTGGTCTCTTAAACATAAGATCTCTAGCATCTAAAGCAATATTGGTAAATGATTTAATATCAGATTATAATATTGATATATGCTGTCTCACTGAAACTTGGTTGAGACATGAAGAATATGTCAGCATAAATGAGGCCACTCCACCCAGCCATATCAATACTCATATTGCCAGAGGCGTGGGCCGAGGAGGTGGAGTTGCAGCAATCTTTGACTCAAGTTTACTTATCAATACTAAACCAAAATTAAATTATACCTCCTTTGAAAGTCTCGTTTTTAGTCTTACGCATCCGACCTGGAAAATTTTGCAGCCAATCTTATTTGTTACAGTGTACCGTGCACCAGGTCCTTATTCAGAATTCTTATCAGAATTCTCTGAGTTTTTATCAACTTTGGTTCTTAAAACAGATAAAGTAATTATCGTAGGTGACTTTAATATTCATGTTGACGATGATAAAAATAGCCTTACTGTTGCATTTAACTCTATATTAGATTCTGTTGGTTTTTGTCAGAGTGTAAATAAACCAACCCACTGCTATAATCACACTCTCGACCTTGTTCTGACTTATGGTATTGAAATTGAGCAACTATTAGTCGAACCGCATAATCCTGCTTTATCCGACCATTTCTTAGTAACTTTTGAAGTGCTGTTGCTGGACTACAAAGCATTAGTCAAAGGCTCCTCCAGCAGAAACCTATCTGTTAGTGCTATAGCCAAATTTAAGGAAGAGATTCCACCAATGCTTAACTCGATAGCAGGTCTGCATGTAGGGGAGGAAACTTATACAAAATGTCCACCACCCCAAATTGATCATGCTGTTGATAGTGCTACAGATGCGCTGCGAATAAAATTAGACTCTGTTGCTCCTTTGAAAAAGAAGAAAATAAAACAACATAGATTAGCTCCATGGCATAATGCCGAAACCCGCAAAATAAAGCAAAAGTCGAGACAACTTGAAAGGATATGGCGTTCCACTAAACTTGAAGAATCTCGTTTAATTTGGCATATCACTCTCAATGAATATAAGAAAGCACTGCGTAAAGCGAGAGCAGCCTACTACTCTTCATTAATAGATGAGAATAAGAATAATGCAAGATTTCTTTTCAGCACTGTAGCCAGGCTGACAGAGAGCCATAGCTCGATTGAGCCTTCTATTCCCATAGCACTCAGTAGTAATGATTTTATGTGCTTTTTTAACGATAAAATTGTTACTCTTAGAAACAAAATTAATGACCTCTTGCCTTTGACCAGTATAGTGTTATCAACTCCCGGAAACGTAAGTTATAATATTACACTAGATAGTAAACTAGAATGCTTCTCAGCCATAAACCTTGAACAATTAAATTCAATGATTCTCTCTTCTAAACCATCAACGTGTATATTAGACCCAATTCCAACTAAGCTGTTGAAGGAAGTTTTTCCATTAATTAGCACTTCTTTATTAAATATTATGAATATGTCTTTATTATCAGGCTATGTTCCACAATCATTCAAAGTAGCAGTGATAAAACCGCTTCTTAAAAAGCACAACCTCGATCCAGAGGTTTTAGCCAACTATAGACCTATTTCTAATCTTCCGTTCCTCTCAAAAATTCTTGAGAAAGCAGTCGCAAAACAGCTGTGTGATTACTTAAAAAACAATGATTTATTTGAAGATTTTCAGTCTGGCTTTAGAACACATCATAGCACAGAGACAGCTCTGGTCAAAGTCACAAATGACATTCTAATAGCCTCTGACAAAGGACTTGTCTCTATTCTTGTTTTGCTCGATCTCAGTGCTGCATTTGATACTATCGATCATGATATCTTATTGCAAAGACTAGAGCACTTAGTTGGCATACAGGGAACTGCCTTAGGCTGGTTTAGGTCCTATTTATCTGAACGCTCTCAGTTTGTACGTGTCAATGATGAATCTTCCACGCAAACCAAAGTTAGCCACGGAGTGCCACAGGGCTCAGTGCTCGGACCTATTTTGTTCACATTATATATGCTTCCGTTAGGCAATATTATAAGGAATCATTCTGTAAATTTTCATTGTTATGCGGATGATACTCAACTATATTTATCAATCAAGCCTGATGAAATTAATCATCTAAATAAAATTCAAGACTGCCTCAAGGACTTAAAAACGTGGATGACCTTAAACTTTTTGATGTTAAACACGACCAAAACTGAAGTTATTGTACTTGGCCCGAAGAATCTACGAAACAAATTATCTAAAGATATACTAACTATGGATGGCATTAATTTGGCCTCCAGTGAGACTGTAATGAATCTTGGTGTTATATTTGATCAGGATTTATCCTTTAACGCCCACATAAAATCAATTTCAAGGACCGCCTACTTCCATCTACGTAACATTGCAAAAATCAGGCATATCTTGCCTCAAAACGATGCAGAGAAACTAGTCCATGCATTTGTTACTTCAAGGCTGGATTATTGTAACTCTTTATTATCAGGGTGTACCAAGAAGTCAGTCAAGTCGCTTCAGCTAATTCAAAATGCTGCAGCTCGTGTCCTAACCAGAGTTAGGAAAAGGGACCACATTACTCCTGTTCTGGCTGCCTTACACTGGCTCCCTATAGAACACAGGATAGAATTTAAAATTCTTCTTCTCGCCTACAAAGCCCTTAATGGGCAGGCGCCATCTTACCTTAAAGAACTCATTATACCCTATTGTCCTACTAGGGCATTGCGTTCCAAGAATGCAGGGTTGTTGGTTGTTCCTAGAGTCTCTAAAAGTACAATGGGAGCCAGAGCCTTTTCTTATCAAGCTCCACATTTGTGGAATCAGCTTCCAGTTTGTGTTCGGGCGGCAGACACCCTATCCGTTTTTAAGAGTGCGCTTAAGACCTTCCTTTTTGATAAAGCTTATAGTTAGGGCTGATTAGATTCAGCCCCTAGTTTTGCTGATATAGGCTTAGTTTGTCGGGGGACATCTTACTTCTTCCTTCTCTCTGTCTATACCTGTGTACTCCCATGTTCCGATTAACCCAGCTTCCCCAAATTTCTTTCTTTTTGGTGTCTATATACGCTGGGATCCGGAGTCATGGATGATCCTGCGGTCCTGTGTCCGGCATCACGAGCCCTGGATCTTGAGTCGTGGCTGTGGTCCTGGATCATAGGTCCTGGATGGATATCCTCGTGGATCCATCTTCCTATTACACACACATGCATTTCCAAACATTTGGACTACCTATGTTGCAAATGTATTATCTTTTCAATTTACACACGGCATCTATTGCACGACTGTCCGTCCTGGGAGAGGGATCCCTCCTCTGCTGCTCTCCCTGAGGTTTCTCCCATTTTTCCCTTTAAACTGTGGGTTTTCTTCGGAAGTTTTTCCTTGTACGATGTGAGGGTCTAAGGACAGAGGGTCTAAGGACAGAGGGTCTAAGGACAGAGGGTCTAAGGACAGAGGGTGTCTTATTGTCATACTGATATTTTGTACAAACTGTGAAGTCCACTGAGACAAATGTAACATTTGTGATATTGGGCTATATAAATAAACATTGATTGATTGATTGATTGATTGATTGATTGATCATTTCTCACAGTCTCGCTGCTCTCCTCGTCCCTATGATCTGTTGCTTGGATGTTTGCCTCCTGTCCCTGACGTCTCCGTGCCAGCCAGCTTCCTGCCTCCACTGCCGTTTTTCTGTTCCTCTGCTTGAATAAAGCTTTTTGTTTTTGACCATCTCTCTCCAGTCTTTTGCTTTGGGGTCCAATATTCTCTAGGCCTTAACAGAATTATCTGGCCAAAGCATGGACCCCGCAGAGACTGAGAGATTGAAGCAGGCTCTTTCGACACAGGGAGCTTGTGTGGGGCAGCACGAACAAGCTCTGCAAGGAATCATGAGGCGCATTCACACCGCAGTACTTTTCCCACAAAGGTTCATCAGAACTTAGTTCATGAGAACTCTCTAGTTCTCATGAACTAAGTACAGATCGCGTTCACACCGGAATAAGTCCCTGGGGGAGGATTAGGCAAATGAAGCCGCTGACGTCACTTCTTCTTCTGCTTTGGGTTTACTGGCAGGCCGCAAACCACTTCACGGCGTATACTGCCGCCCGGAGTCCCCGGCCGGAAGTCCCCGGAGTTGGGGAAGGCTTCAGTAGAAGCTGCTGGGACTCCCAGCAGCTTCTACTGAAGCCTTCAGAGTAAATCGCCAGAACGCCGACACCTCCTCATCTCCACCGCTCCCATGTTTTATTTGTGTTGCCATAAGTTAGTCTCTCTGCGTTTCTGCGCTGGGCTAATGCTAATGCTAATAATGCTAATGCGAGGATAATAAAATGGCGGCTTCACAAAACTTTTTGGGAGTTTTACGGGGCGTGGTTTGCAATCCGCCCAGCCAATCAGAAACATAGCTCTTTTCTCACAAGAGAGCCGCTCGAAAGTCCCTGCTCTCTAGCAGGGACTTTCGAGCGGGTAAAAAGGTTCTCATGAACTAATTTTAGTACCGGCTCTTTTTGGTGTGAACGCGATAAAAGAGTTCTCATGAACCTTTGTGGGAAAAGAACCGCAGTGTGAATGCGCCTATGGAATCCCTCCACAACCTTACTGCCGGTGTCACTCAGCTCAGCGGCCGCTTGGACCAGTCTTTCAACGCTCTGACGGCTTCAGCTCCTGATATTCCAGTCATTCATCCCGGCCAACCCCGTGAACCATTCATCCCCACCCCTGTGAGGTATTCAGGTGATTCAGGGACATGCAGTCAGTTTCTTCACCAGTGCTCCCTAGTTTTTGATCAGCAGCCTTTAACTTACTCCTCTGACAGAACTAGGATAGCTTTCATTATGAGTTTGTTATCGGGTAAAGCGTCTGCGTGGGCGGTCTATAACTATCTATAACTCCTTTCCTGTGTTTGAGATCGAGATGCTTCGAGTTTTTGACCACCCGCTTCAGTGGAAGGAGGCCGGTAATCTGCTCCTTTCTTTACGCCAGGGTTCTGAGTCAGTCTCCACATACTCAATTGATTTCCGCATTCTCGCAGCAGAGAGCGGGTGGGGCGAGACGGCTCTACAGATAGCTTTTTCCCGTGGATTAAACGAGGAGTTAAAGGACGAGCTAGCTGCTCGAGATGAGACTTCGTCCCTTGAGGAATTAATTTCTTTGGCCATTCGCTTAGATAATCGCCTCCGTGAGAGGCGTAGGGAGAGAACAGACAGGCAGAGATTCCCTCTCCCCTTTTCCCAACGCAAGTCACCACGTCCGCCTGAACAGTCTGCACCCCCTAACCAACGCTGGGAGCCTTTCCCCTACCGGGACCCACCCACCGTCTCCTCATCCCTAAGCCCAGAGGAGCCAATGCAGCTGGGGAGAATGAGGCTTTCACCTGCCGACCGTGAACGCCGCTTCCTCCAGAGGCTCTGCATATACTGTGGCCAGGCTGGCCACATTCGAGCCAACTGTTCTGCTCGGCCAAAAGAGCAGGCTCAGCAGCCAGGGGAGGGGCGCTGGTGAGCCATACTTCTGTCTCCCCTTCCCACGCTAATTGCCTCCAGTTAAAGGGTACGGTTTCTAGTTCACAAGTTTCCCTTCCTCTCCAAGTCTTAGTTGATTCAGGGGCTGATGAAAATTGTATTGACTCTGATGTGGTGTTCCAGTCTAATCTCCCCTCAGAATTGTTTCTCTTGATGGTAGGCTTCTGGCCCGTGTAACTCACCGTACTGCCCCAGTGTCACTGTTACTCTCAGGTAATCATCACGAGACCATTTCCCTTTATCTCATTCCCTCACCCCTCTCTCCCCTGGCTTAAACTCCACAACACACACAGACTGGGCCACCTTATCCATCGTCAATTGGAGTTTGTTCTGCCACTCTCACTGTTTACACTCTGCCATACCCACCACTGTTACTTCCAAACCTGTTCCCCCCCCATACCTGTTGACCTCACGTCAGTTCCCTCTGAGTATCATGACCTCCAGGAGGTTTTCAGCAAGGATCGTGCCCTGTCTCTACCACCTCACCGACCTTATGACTGTGGCATTGACTTGCTCCCCGGTGCTCCCTTGCCTTCGAGCAGACTTTATAATATCTCCAAGCCGGAGAGGGAGGCCATGGAGACTTATATCACGGACTCTGTTGCTACTGGTCTCATTCGCCCTTCTCGCTCTCCATTGGGGGCGGGTTTTTTGGTTTGTTGACAGGAAGGATAAGACTCTACGCCCCTGTATTGATTTCAGGGGCTTGAATGACATTACTGTGAAGAATAAATATCCTCTCCCGCTCATAGACTCAGCTTTTGGTTTCCTCCATCAAGCCACCATCTTCTCAAAGTTGGACCTCCGAAATGCCTACCAACTAGATAGGATAAAGGAGGGAGACGAGTGGAAGACTGCGTTTAAGACGCCCCTGGGACATTTTGAATATTTAGTTATGCCTTTTGGGTTAACTAACACCCCTGCTGTGTTTCAGGCACTCATTAACGATGTCCTTGGTGATATGCTTAACAGATTTGTCTTTGTGTATCTTGATGATATCCTCATTTTCTCTCGTGACCCCCAAGAACATGTCCAACACATGAGGTTGGTGCTGCAGAGACTGCTGGAGAACAGACTTTATGTGAAGGCTGAGAAGTGTGCATTTCATGTTTCCTCTGTTTAGTTCCTGGGTTCTGCGGTGGAGAAGGGGCCGATCAGAGCCGACCCTGCCAATGTCATGGCAGTGGCCGAATGGCCCACTCCTACAACGAGAAAGCAACTCCAAAGGTTCCTTGGTTTTGCCAACTTTTGCCGCAGGTTTATTCGTGACTATAGTCGAACAGCCGCCCCACTCACCGAGCTCACCTCAGTTAAAGTTCCCTTTGTTGATCATCTGAAGCTGAGGCTGCTTTTGCTATGTTGAAGTGTTTGTTTTCCTCTGCTCCTGTGTTATCTGACCCTGATTCTTCAGCCCCTTTCGTGGTCGAAGTGGATGCCTCCGACACTGGAGTCGGGGCAGTCCTCTCCCAGCACTCAGCCTCCGACCAGAAGTTGCATCCCTGCACCTTCTTTTCCCGCCGGCTCTCCCCGGCAGAAAGAAACTATGATGTGGGAAATCGGGAGCTACTGGCAGTAGTCTTAGCCCTGCAGGAATGGAGGCACTGGCTTGAAGGCACGACTCACCCGTTTGTGGTATGGACTGACCACAGAATCTTATCTCCGTTCTGCTCGCAGGCTCAACTCTCGCCAGCCTCGGTGGGCGCTTTTTCTGGGCCGGTTCAGCTTCACCCTCACCTATCGGCCAGGCTCACGGAACATCAAGGCGGACGCCCTGTCACGTCAGTTCGCTCCTCCGGTTGAGGAGCCATCCGTGGGGACTAGGGGTGTAACGGTATCCGTATTCGTACCGTCACGGTTCGGACGTCACGGTTCGGCACATGCAGTCACACGACGAATACGCCTTTTTTTTTTACGAGTGGGAAAAAAAGTCTCATTCAGGGCAGTATCCACTACACTATTTATAATCCAGGGGGCGGTATTGCGCCTAAAAGCTGTTTGCCAGCCGCCCTTTAACAACAAATGAAGAACAAGAAGAAACACAACAACAAAACGAACAAAATACAAGAAGAAGAAAAGTTAGTATGGCGATTTCAGATAACACACAGGAACTAGAACCCACCTGCTTCTTTTAAATCAGCTGTGTGGGAACATTACGGGGTTCCCTGTGGACTATAATAACGATGAAGTGTTCGAGTGGTGGTTCGGACGAGGACGGTGTGTCGGCGTTGTTCGACAGCGAATTATGCATTTGGGACTTTTGTTTGCTTTTTCTTGTTGTACCGAACCGTGACCTCCAAACCGAGGTACGAACCGAACCGTGACTTCTGTGAACCGTTACACCCCTAGTGGGGACCATTCTTCCATCCTCCTGGGTGGTGGGAGCAGCCAGGTGGGAGGTTGAGAGGGTGGTCCAGGAAGCACAAGAGGACCATTCAGCTCCTGAGGATTGTCCACCGGGTCGACTGTTCGTTCCACCGCAGGCCAGATCTGCAGTGCTCCAGTGGGGACATGATTCTAAGATAGCTTGCCATCCAGGAGCACTTCGGACTCTAGGCCTCCTCCAGCAACGCTTCTGGTGGCCCTCTACGTCTTCTGACGCCAAGAAGTATGTCGCCGCCTGCTCCATCTGCGCCCACAGTAAGACATTCCACCGCGCCCCTGCTGGTCTTCTCCGCCTTCTTCCCATTCCTCATCGGCCTTGGTCGTTTCCAAGGCTGTACACTTTGTTCCCCTACCTAAATTACCTTCTGCTCTGGAGACTGCTACACTAATCACCCAGCATGTTTTTAGATTGCATGGCATTCCTCAGGACATTGTTTCTGACAGGGGTCCGCAATTTGCCTCTCGAGTCTGGAAAGCCTTTTGCCGGGCGTGGGGGGCGTCGGCCAGTCTGTCATCAGGTTACCACCCGCAGACCAACGGCCAGACTGAGCGTGCTAATCAGGACCTGGAGGCAGCCCTTCGCTGTGTCTCTTCTCACCAGCCAGTCTCCTGGGCCTCCCACCTGCCTTGGGTTGAATATTCCCTGGTTTGCTCTGCCACAGGGATGTCTCCATTCATGGCTTCTGTTGGGTTCCAACCCCCTCTCTTCCCCACCCAGGAGAGGGATGTGGCAGTCCCCTCAGTACAGGGGCATCTTCGGCGGGCCCGCAGAGTCTGGCATGAAGCTCGGGCAGCTCTCACTCGCACTGCTGCTCGCAACCAGAGACTTGGAGACCGCCATCGCACTCCAGCCGCGGACTATCAGCCCGGCCAGAAGGTCTGGCTGTCCTCCCGTGATCGGCCACTCCAGACTGACTCCCGCAAACTGGCACCCAGGTACATTGGCCCGTTTGTCATTGAACGGATTATTAACCCCGCTGTGGTTAGGCTCAAGCTGCCTGCTGCCTTGAATGTCCACCCAGCATTTCATGTCTCCCTTCTCAAACAAGTTTCCTCCAGTCCTCTGAGCCATCCGGCCGAGCCCCCTCCTCCCCCCCGGTTTATTGACAATCACCCTGCTTTCACCGTCCAGCGGTTGTTAGATGCACGAAGGCGAGGCCGGGGGTTCCAGTATTTGGTGGATTGGGAGGGGTACGGGCTAGAGGAGCGTTCATGGATCTCCCGCTCCCTTATTTTGGACCCTGATCTCCTTAGGGACTTTTATGAGAGGTACCCGGACAGGCCTGGTAGGACGCCATGAGGCGTCCGTTGAGGGGGGGTACTGTTATGATTCTGTTTAGTTTTGGTTTTGTTGTGTGTTGTTTCCTGTCCCCCCCCCCCCCTTCTCTGTTCTCCTCTGCAGGGCTGGTGTGTGACTGGGAGTTGGCTGGCTCCTCCCAGTAGCAGACGAGGCACACCTGTTTCCACTCACCTCTTCACCTGCAGATATAAAAGCCCGGTCCTCATGCCACTTCCCTGCCAGATCATTTCTCACAGTCTCGCTGCTCTCCTCGTCCCTATGATCTGTTGCTTGGATGTTTGCCTCCTGTCCCTGACGTCTCCGTGCCAGCCAGCTTCCTGCCTCCACTGCCGTTTTTCTGTTCCTCTGCTTGAATAAAGCTTTTGGTTTTTGACCATCTCTCTCCAGTCTTTTGCTTTGGGGTCCAATATTCTCTAGGCCTTAACATTTCTGTTGTTAAAATTCATTCAAGTCCAACATGTAGAGTGTGAGGATGATTTCACTAGAACATTATTTACTATTGCTGATGATGACAAGAAGCAAGAGTTCAATTACACTTAATGTACTCTACTGGGTTTCGTTAAACAGTTCAGATGATCAGATACCAACACACTGAATCTCTTCAGGTCAGGTTACAGTAGAAACTCTTACTTTGTGTCTGAGGGTCCAGGTTCATTACTGAAGACTGGACGAAGATCCATAGACCGGTCACTCCTCAGAGACTGACAGCTGGGGACTGGAGATGTGTCCTCTTCCTCATCTTTTAAATCACTCATCTTCTCCAGTCTGAGAGATAAACCAGTCACACACACACACACACACACACACACCTTAATAATAAACTTGGTTAAAATACATGAAGTCAGACTTCAGGCCGTTCTCCATTTTGACTGCGCAGATCCTGGTGTTCACACTCACGCTGTTGTCCTCCTGCTCCGAGCTGTAAAATGGCGTCTGGCAGTCTGACTTCATACTTGGACTTTAACACCCTCACCTGTCTGCAGCTCCTCCTCTGTTTCATAACCAGCCTCCTCAGCTGAAGCAGTTCACATGTTCTTATCTTATCTTACTATGTTCAGTGAGATCAAATAAAAGACAAGCAGCTAAAAACAAGCTCAACAAAGTTATCAGAAGACGACACAACATCCACACATCAGCGACCATAGGATATCATTAAATCTGCTTCATATCAAAAACTATGAACAGCGACTTAAATAAAAACACAAAGCTAAATTGAACTAATTTACAAGATGTGCCAAAATCAGGAATGAACTAGAGGGCCATGAGGCATGTTGGTATTTTGTGCACCCAACTCGATTAAGCCCCGAGCCTGTTTTCAGGTCTCTGGCTTCGAAAATGGCATTCCCAGAACAAATGGCCATATCTTCTGAAAGGGTTCAATTAATAACCTTTCTCCTCAAAGCAAGGATGAACCTGAGAGCTGGATGCAGAAGAGTCAGAGTCTCCTCAAAGCAAGGATGAACCTGAGAGCTGGATGCAGAAGAGTCAGAGTCTCCTCAAAGCAAGGATGAACCTGAGAGCTGGATGCAGAAGAGTCAGAGTCTCCTCAAAGCAAGGATGAACCTGAGAGCTGGATGCAGAAGAGTCAGAGTCTCCTCAAAGCAAGGATGAACCTGAGAGCTGGATGCAGAAGAGTCAGAGTCTCCTCAAAGCAAGGATGAACCTGAGAGCTGGATGCAGAAGAGTCAGAGTCTCCTCAAAGCAAGGATGAACCTGAGAGCTGGATGCAGAAGAGTCAGAGTCTCCTCAAAGCAAGGATGAACCTGAGAGCTGGATGCAGAAGAGTCAGAGTCTCCTCAAAGCAAGGATGAACCTGAGAGCTGGATGCAGAAGAGTCAGAGTCTCCTCAAAGCAAGGATGAACCTGAGAGCTGGATGCAGAAGAGTCAGAGTCTCCTCAAAGCAAGGATGAACCTGAGAGCTGGATGCAGAAGAGTCAGAGTCTCCTCAAAGCAAGGATGAACCTGAGAGCTGGATGCAGAAGAGTCAGAGTCTCCTCAAAGCAAGGATGAACCTGAAGCTGGATGCAGAAGAGTCAGAGTCTCCTCAAAGCAAGGATGAACCTGAGAGCTGGATGCAGAAGAGTCAGAGTCTCCTCAAAGCAAGGATGAACCTGAGAGCTGGATGCAGAAGAGTCAGAGTCTCCTCAAAGCAAGGATGAACCTGAGAGCTGGATGCAGAAGAGTCAGAGTCTCCTCAAAGCAAGGATGAACCTGAGAGCTGGATGCAGAAGAGTCAGAGTCTCCTCAAAGCAAGGATGAACCTGAGAGCTGGATGCAGAAGAGTCAGAGTCAATATAGATGTTTTTATTTAAAGTAAATTCAGATTGAACATAGTAAAAAAATGTAAATTATAGTGTCCGTCCAAAAAAGAAACATGATTTATCGTGAAGACCACCCTTGGATGATGGGATGGTAGACTAAAAGCTTTATGAATCCAAACTATAACATAAGCACCCTGTATCAAGACTGATGCAAAGCAAGTGACCTTTGACCTTTTTAGAGAGATTTAGCAAAAAAACTCTGGGGTCATTTGGGTGGATTTGCCGTTTCTCTGGAACCCATTGGTCGATTTTAGTGATTGACACCTCTTTTTAACCGTTAGAGTTAATAAAATCGAGGCGAGGTTCCTAAATCCACCTACACGTTACCATTGAGGAGTGAGAGTGATGTGCAGCCAGAATGCCCAAAACCGGAAGCGCTATACGCTCTATATGAAAAGTATTATTGACATAAATATGCTGATGGATTATCAGTAATCATTTCAAAGTGACACAGACACATGGGATTAACCTTCAGCAGCGTTTATATGCGTTTTAATGCCATTGAACACAACTTTTGATCAGAAAACAGTAAAAGTAAAGGCCCTGACACACCAGGCCGAGTTCGGCTGTTTTCGTAAGTCGGAAGACGAAGCGTGTCCTGTCGCCCAAACTCAATTTGGCGTGTCCCGCACCGTCGACCGTGACACGCTTTATTTGGACTGCCTGACCCGATACATGTTGAATCGGCCATGCATCGGGTCAGGCAGTCGGACCAAACAATCACTCTGATTGGCTGTTCAGCTAGCGAATCAGTGCATGAGGAGCGAAACGGAAGTGAGGGACGTAAACAAACGATTTAAGAAGGCACACACAGACTCATCTCATCATGGCGATCTGGAATGACGCAAACCTGCTCATCACCTTGATCCAGGAGAAGCCAGCTCTGGACGACATCACAGAGAAAAGGTACTCGAACCGAACAGTGAAAACCGGACTCTGGCGAGAGATTGAAACGCAACTTGGTTTCTCGGGTAAGATTATCTTTTTCATCAATGGAGCTCTTTAGCAGATACAGTTGGCTTTTTATTGTTTGCCAGCGTACAGTGACGTTCACTTGAAATGTAATTTGTTATTTCAACCTTGTGTTTTATTGTCATCTTGTTGCTAGCTGTTGCTAGCTGTGCAGTTTGGCACTGCCTATAGATATGAATTGGACATGCTAACTAGCCACAATGCTTACATCGTTTATTTGTGTGCTTCAGAGAAAGAGCTGAAGAATTGGGATTCTCTGCGAACCCAGTACACCCGGTACAGGAGACTTGTTGTGGAGCACAAAGGACTGGCAGACAGCAGTGGATCAGAACCAGGCTGCAGTTTCTAGAACCCTACACAAGAAGGAAGGAGAGTACTTTGAACCTCACCATCACGGTTGAGTACAAATAAGTGTTTCTTGCTTCTTTCATTTACAAAAACATTATTTTCATTCATTTGGTGGTTACAGTGTTAAATATAACTATAACAGAATATATATATTATTCTGTTATAGTTATTGATGTGCTCATCACCTTAATGTTGCAGCTGGTAAAGGAGGAGCTAATTGAAATGACATGATATACTGCTGGGTAGCTTATGAAATTCACCATGGGATCAATAATGCTTTTATCTTAACCTATAATAATACATGATTCTAGAAGTATGTCTTTAGCATCTAAATAGAGCATCACAATGTGTCGACCACACCCCAAACTAATGGCACACATATTTCAGGGTATTGTTTTGTTATGAATGCTGAGTAAACCGTTTTAAGAAGCCATGGTATTAAATCCAACTAACTGTGAATTTATATAAAAAAAGGTAAGGAACGTCCGGTGGCTGCAGAATCACCCCCCGGTGGCTGGCTGCAGAATCACCCCCCGGTGGCTGGCTGCAGAATCACCCCGGTGGCTGCAGAATCACCCCCCGGTGGCTGGCTGCAGAATCACCCCCCGGTGGCTGCAGAATCACCCCCCGGTGGCTGCAGAATCACCCCCCGGTGGCTGGCTGCAGAATCACCCCCCGGTGGCTGGCTGCAGAATCACCCCCCGGTGGCTGCAGAATCACCCCCCGGTGGCTGGCTGCAGAATCACCCCCCGGTGGCTGGCTGCAGAATCACCCCCCGGTGGCTGCAGAATCACCCCCCGGTGGCTGCAGAATCACCTCCCGGTGGCTGCAGAATCAACGTCCGGTGGCTGCAGAATCACCTCCCGGTGGCTGGCTGCAGAATCACCCCCCGGTGGCTGGCTGCAGAATCACCCCCCGGTGGCTGGCTGCAGAATCACCCCCCGGTGGCTGCAGAATCACCCCCCGGTGGCTGGCTGCAGAATCACCCCCCGGTGGCTGGCTGCAGAATCACCCCCCGGTGGCTGCAGAATCACCCCCCGGTGGCTGCAGAATCACCCCCGGTGGCTGCAGAATCACCTCCCGGTGGCTGCAGAATCAACGTCCGGTGGCTGCAGAATCACCTCCCGGTGGCTGCAGAATCACCCCCGGTGGTTGCAGAATCACCTCCCGGTGGCTGCAGAATCAACGTCCGGGTGGCTGCAGAATCACCTCCCGGTGGCTGCAGAATCACCCCCCGGTGGCTGCAGAATCACCCCCCGGTGGCTGGCTGCAGAATCACCCCCCCGGTTGGCTGGCAGAAATCCACCCCCCCGGTGGCCTGGCTGCAGAATCACCCCCCGGTGGCTGGCTGCAGAATCACCCCCCGGTGGCTGCAGAATCACCCCCGGTGGCTTGCAGAATCCCCCCCGGTGGATGCAGAATCACCTCCCGGTGGCTGCAGAATCAACGTCCGGTGGCTGCCAGAATCACCTCCGGTGGCTGGCTGCAGAATCACCCCCCGGTGGCTGGCTGCAGAATCACCCCCCGGTGGCCTGGCTGCAGAATCACCCCCGGTGGCTGCAGAATCACCCCCCGGTGGCTGGCTGCAGAATCACCCCCCGGTGGCTGGCTGCAGAATCACCCCCCGGTGGCTGCAGAATCACCCCCCGGTGGCTGCAGAATCACCCCCGGTGGCTGCAGAATCACCCCTCCCGGTGGCTGCAGAATCAACGTCCGGTGGCTGCAGAATCACCTCCCGGTGGCTGCAGAATCACCCCCGGTGGTTGCAGAATCACTTCCCGGTGGCTGCAGAATCAACGTCCGGTGGCTGCAGAATCACCTCCCGGTGGCTGCAGAATCACCCCCGGGGCAATCCCCCAGGTGGCTGGCTGCAGAATCACCCCCCGGTGGCTGCAGAATCACCCCCCGGTGGCTGGCTGCAGAATCACCCCCCGGTGGCTGGCTGCAGAATCACCCCCGGTGGCTGCAGAATCACCCCCCGGTGGCTGCAGAATCGCCCCCCGGTGGCTGCAGAATCACCCCCGGTGGCTGCAGAATCGCCCCCCGGTGGCTGCAGAATCACCCCCCGGTGGCTGCAGAATCACCCCCCGGTGGCTGCAGAATCACCCCCGGTGGCACCAGCAGTGAAACCTGGACCAGCACCACCGAGGAGTCCTTCCACTTTGATGCTGAGCCCTGCACTCCCCACACCGGCACCGCGGCTCGGAGAGGCCGAGCACACTCAGCACTCGAAGGCCTTCGGCGAAGCGCAGGATGATGATACTAAATGAGATACTGTCTACCGCTGTTCATTGTTCAAGATTGAAATGTAAATGTGCAAGCCGGGTTTCTGCCCCTCTATTCACATGGAGCCTCTCATACGTGATGGTTTCCTCATTCTCCAACTGTTGTGGAGCAGAACTACACAGCTGCAGGATTAGTCTCAAGTACCAATACATTACATTTTACAGAGAGGACAGAGAGAGTCCAGAGAGGATGAGAGTAGAGAGGAGAGTTTCTGCAGCAGAGTTTGGAGGCAGGAGTTGAAACGAGTCAGAGGAAGGGAGGGCTGAGAGCACCGATGAGGCAAAGGTAGAGGGGGAGAGGGAACGAAGGTTACGGCGGACAGGTGCAGGATGAGAAGAGATTAGTTTGTTATACTAAGTACCGCAATATAATTATAGTATGTCTGCACTTTGTGCTCCTTTCATTATTCATTCATGTATTTTATATTCTACTAAAACTGAATCAAACCATAAACAAGGTGCCTGTTGGGATTAATACAACATACAGTTGCAAGAAAAAGTGAACCCTCTGGACTCTCCACACGTAGCGTTGTGCTCCTTCCAAACAGCTCTGGTTTCATCTGTCCACGTGTTGCCAGTAGCTGTGGCTTCCTCCGTGGTGTCCTCGTGAACTCCATTCTTGATCAGTGGTTTACGTATCGTAGATTCGTCAACAGAGATGTTAGCATGTGCCAGAGATTTCTCTAAGTCTCTAGCTGACACTCTAGGACTCTTCTTCCCCTCATTGAGCATGCTGCGCTCTTGCAGTCATCTCTACAGGACGGCCTAGGGAGAGTGCTAGGTGCTGACCTTTCTCCATGTATAGACCATGTGTCTTACCGTGGCCTGATGATCATCAAGGCTTTCAGAGATGCTTCTGGAACCCTTGTGGAACCTACTGCTGCAGGTCTCCCTTGGAAAGAGATCATTGATCTCAATGGGATTTCACCTGATGAATAAAGGTTTTTGAACCTCCAATAGATACTGAAGTAAACCTTAGCGACCATGCCATGATGAAGCTCTACAGAGGACCCTCTCACATTTCATACGGTGCTTTAATCTGAGGATTGAAGTGCTGCTTATTAAACTGCTTCATATCAAACACAGAAGTAATGAGATCTCTGCAGGTCACCTGAAAGCATAGCAGTCATAAATCAACTAAAATCATGTTTATTTGTGTTGTTTGTATTAATAGCAGCTGTTTACCTGCGTGTGCCCTTTATCAAAGAAGTCCTTTAGTCTCTAATAAAGAAAAAGTCATTGCGTTCACAAATAAAACATCAACTCTAGCTGAGAGGGAAATGTGAAGCCTGAGTGAGCAGCGAAGAATTAGACTTCCGTGAAATAAATCTAATTACTGACGTAGAATTCATCGTCACAATCAGACCCAAACAAAACACTTCTAAGGTCATTTTATATTTAAATAACACAATAACTGGAAATGTCCTTTATGGTATCGTGTGCTTTGTGTTGCTAGGCAGAGAAGCCAGCGTTAATGAGCCTCTGGCGCCAGCTAGTGGCTCATCTCATTATTGCAGGACACTAAAATAGGACTCACCAAAAGTGCAAATATAAACCACTTGGTCCAGTGGTGGGTCAGGGTGAGTAAATATAAACCACTTGGCCCAGTGGTGGGTCAGGGTGAGTAAATATAAAACACTTGGTCCAGTGGTGGGTCAGGGTGAGTAAATATAAACCACTTGGTCCAGTGGTGGGTCAGGGTGAGTAAATATAAACCACTTGGCCCAGTGGTGGGTCAGGGTGAGTAAATATAAACCACTTGGCCCAGTGGTGGGTCAGGGTGAGTAAATATAAAACACTTGGTCCAGTGGTGGGTAAGGGTGAGTAAATATAAAACACTTATTTTAGATAAGTAACATTGAATGGTGCAAATACAGTAAGTTTAACATCACAAATATTAGAACAACAAAACATTCAAAGTGGAGCGAGGGTCTATTCAAGTCACATAAATAAGTCAAATCATGAGGAACGTGTATTATTAAGGGATTTTGCAAACATTTAAAGTGTTTTCTTCCATCCAGTGAAGTGGGGCTCACCTGTAGATATGAATCACCATAGGAGTTAAAGCGGAGAGTGGATTTGTGCACTTATAACTTATTGTCATGCCTTTTATGAGTGTGTCCCCATCAACTAGACTGTTCAGTTGATACTCACTATACTTAGGCTTTAATATAATAAACAGCAGCTTATATATCAGTCAAAAGCATTTCCTAGTACCCTCCCTTTATATATAGATGCTACTGAGACCATGGGGTTCAGATATGAGACGTGTTGACACGTTTAGCCTCAACCCTTCCCCTTAAAGTCTGTCAGCGTGGAGATACTTTGAGTTCAAAACACAAGCAGGGATTCTCCATATTCAGATTCCTTAATCTATATTACATCTTGCTTTAACATTGTGAGAAAGTTGTTGTTATCAGCATATAAGTATTAAACAACAGTAGGCCAGATCTACTCTCAAGGTAGTAAGTGAGTGTTAAAGCATTATACCTGTTAGATCTGTGTTAATATGATTTCATGTGTCAGCAGAAAGACTTAAAGTCTGTCAGCGTGGAGATACTTTGAGTTCAAAACAAAAGCAGGGATTACAGTCAGACATATTCAGATTCCTAATGACATTTAAATAAACAATATTACATCTTGCTTTAAAATCTTGTGAAAAAGCAAAGATAAGTCAAAAGTATAATATAAGAAAACTAGGCTAGGACTACTCTCAAGGTAGAAATATATGTATATGTGATTACTGTGTTAATATTCCTGATGATTTCATGTGTCAGTAGAATTATAATGTTGTAGATTATATATTTGCTGCACAGTTTAATTTTTAACAACAAATTAAATTGTATAACGTGCCATTTTATGCAGAAATGTCTCTGTGTTTAGTCACTTTGAACTAAAGCTCTCAAATATACTATCAAATAATGCGTACTTCAGCATATAATGTTGTTAATTGTAAATTACTCCATAACAAATGCTATGGTGATGACGTCACGCCTGTACGTTCTACGTCACCGAGTCAGTAAAAATGTAAACAATCCGTTTTGCAAGCTAAGGAGATGTTTAATATTTCACCAGCGGGATGTTCCCATAAGAGGTTACTGCTGTTGATACTCAGAGCGGATATCACATGGAGTTATAAAGTCTTTTCTGGGACGGTTTACAAGACAAGAGTCACATTTCTGTCATAAAGTCAATATGAGCTAGTTCGTTAGCCAGGAAGTGCAGGAAGTGCAGGAAGTGCTCCGGCTGTTGAAGCTGATTTTTTATGAATGGGCGTAGAGGCCAAACGGTGGTACTACAACTTCCGTGGCTTACATTAATAATAATATAATAATAGATTACATTTGTATAGCTCCTTTCAAGGGACCCAAGGGCGCTTTACATGGTGAACAAACAAACAAGAGGGGCAACTAATAAAGTGAAAGAGACAAAAACATACAAACAAATCGAAAATAAAGCCTTTTTTCCTGAGGTGTTGTTCAATAAAGTTGAAATACAAAAATCCCTCCCCATTCATTTGACTCATGGATGTATAATAAGATAATATTATTATCATATGTATTACTTATATTTATTTATTTACTTATTATAATGAGATTTGACTGGCAGGGTTTAAGGAACTACTCTACTGCGCATGCTCAGTGGGCCCAGGTGCGGGTATTTCCTGAATCTACAGTCGCTTTATTTCGGGATTCACCGAGCAGGAAGAAACAGAGCTCCTCCTCCAGCTCTGTTTCCAGTCTCTCAGACGTGTGAAAGCAACACTCCTCTCCTGCTAAACGCTTCTTTATATAGAAAACACCTCGCCTGTTGAATGGTTCTCTCCCTGCTGAGTCTTTGCGCCTCGGAGGTGGTTCGGGACCACAGCTCGTCCCCATGCTGGCTGAGCTTCGTCCCCATGGAGCTGTTCAGACCCCTGCTGGAGGCCTCTCTGTCCGGCTGCAGACCTCTGGCTGTGGGGGAGCTGGTCCAGAGGTGGCCCGAAAGAACCCTGAGGGTCCGGAGGAAACCAGCCCCGAACAGACTCTGTATTCAGGCTCTGCTGCTGGCGGTGGTGAGGGGGCTGCTGGACCACAGGTAGGAAGAGCAGTGCTGGAAGAATGACTAAATAACGTTTACCTTTCTGCCTTGTTTTGTATGCTGCTGCAACGCAAAACATGTCTCAAATTGGGATCAATAAAGTAATAAATAAAGTATATATCTATCCATCTATCTACCTATATTACTTCTGTAATGCTTTCAGGTTGAAGTAGCACAATATCGAAATACTCAAGTCTACTTTTACTCAAGTACAAGATCTGAGTACTTCTACTTTTACTCAAGAACAAGATCTGAGTACTTCTACTTTTACTCAAGAACAAGATCTGAGTACTTTACTTTTACTACAAGATCTGAGTACTTCTACTTTTACTAAGTACAAGATCTGAGTACTTCTACTTTTACTCAAGAACAAGATCTGAGTACTTCTACTTTTACTCAAGAACAAGATCTGAGTACTTTACTTTTACTACAAGATCTGAGTACTTCTACTTTTACTAAGTACACGATCTGAGTACTTCTACTTTTACTCAAGTACAAGATCTGAGTACTTCTACTTTTACTCAAGTAGCAGATCTGAGTACTTCTACTTTTACTAAAGAACAAGATCTGAGTACTTCTACTTTTACTCAAGAACAAGATCTGAGTACTTCTACTTTTACTAAAGAACAAGATCTGAGTACCTCTACTTTTACTCAAGTAGCAGATCTGAGTACTTCTACTTTTACTCAAGAACAAGATCTGAGTACTTCTACTTTTACTCAAGTAGCAGATCTGAGTACTTGTACTTTTACTCAAGTAGCAGATCTGAGTACTTCTACTTTTACTCAAGTAGCAGATCTGAGTACTTGTACTTTTACTCAAGTAGCAGATCTGAGTACTTGTACTTTTACTCAAGTAGCAGATCTGAGTACTTCTACTTTTACTCAAGTAGCAGATCTGAGTACTTGTACTTTTACTCAAGTAGCAGATCTGAGTACTTCTCCACCTCTGAAGAAGCTAAAGTGTTGGATCAGGATGTGTAATGAAAGCCTCCTCTCTTCCCCAGGTGTGCCCTGCAGGTGCTGGACCTGTGTGGTCTACAGGGGGACGAGGGGGGGACGGGGGACCCGATGGGAGGCTGGTCCCTCACCGTGGCCCTCTGCACCATGGTGCTGCAGGCCAGGAGCGGAGCCCAGAGAGCGCAGAGGGAGAGGAAGAGGAGCTCAGACCTGGAGAGGAAGAGGGACGTGAAGAGGGAGAGAGCCGGAGAACACACACGTGAAGAAGAACTGACGAGAAGCAACACAGGTTTTGATTGGATTTCTTTCGAACGTGTCAAACGGGGGTGTCAGGCCAGCGACCTCATTTGATGTGGCCCGCAAGAGCTTACAAAGAATATAATATACAATACAATTGGTGTAATTGTATAATATTTGCTATTATTTGCCGTAGACTTCTGCTTTCAGACGGAGTCATCTCTAATCTGTGTGAAGCTCTCCTGTTTTTCATTCTTACCCTGTTGCTGTATTTCCCCACGGGGATTAATAAAGCTCCATCTTATCTTGAACCACACAGGTGAAGAAGAACTGACGACAACATGTGGGATTTCCAGCGAAGACGAGCTGATTCGAGGAGTGAGGAGGAGGATGGAGGCGGAGAGGAAGATGATGCCTACAGTGACAGAATCAGGAAGTAAACAGGAAGTGAAAGAGGACAGTGAAGTGCTGGTGCACGTGAGAGCAGATCTGTTTGTGAACGCCAGGTCGTGGGAGAGAGTTCGAGGAGCTCTGACCACATGTGGTCCTCTGAAGCTGCAGTGCAGGTATCTGAGAGCGGAGGAGATCTCTGTGTCCAGCATCAGAGCTCTGCTGGCTTTACTGCCGCAGCAAGGGCTTCTGGGACTTGATGTTCGTTACAGTAACATCGGAGTGGCTGGTCTGGCTGAGCTGCTTCCTCTGCTGAAGAGGTGGGGAGAACAAATACTTTATACTGTACTGAAGTTAATCTTTCTGACCACTTTTTACTTTCTACTTCTTACATGTTGAACACAAATACCTGTACTTTCTACTTCTTACATGTTGAACCCAAATACCTGTACTTTCTACTTCTTACATGTTGAACTCAAATACCTGTACTTTCTACTTCTCACATGTTGAACTCAAATACCTGTACTTTCTACTTCTTACATGTTGAACTCAAATACCTGTACTTTCTACTTCTTACATGTTGAACTCAAATACCTGTACTTTCTACTTCTTACATGTTGAACTCAAATACCTGTACTTTCTACTTCTTACATGTTGAACTCAAATACCTGTACTTTCTACTTCTCACATGTTGAACTCAAATACCTGTACTTTCTACTTCTTACATGTTGAACTCAAATACCTGTACTTTCTACTTCTTACATGTTGAACTCAAATACCTGTACTTTCTACTTCTCTCATTTCCCAAACAGCTGGTTCCTTTAGTCTGAATGTGTGTTTGATGCGTGATCATTATTCTTTAGAGTCATTGCCTATTGATTTGAACACGATCCGTGTATCCATCACTTCCTGGTCTTCTCTAAAGAAGAGGGACCAATGGAAACGTTGTCATGTTGCCGTTGTTCAGCATGGAAACATTCATTAGCTAACAATGACATTATTGTTCTATTGATATAAAGGGAGGTCAGGTACTCTTTAAAGCAGCTGCTAGTTATGGGTACTTTTTACTGAAGTACATTTCAAAGCCTCTTTACTTTCACTTGAGGAAAGAAGTTTAGTCAGTACTTCTACTTTCACCAGAGTATTTTGAAACACGAGTATCTGTACTTCTACTTGAGTGAATGTGTGTGTACTCTGTCCAGTTTCCCCGCTCTCAGCTCTCTGCGTCTGCATTACTGTAACCTGGATCTCCGGAGAGAACAGCCCGGACAGGAAGGAGCTCTGAAGGAACTTTCTGAGGGTCTCAAGCAGCTGCAGGAACTCCGATGCCTCAGCCTCACCGCGCTGCGTCTGCCGGGACAACTCCGAGTGCTGCTCAGGTAACACAACATCCATATGACTGCTTTCACTTCAATCAAATAGTTCTTATCTGCTATTTCTGCGTGTGGTTTATTAAAGGTGCCAATGGTGTTGATCCCTTAAGGAAAGGTGTTATAGCGGCAACAGGATAACAGAGAGATAATAAGGGAAGCGGGAAATAGGATTGTTTTAATGTTTTGTAAATTGTACACCGTAAACAATCTTGAACAAAGCAACCTTTAACCCACCGTCGACCTCTCTAATGGATGTTTGAATGTAATAAATGCATCTGGTTGTGTCCCAGCTCGCTGCCTCGGCCCCTGGAGGTCCTGGAGCTGCCCTACCTGAGCCTGAGTCCTGCTGACCTGGCCTTCCTCTCCGTCAGCCACCACGCCTCCACTCTGCAGCAGCTGGACCTCAGTGAGAACCGTCTGGATGAAACCACGCTGACCTCCATCCGCCGCCTCCTCTCTCAGGCCTCCAGCACCCTGCAGCACCTCTCTCTGAGCGGGTGTGGACTCACCGATAACCTCCTGGTGCTCCTTTTGCCCTCGTTAGGATGCTGCCGGGCCCTCAGGAGCCTCGCGTTGGCGCTGAACCCTCTCTCTGTATCCGGCCTCATGGATCTGGTGAAGATGGCGGTGAAGATGCCTTCTCTGCGGCAGCTTCTGTACCCGAACCCTCTGGAGGATTATCAGCCGGGGCTCCCAGAGATGCCCTCCAGCGCCCAGCTGTTAGACTGGCCCCTGGACGAGGCTATAGACGTCAACATCACCAGCAGCCAGATCAACAGAGCGCTGAAAGCGAGCGGCAGATCGGACCTGCTGCTGACCTGCGACCTGCTCAACTACGATAAAGACATGGTGTGTTAAAGGACCACGAACACCTGGCGATCAAACCCTGCAAACTCTCTCCTGCTTTTTATCTTTTCTTTATCGAGTGATGAAGATTTATGGACTATCACTACGGAACACGTGCGCTCCTATTGGCTCGCGCTCCAACACATTGTACGTGATAGGCTAAGGGGCGGGACATCTCTAAGCTGGTACACCAATCACGACAGAATGCAGGACTTTTAAAGTACAACGAACACCTGACGATGAAATCCTACAAACTGTCACCTGTTTTTTATTATATATTTGTTTTTAGGGAGTTTCTCTCCTCCATTGGACTCCTTCGTTTACTTCTGGAACATAGTGACATCACGACGGGACACTCGCTGCCGGAGCCGGAAAAACACAATTTATTTGGCACACCTTGTTTATCCAGATGAGTAAATGAACAGGATATTTATGAAGTGGTTTCTTTGACCCAGATGAACCTGAGAAAGCCTCATTTGATCCAGATCCAGATCACAATCAGACCTTCCTGCCTTAAAGGAGGACGTCCACTCTGAAGCGCTGCAACACATTGTGCTACTTCAACTTCTCTTCCACCACTGAGTAGGACACAGGAGGTGACGCTTCAATAACATGGTGCTACTTTAATAACTCTTCTTGTTGTTGCTCTTCTGACAGAGATGACTCTCATCAGGATGGGATATGGATTGTTAACCCTCTTGAAATGACACACGTTCTGACAACCTTTTATATAAAGGCATTATCTCATCAGCTTGTACATTTACACACACACACCCTTTTTAAATGTGTGTTTACTACAGATTAGCACATGTGTACCTCCTTGTATAGGCGACGAATGAACAGCAAAACCTTTAGGATTATTATCCGAGTGATTCTCGTTGTGTTTTCCATTTTTGTAATATCTTGAACGTCACCAACTGTCCCAGAATAAATCGGTCTTTAATCTGATTGTTGAGTCTTTTAATACCAGAGGTGGGAAGTAGTGGAGTACAAATACTTCGTTCAGTACATGTTTCTGGTATCACTACTTTACTCCACGACTTTTTACTTTCTACCCAAATACCTGTACTTTCTACTTCTCACATGTTGAACTCAAATACCTGTACTTTCTACTTCTCACATGTTGAACCCAAATACCTGTACTTTCTACTTCTTACATGTTGAACTCAAATACCTGTACTTTCTACTTCTCACATGTTGAACTCAAACACCTGTACTTTCTACTTCTCACATGTTGAACTCAAACACCTGTACTTTCTACTTCTCACATGTTGAACTCAAACACCTGTACTTTCTACTTCTCACATGTTGAACCCAAATACCTGTACTTTCTACTTCTCACATGTTGAACTCAAACACCTGTACTTTCTACTTCTTACATGTTGAACTCAAATACCTGTACTTTCTACTTCTTCACATGTTGAACCCAAATACCTGTACTTTCTACTTCTTACATGTTGAACTCAAATACCTGTACTTTCTACTTCTCACATGTTTGAACTCAATATACCTGTACTTTCTACTTCTTACATGTTGAACTCAAATACCTGTACTTTCTACTTCTTACATGTTTAACTCAAATACCTGTACTTTCTACTTCTTACATGTTGAACTCAAATACCTGTACTTTCTACTTCTTACATGTTGAACACAAATACCTGTACTTTCTACTTCTTACATTTTAACACCAAATACCTGTACTTCTTTCTACTTCTTACATGTTGAACTTCAAATACCTGTACTTTCTACTTCTTACATGTGAACCCAAATACCTTATACTTTCTACTTCTTACATGTTGAACCCAAATACCTGTACTTTCTACTTCTCACATGTTGAACTCAAATACCTGTACTTTCTACTTCTTACATGTTGAACTCAAATACCTGTACTTTCTACTTCTTACATGTTGAACTCAAATACCTGTACTTTCTACTTCTTACATGTTGAACTCAAATACCTGTACTTTCTACTTCTCTCATTTCCCCAAACAGCTGGTTCCTTTAGTCTGAATGTGTGTTTGATGCGTGATCATTATTCTTTAGAGTCATTGCGTGCCTATTGATTTGAACACGATCCGTGTTTCCATCACTTCCTGGTCTTCTCTAAAGAAGAGGGACCAATGGAAACGTTGTCATGTTGCCGTTGTTCAGCATGGAAACATTCATTAGCTAACAATGACATTATTGTTCTATTGATATAAAGGGAGGTCAGGTACTCTTTAAAACAGCTGCTAGCTATGGGTACTTTTTACTGAAGTACACTTCAAAGCCTCTTTACTTTCACTTGAGGAAAGAAGTTTAGTCAGTACTTCTACTTTCACCAGAGTATTTCTAAACACGAGTATCTGTACTTCTACTAGTAAAGAATGTGTGTACTTTAACATCTCTGTTTAATATCATCTGTAGTACTCTACGTACGACTGCTGCAGGATGAAGTATCGTCGATATGTCGCCTGCAGCCAGGTGTCCTCTGAAGACAGGAGGAAGGGGAGCAAAGTGACCCGAGGTAACGGGAAGGAGATGAATCTGGGGAAGAGACTGAGGAAGGGACGGTGTCTCAGGGGAGGAAGAATACAACCTGAAGACGAGGAAACATCACAGATTAGAAACCAGTCTTTGTTCACGTACAGTGGATCCGTTTGAAATACTTGTATTGTTTTTCTAAAGCTTGATTGACCGATGACGCCTTAGGTCTTCTTGTATTGGCCTTTTAATCATGTGTTCATTCTAACAATGATATCTCAAGTGAACACAAAGACCCAAGGTGAGGTGTCAATAATTATTTCTTATTATGGATTTGTATAATTATCTTAATTTGTTCCATTTTATTATATTTTAAGTCGTGTGTTTATTGACTTCTGTTGGTTTAAAGTGGGTTACTTTCAAGTTATGCGTACGTTATTTATTACCTAGTCGGAGCTCATGTGTTTTATGTGAAGTGCTCTTTGTGACCTTTTAAATAAAGTGTGATTGTGTATTGAATGTCACCTGGTGGCCTCCAGGTCCTGGCCAGGCTGTGAGTCTCTCCTAGACGCTGGATTGGATGAGAGCCACTGCACAAACAAACAGATAAAGGTCACCTATTATTCAAATATATACTCAGAAGGCCTCGTCATGCTAGCAAGCATTAAAAGAAAAGATCTTAAAATACTTTATATCTAAAACATATATACTAAAGGGAAGGACAGGATTACTTTGTGGACGGTGTGGAGCTAGCAGATGATTGAATACTGACCCGACTCAGAAACGGCCTTGAATTGAACCAAAGGGTTTGAAATGTATGTAAGATGTGTCTTTGTAGGAAGGGTAGTACCTCAGTGTCATTTTACCTCGAGTAGTGTTCTTCTGTATGTTTGGAACGGTGTTTTATTGTATAAAAACATTGTTCTCATTGTCCTCTAGACAGCAGCAGCTGCTCCGACACATACCAGTCACTCAGAGGCATCAGAACGGTGTTTTTGTGCCCAGCTGGCGCCACACATCGAGCCTTCCTGAACTCCTCTCTCTGCAGCGAGCAGAAGTAATTCAGAACGTCCACCAGGCTGACGCTCGAGGGGTTGAACCTGCCTGAAGTCCTGGCATGCTCCTGGAGGGGTGGAGAAGAGAGGGGAAGTGTTGTAACTTGAGTAAAGGATGTTCTTCAGACTTTGCCCACAAGTACAGATCTCAATACAACACGCTGCTGTTACTCTGTATTTGGAGATCCACTCCTGCAGCCAGGACTCTGCTCTGTCATGGAAACCGCTCCAGGTGTTAGACGGGTCCGATTTCCAGCCCTCCATCTCAGGTGCTAGCCACATCTCAGGCTCATTCACAGATAGTGAAGTCAGAATGCTCAGCACCGCTTCTCTGTTTGGAAAAATACAATTCAAACCTTTTTATCAATTTATTTAGTATTATTTTGTATACAGGTGTAACAGAGTTAAAGGTCCCCTAGTATACTGTTCTTCGTCGATATATCACAGGTCTCAGATAGAGCCTATCTCTGATTGGCTGAAACACCAAACGGGTCATTGCAGCATCCCATAATCCCCTCACCTGAGACCCAGTGAGTTGAAAGCCAGCAGCGTGAGGAGCTCCCTCACAAACTCATAACTGGCAGATCTGAGACGCAGCAGCAGATTCAACGTCTCAACCACAGCTGACTGAAACACACACAGGACACACACTCACACACACTCCTTAAATAACAACCTCTCAAGTACACATGTATACCTGAGATGTGTGTGATGTGTTCTGTTCTTATGTTTGTTCCTTTCGGGACTCGACGTGGTCTGTGTTTATGTTAATCTGAATAACATGCTGTTATTGTGTTCATGTTTCTGTGGTCTTCTACTTTAATGCTCAGATCAAGTCTGAAATGCTCCTTGCATCACAGCAGCTCCATGTGTAACAGCAGCTCCATGTGTAACAGCAGCTCCATGTGTAACATCAGCTCCATGTGTAACAGCAGCTCCATGTGTAACAGCAGCTCCATGTGTAACAGCAGCTCCATGTGTAACATCAGCTCCATGTGTAACATCAGCTCCATGTGTAACATCAGCTCCATGTGTAACAGCAGCTCCATGTGTAACAGCAGCTCCATGTGTAACAGCAGCTCCATGTGTAACATCAGCTCCATGTGTAACATCAGCTCCATGTGTAACAGCAGCTCCATGTGTAACAGCAGCTCCATGTGTAACAGCAGCTCCATGTGTAACAGCAGCTCCATGTGTAACAGCAGCTCCATGTGTAACAGCAGCTCCATGTGTAACATCAGCTCCATGTGTAACATCAGCTCCATGTGTAACATCAGCTCCATGTGTAACATCAGCTCCATGTGTAACAGCAGCTCCATGTGTAACAGCAGCTCCATGTGTAACATCAGCTCCATGTGTAACATCAGCTCCATGTGTAACATCAGCTCCATGTGTAACATCAGCTCCATGTGTAACATCAGCTCCATGTGTAACATCAGCTCCATGTGTAACAGCAGCTCCATGTGTAACATCAGCTCCATGTGTAACATCAGCTCCATGTGTAACATCAGCTCCATGTGTAACATCAGCTCCATGTGTAACATCAGCTCCATGTGTAACATCAGCTCCATGTGTAACAGCAGCTCCATGTGTAACAGCAGCTCCATGTGTAACAGCAGCTCCATGTGTAACAGCAGCTCCATGTGTAACAGCAGCTCCATGTGTAACATCAGCTCCATGTGTAACATCAGCTCCATGTGTAACATCAGCTCCATGTGTAACAGCAGCTCCATGTGTAACAGCAGCTCCATGTGTAACAGCAGCATAGACAGATATCAGGACACGATACATACCTTTAACATAACAGCAGGATCAGTGAGAGAAAAGCTGCTTGTTGTTTCCTGTGAAAGGTGCTATACTGAATAAACGTATTATTATTATTATCACTCAGGGTGTACAGTACCAGCGGAGGTTTAATGGAGGTGTGCAGCAGGTGGAGGAGTCCCTGGTAAATCTGATCTGAGTTCAGCAGCAGGTTCTGGCTGCGAAGCGCCTGCAGAGCGGAGAGGACCTTCAGCCTGGAGGCGGAGCTGCAGGAGGTCACATGATCCAGGAGCTGCAGGGAGAACTGCTCTGGAGACAGATCACTGGGGACGCCCTGCACACACGCACACACACACACACACACACACGTGCGCACGCACACACACGTGTGCACACGCACACGCACACACACACCATGTATACATCACTTCAGGGGACATTACATTGACTTACATGCATTTCCTGGAGACTTATCCTAACCTTAACCCTAACCAAGTCTTCACCCTCAAATGAATGATTCCCTTATGGGGACCTCCATTTTGTCCCCATAAGGGAGGCAAGTCCCCACACGTGACTCAGTAAACAGATTTAGGTCCCCACAAGTATAGTAATGCTAGGCCACACACGCACACGCACACGCACACACACACACACACCAGTATATTAAGGGGATGGGCTGTTTCCTGTTCTGTTTCGTCAAAATGTATCAGACTACTACGCAAAGGTCGCTGGGGATACTGCATGCATACACACACACACACACACACACACACACACACACACACACACACACACACACACACACACACACACACACACACACACACACACACACTAGACTTTAACTTGCACTCACATCTGCACACTTATGTAAATATATTGAACATGTTCAAACAAATGCTCCACTTTTGTTTCAAGAGTCACTTTATCTGTGTATTATTATTTTGAGTTTTATTTTAACTTGGTGTGAACCCTGTTTTTCTCTCTGAACCTGTTGCTGCTTCAAACGCCTGCATTTCCCCACGAGGATAAATACAGTTCCATCTTATCTTACCCTTTCATCCGGATACAGCTCTTTAAACCAGGCTGCTTCTGAAAACTGTTTGAGGAACGTCGGCATCTCGGGGGTGGGTTCCCTCGGTGGGGGTTGTGATGAAGGCCTTGGAGGAGGACGAGGAGGAAGAGGAACAGGACGAGGAAGAGGAGGAGGAAGAGGTTCAGGTTCCTCTTTAGGAGGAATGATCTCTGGAGGCTACAGGGATTCAAGGTTCAAGGCTTTTATTGTCATGTGTACGTACAGTGTAGATCAATGGACATCTTAGGCTCCGCCTCCAACAGAGCAACACAATAAAACAGAAGTCATTGGAAGTTGCAGACAGATGAATGTCATGGATGTTCTTTACAGTTACACGGATGCTGTCGTTTCTCTTTCTGTGGAATAAAGAAACGTTCTTACCTCTTTATACCTCTTCACTCTGATGGGCTTCTGCACTCTGGGAACAGGTTTGAATTGTTTCAGGGGTGTTGGTGGAGGGGTTGCTTCAGGACCCTTTTTCTTCTTCTTCTTAATCTGTTTGAGACACAGATTCAAACTTTTCTTCTGTTTCAATCCAAAGAGGAAATATTAGCTTATTTTCAGGTTCCTATCAGCATGACCTGGGACATGTCTCCATGCTTCAATGTTGCAGCACCTCTTTTCACCTCTGTCT
>CADEHL010000140.1:0-15000 GCA_902827135.1 Harpagifer antarcticus
CCTTATTAGATGAATCACTTGGCCATCATCTCTGTCAAATTAATATTCAGCAAAGAAAGCATCGTAATTCATCTCACCAAGGACACGGTCCAAAAGAGCCTTTCATCCACAGTGCCAATACAACATGACATTGCTTTATTTTTTCCTGTTTTTGAAATCTCCCTCAAAGCAGTATTTTGACTGAGGGTATCTTGGGTTTGTCAGTTTCCATGTTTATCCAAGTTTTCCTGCAGCACTTTTGGCAGATATTTGCGTTAACTCAGATTACGTTTGGACTCAGACATAAAGTGTGTCAATTGCTTTAAAAAAAGAAAGATTTGACTGTTTGCAACCAAAGCTAACTACATATCATTGCATGACAATATAAAAGTACCTTTCCTCTTTGCCTCTAATGCTGTAGAACGAACCATAGCCTACAGAGAAAGTTTTAGGTTAATCTCCCCAGGATTTAAGATATTTAAGACAGAGATATGTTTAATATTTGTGCGGTGCTAGCATGGGTCTGTGAATGGCAACCTTAGTGAAATATCTCAACATCTACTGGGTTGATTGGTACACATGTTTGTACAGACATTCATGATGTATCCTTATGTATCGCCATGGCTTTTTACTCGAGTGCTCTTCAAACAAATTGCTAATAACTTTGGTGTTCCCTTTATTGGATTTCTTGTGACATAGCCTATAGTGACAATTTCAATTCGCTAGTGCTTTGCTTTATCACCAAATACCTGAAAAACTAATACATTTCCCATCAGCCTCAGCTGTACATCTGCATGATAATAATAGCCTGCTGACGTTAGCACTTAGCTTAAAGCACTGATGGCTCACAAAACAGCTTCAAAGAGCTGTTAGCAAGGCTATGTATGGTAACATAGATCTGTTTTGTGCTTCAATGCATTTGTTTTCCTTGTATTGGTTGGAGGCAGATACGAGAAACATTGGAAGGATATACAGTAACTTTTACTTCACAAGTTTAAATGAGAGTGTTATCTTTTCTTATCTGGCTAAAGCGACTGTCTGAAGAACTCTGCAAGGCTGTTGCTCTGTCACTTAGCACCTTATTAGCTTAGCTGCAGTTTAAGGTTTAGCTAAACACGCAGTGCATGCTAGACTCAACATAATTGCACTTTCAAAATTAGCACAGGTTTAGCTAAACATGTAGCGTCATGCTAGATTCAGTCAAATTGAGCACAGGTTTAGCTTAACATGTAGCTTCATGCTAGATTCCAACACGATTTCGCCATTTTCTTCGTGTCACACAGAACCATTTTAAAAGCAATATAAATAATAACAAATTAGAAGAAAAAACAGATACAAAAAAATACAGATTTCAGTATTCTGACACAGAACGATTTTAGAAGCAATGTATTTCTATTGGTAGTATGTTTCGTGCCTGCACCAAATAATAACACATTGGAAGGAAAAAAAGATGACGAAAAATACAGATTTCAGTATTCTGAGGCTCTGAGCCATTTCTTTTCCTCACGGACGGCAAAAAAACTCAGACATTATACCATTTAAAATAAAATGGATAGGGGGTTAGGCTTAGGGTAAGATATAGAGTAAGAAAGTGTTTTTATGAACCACACAGCTTCTGGTATTCCAAGACCCGACCGGACAAAAAGACGTGGTGCAGGCACGAAACATACTACCAATAGAAATACATTGCTTTTAAAATCGTTCTGTGTGACATGAAAAAAATGCAAAAATCGTGTTGGTGAACACGAATCAATAGATTAAATTAATTTCGTGACTATAACACGAAATGCCGTGAGACTGGGTTGTAGATTCAGTGAAATGGACTCCAGGATACTCTGCAACTTCTACAGGTGCACCATAGAGAGTATCCTGCTGACTGGCTGCATCACGGCCTGGTACGGCAGCTGCACCGCCCTCAATCGTAAGGCTTTACAGAGGGTGGTGAAAACTGCAGAGAACATCACCAGGACGGAGCTGCCATCCATGGAGGACCTTTACTCCCAGCAGCTCAGGAAGAAATCCCTCCGGATTATAAAAGACCCCCATCACCCCAGCCACAAACTGTTCAGTCTGCTGCCGTCTGGCCACCAGATTCAGAGACAGTTTCATCCCACAGGCAATAAGACTGTTAAACACCTGAACTGTTGAAACAACATCCTTAACATTCATCTGCTACTTAGTCATTATGTATCTATTTATCTAATATATCATTCCAATAGCTTGCATATAGACTCTAATTTCACTATTTCACTTTTTTAAAACAATTTTTCTTTTTTTATTTACTTTTTAATATTTATTGCACTATATTTTTCTAGTTTTCTGTATTATTGTGTTGCACTGTTGGAGAAGCCTGTGACCTAAGATTTCCATCGACATACTCTGTAGCTCGTATGACAAATAAAGAACCTTGAACCTTGAGGTGTAGCTTAACATGTAGCTTCATGCTAGATTCAGTCAAATTCAACACAAGTTTACCTAAATCACTCCTAACCAGGTTTCTATAAGCAACCCAACACAGGTGTGTCAGACCGTTTCCTAGCATGAACTGGGGCAATTAAATGATCATCATAATTCTATATGTGTAGCTACACTGTCACTAGTAATATTGAGATCTGGATTGAGTTTGTATTAACATTCTATAATTATTGAGATGCTCACCCTCGACAGTGAGTTGATGACTCTATGCAACAGTGATGATTCATTTAGTTCCCCAACTGCGGGGGAATGGCAATAGACATATGATAATTGTTTCTATGATTTACACAGTGCCAAACTCCTTGCAGGCACTGCATGCATTAACAACTAGCTGTTGTGTTTGTCAGATAATCAGTGACTGTGTTTCTGATGCCAATAATGAACTGAGGAAAAAGTAACAGCTTTAATTGTAATTACACAATTATATAAGTTTCACACTTGGTTATAGTGTTGCCTTTAAAAGAACATACATGATAAAAGATTAGACATTTTAGAAATTAACAATAAATGATTTAAGCAGTAGAAATCTGTCTGTATACTGAACTTTATAAACGTAAACCTCAGATAAACCATGTCTACAGATACAGTTACTTTGACAGTGTATGTGTTTTCTACAGGACACAGCTACCAGGTTCTTACTAAACCACAAGTGCAGTTTACACATCTTCTAAGGACACCGCAACCATATTTTATGATTGTGTCCTAACCCTAACCCAAATTAAACCTTTAACCACAACTAGTCTAATGACTGAGAAACAGCCCCAGCATGTTCTGGATTACTCGATTATTGTCCGGCAATTTTTCATTCCTAAACAAGCATCCCTATTACTCCATAATACCTTTACTTTGGAATTATAGGGATAATCAACACTTTTGGCACTTATTTTTCTCAAAATGTTAGACAGTGTTGTGGATTGTTCTCATTAACTGGGACAATGCCATGGAAAGAGATTAAAACAACAACTGGGTTCTCCCCGCGTTGTGTTGGGAGTGTAAGCAAAAATCTCAGCGGCGGCTATCTTAAAACCTTAATAAGTTCCACCAAAACTGTCCGTACCACCGGAAAACTGGTTGAGTTTGGGTGAACTGACCATTTAAGCATGTTCCAAACCAAAGTAACCAATCAGAAAATGTTGAAATGTGAAAGTCCTGAGTGTGTTTAAAATGTCTGGCATATGTATGATTTCTCCAGGAAAGGAGACAGTGAAAGAAAGGCTATTTTATTGTGCTCATTTTAATTTTTTGACAAGAAAAGAAAGAAAGAAAGCCTCTGAGAGATCCTATGGCAGAGCGTTCTCTCTCTCACTCGCTCCTGAGTCATTCACTAGAAGTATGTAACACAAGCCTCCACGGGGGACGTCCTTGCATCATGCTCCATTGTCATTTCTGTCTGTTGTCAGTAGGACCTCTATTTATTTCCACTTTCTAGGCATTGTTGTTTAAAAACACAGTTTCTCTTCATCACGGGTCAAAGAATAGCATCGCCGATCAGGGTCAGGTTGGACCGTCGCCTCGACTGTCAGCTTGTCGTCGTTGTTGTCTGCTACCCTCTGACACATGATCAAATCAGGCCATTATTGTTCATAAACAGAACAGAAAAAAACCAAAAAACAGTACTTTAATACATCGCTACATTGATATTACTGTTACTCAAAGAATGCTCAAGTGAGGCTTAAGAATCAAGCAATTATAAAATTGCAGACATGAAAGTATAAGTTAAGAAACCAGGATTTTTTTTTCGATTTTCAAAGCAATGCTTTCAAAGACTAAAGAAAATCGAATGTTTTAAGGCTGTTGTTAAGTTAAAGCCACAATCTGGGACGCGTCGTAATGCGAAACACAGCTCATCCGTTTCCTCTTGGATGGGAGCTGGAGTGTTCGCCTCAGAGGACTGTAGCTGCTGCAGTATGGGAGAGAAAACTGTTTTTTACCACACTAATGAATGTGCTTTTGCAGTGCTACAAACAGCTGTGGTTATTTCACTTTCCCACGATTATGGCTTTAACTGGGCTTAATGACTTGAGCATTATGAACTCATTATAGCAGAGAAAAGAGATTTTATACAGTGTTTCCATTCACCCACAAACTTTTCATTGTTTGCCAGCTCTGTTGTTTCCAGTGTTTCAAAGTTGGAGTCAATTCTGTTTCAATCCAGAAAGCGTTGTGGACGAGATTCAGTCAGTATAAACATTTGTAATTACAAATTGTTTGTCAATCCTACAAGCTTGTTATATTCAAAATCCACTGAATTGAAATGTTGTTGACTCCATCCCTGGTTTTACAGTCCTCTAAAATGAGTTTCTGAATCACAGTTCTGTATAGAAAAAACATCAGTATTTTTGTTATCACATTTTTCTCCTCTTTTCAGCCTCCAGTATTTAGATCCTGCAGATATTGCAGCTATACATGTAGTCTCATATCAACACGCTAGTGATGCTTATCACATATAACTACAACACCTCTAATATCAGGAACTTTTTCCCATTGAAAACCTTTGATAAGGCAAAACCCCATTACCTCAATAGTCGTCTGCATTGGTTATTTTGGGCTTCTTTTAGACATTTGGTCCAATTGGTGGCAGAAACTGGAAAGTTGTCCATGGTAATCTGCCCTGAGTGGCCATATGTAGACGTTTGGAAAGCCAAATGTTCCCTATTTATGTCCAATTCTGAAATACAAGTGGCCACCTGAAGAAAGTTGTCTAACAGACAGATGAGGACACTGTTTGAAATACAGCTCTTACATTAGAAACAGAAAACCCAGCTGCTAAACAGTATTAATTTCTCTAAGAATACATTCATCTGTGTATGGTTGTGGTTGTGTATGCATGTGCTAGAGTTGTCACTGTAAGGGCAATGGTGGGTAAATAGCTGGGGCCGGGTCAGGGGCCGTAAGGGTCAATTTACTACCACAGTACTTTGGTCTTAGATGATTGGAGGATAGAAGGGGAGCAGTGAGCCAATGGATCGCTTTGTGCAAATTGTTATTGTTCTCGCAAACTGATGTGTCGATGAGACGAAGAAGAGGTCTGTTAAGAGTAGTATTCAAATACTTCTTTGTGATTTACCAAGTGGCACAATGGCACCACAGTGGAACCAGAGGAATCAACAAATACAGGTTAAACACCTGGGAGAGTGGGAGGAGGGGAAATGAATGGTTGATAAAACAGTGGAGCTACCGTGTAACGGGAAGGAAGCTGAGAGTTGTAGGTCTTTTCCTTAAGAGTCGTGTTCTGACTTTGAACAGTGCAGATATGTTTCCCCTGTGGGAATTAAAGACATTCATTTGAAGATTAGAATTTTTTTTGTTCGATTTCAAAATCCAAAACGTACCGTTGTGAGGGAGCAGGTAGGTAACTAACTTGGGATTCAGATTTCTGAAATGTCTCAAAGATTTCAAAACCATGTTGTAGAAACAAAACAGTCACCTCTGTTGCAAATATAGATCTTCTCTCTCTCATCTGTACAGCGCTCCCTCTTCAGGAGGGTGAGGAGCGGGGGGAGCGGGGGGGTCACCAAGAGAGAAAGACGGGCTTGTGTTTGGCTCAGCAGAGAGCACATTCCTCTTGGTAGAAAAAGTCAAATGTCTCGTCCATCAAACTGGTTGTCTCTGTTGGTGCACTTCTCAGCGGAGAGGTTCAAAACAGTCAAAACACAGTCACACGACAGAGCCATGCCATATTCAAATAATATAATCATTAATGATGAGGAGCATAGGAATAATAAGAAGACCAGTAATGTAATAAGAATAATTAATAGTAATAACATATCATTCTAGGTTTTTTTAAATTCTGTATATAAAAACAGTGGCGAGGAGAAGTTGGTACACAGTAGGGCTCTACTATCCCCTTTGTTTGATTTGGCACATTATACTCTCTCTCTCTCTGGCGAGAGCTACCTACTCATTCTCGGCACAGTTGAATATTACTGTTGCCTGGCGACCCATCCAGAAATTGTCATTTAGATGTTTTAAAATCCCTCAAATCACAGCTTTCAAAATGTATTTTTTCGAAGCAGCATCGCACGGCACAATGCCAAAAACAACCTCCCTGGGTAAAAGCAAAGTCTTCAATCAATCCACGGCGGTAATAAGAATTGGTGAGGTTAATCTGCCGTGGTCGGGTTTTAATCAATGTCGGTCTCAAGGCAGATTAAAAGCGTAGCCGTGTTCAGGATGGGTTGCCCGGCAGCATTTAAGGTTTCTGCTCTTATGTTGATCATTTTTTTCTTCAGTCAAAACTTAGTAGAAATAGCTACATAAGTCTGAGCTATAATGTGTGTTACATTACAAAAAGTAACCCAGTCTCTCTATAAGTTATGATTTTCAATATAATATATTAGTTTGGTCCTCCTTCATGTTCCTCAGAAGCAAAGGCTTGGTTTGTGTAAAGTGTGTGTGTATATAAGTGTACGCCTAGATCCTGTAAGCTGTGTGAGTGTGTGTGTATTTACAGGTAATTTGTATCTGTATCAATATGTTATGGGTGCAGTGTTGTTATTCTCCATCCTCCAAGTGGTAGGCGTCTCCAGATCAGGTCTTCTGCTGCGCGGACACACCCTTCCAGTAGTCTAGAATGTCGTGAAGATCCTCATCCTTGGCGAACTGAACTTTCCGCCTCAGCGCGTGTCCTGCAGCCACGTATCCCTCGTCCTCCATGGACGCCTGCCGGTGCCTCTTGCGGTGCAGCTTGAACCTCTCCCAAAGCCCCAGGGTGGGGGTGCACAGGAGCCCTCGTCCTCCTCGTCTTCGTCGGGGCTGGAGCAGTAGCTGAGGTTGTGGTACTGGGGCGAGAGCGGGTAGTGTGGCGAGAGTTGGGAGTAGGCCAGCTCCCGTTGCTTGGCCTGCCTGCTGAGGGTGATGGGGTCTAACATGGAGGGCTTGCGGCCCCCGGGGTGGTGGTGGAGCTCCTGCAGGATCTGAGGGGGTGCTGCAGGTCCTGGAGGTGCTGCTGGGAGCCGGGGTAGGAGTGACGGTGTTCGTTGTACTGGCGGATCCTCTGGGCTTCAGCTCGTAAGATGGCCGCTGCTGGGTTGACCGCACGAATGGCCTCTCCTCCCCCTCTTTCCCCTCTTTCCCCTCTTTCCCCTCTTTCCCCCCTCTCTCCCCTCTCCCCGTTCCCCGGGCGAGGTCCTCTCGATGTAGCGGGTCTCTGACGAGTGATAGCCTCCCTCTGAGCGGAACGAGCGAGGGCTCCGGGCAGAACCGGGAGAAGAGGAGGTGCTGGGCCTTTTGGAGGTCGGAGGTGCCTCCATGCTGTGGTGTCGCTGCAGAGAATGATGATAGCTTCTCCCCCTCTCCTCTCTCCCCTCCTCTGCCTCCCTTATACACCGGGGAGAGGAACTCGTTTCCTCTTTCTCTCTCTCCTTGCTCAGAGAGGAGCACCAGCTGAGCTCTGCGGTAGAAACAGCCCCTCCGCCTGCGTTTGAAGGGGATTTCATGCCCTTGAAAGGAGGTAGACTCAGATTTGAGAGCATCTATACAGTTGTTGATGATCTGGTTGACTTTATCAACTTCTTTAGCGATGGTTGAGATCTCTGCTACTGAGCCCTGGGGATTTTCCTGTGGTGACATCTCCCTTTCTCGCTCTCGTTCCCTCTCCCTCTCCCTCTCCATCCCGGATCCTCTCACCTCCATGTAGTTCAGTTTAGCAGGCTTGTGCACCGGTGTTTCTATCACCTCCTGCAGCTTGTACGGATCAATCTCAGCACCCTGAGGAAGGTAGGGCATTCTGGACAGACTTTCCCCAGCACCCAGCTTTTGGGAAACAGATCCTCCATTTCCTCCCTCTATATCCCCTTCTCCACCGTACTTTAGCTCGATCAGAGTCCTTTGGATCCTGCTCATCTTCCTCTCCTTCGCCTGCATGATCCTCTTCTTCCTCAGGCAGTGAACAATAAAACCCAGGAAGATTAACATGCCAAACAAGCAGCCCAGGATAGTCATGATGTAGTGGGTGGCTGACGACTGATTGGCTCTCCTCTCAGGCCCGGCCCGGCGTCCAGTGGAGATGGTCAGACAGGTGTGGTTGAATCGAAGGGAGTTTCGTATCGAAGCCACACAGTACCTGTAGTCGGTGTTGGGTTTTAAGTTCTTGAGCTCAATATCTTCCCTTTGACTTTTCAGATTCTGGATATCTGTGAAGAAGCTGTTGTTATAAAGAACCAGGATGTACATTTTCTTGTACGGATGAGGAATCTGAACCGTGATCACAGCGGTCGAATGTTGCACCTGCTTCAGCGTCATGATGGGATTGGTGTCGGTGTAAAGAGGGCCCAAGCTGATGGGCTCCTCGTCAGGAGGGGTCCCGGAAGCACAATCGTCCAATCCACAGGGAGAGGCAAAATCTGGTAAAGGGGTAGTGGAATCTGCCGCACCAATCGGGTAAAAGGACGTCACGCTACCATCATCTGTGCAGACAAGACTGAGCACGTGCAGGGCGTTGCGTTGGGTCGGCATTCGGGGGTTCTGGCTCAGGAGGTTGTAGCCGAAGAATCCTTGAGGCGAGTCGCACACCATCCTCTCGCTGGTCCTGTTGGGGAAGGCTGAGAGCCAGCGCAGGAACCCCAGCAGCTCACAAGAGCAGTTGAAGGGGTTTGTGTAAAGTTCACAAGTCGTCAGCTTCGAGAGACCGGAGAACAAACTGCCATCTAGCACCTGGATCCTGTAACGAGACAGAGGGGAAACCATAGATTAAAAGGTGGGTTTTACCTTTGTAAACATGCACATAGCTGATTACAGTTTTCAATCTATCTTAAAATCGTGCTCCATTGATTTAGCGTTGCACTGCTTCAACCAGTGGCGGACTGGCCATCGGGACGTTCGGCACCTAACCCGATGGGCCGGTACAATTTACCAGCGGTACCGAAGTGGGCCGGTCGAGATCCCGGGCTGATTATTAGTCCCAGTCCGCCCCTGGTACAACACTGTCTGACTCATGGTGGATAACATACAAAGTAAATCAGTGTCTATGTACTCTTCTCCCTGGTTCCTACATTACCCATAATGCAACTCAATCCCCAGTTGTTCAGTCAGATGCTGAGTCTCATTTGGATACTTCTGTTGGTACATTGCATGTTGTGAACTGTAAACCCTTGTGCAATACGTGCATTGGGACAATGTAATCACATGGGGCTGCTTTAACCAACAGGAAGTGGCGATTGCTGCTGTTAGCTAGCTAGCAATGATTGTTCGCGGTACCAAAATATTATACACTGCTTAACTAACCCAATAAATGTAACGGTGGTTTATTTTCAGCACCAATATAGTGGTGTTACTTTAAAAGTGAAAGACACATTCATTTGCATAGTGATGTTTTTACTGGAGCAGACTAATTTGCTGTACGTCGCCTAACTTCTGTTATTTAGCCAAAAAGGGCGTTTGGGAGAGGAAAGCAGTGTTGCATACTTTTAGACCTTTGAGTAAACAATCTAGGTACTAATGGTGCATTTTGCCACATGCTGCCATGGGATGCAGTTATGCACTCAAAACAGCAAATGTAGGTACAAAAGAAAGCAATTTGAGACACAGCAAGAGATTTTGATTTGTTTTGCTAGTACCTACTGAAGCATCACACACAGGTGAGGATCAGGCTACAAACAGCATCACTTATAATATATCACAGTTTCAGAAGGATTTATATATGTTTTTACTGTTTTCAAACCTATGCTGTAGTAATCCTTAACACATGTAAACAGACTTTGATGTGTTATATCTGCAGGCTTCCCCTTTAAAAGCACTTGTTACTCAGTCTCCTTCTACTTCAGTTTCTAGTCTTAAACATTTCCCAGTACCTTTCAACAAGCCCCAAAGAGCAGCTAAACTTCTTCCATTCTGCTGTTACTTTTACATTTAAGTCAAGGGATCAAAGCCAGTTACGGTGCTGATAGTAAGAACAAAATGGTTATTCCCACTGAGAAAAGGTACCTCAACCTCTACTGAAAAGATGGCTTGGTGCATAAGAGCTTACTGGGGAAAAAGTGAGACAAGGTATCTCTGCACCTTCTGCTATGCTTTTTATCCTATAGGTTTGGCTGTTTTTACATATATATGCCTTTGGGTAGTTCTATATGAATAAAATGTGTTATTGTTATATTTAGTTTACTGATAAAACTGTCAGTGAGAAACAAGTTATCTATGCATTTCCTGCAAAACCTTTTTCCTAGTAAGTCTGGAAAACATCCGCGCAAAATTAATACATTTAGAAAGCAGCCCATGATCTTGACAGACAGTACAATATTAAACATTGAAAACGTAATATATTCTCCTATCTAGGAATTTTTAAACTCTCTTTTTGTCTAGTAAGATTCACACACAGATCATAAACATAAAAACGTGAACGAGTCAGATTGCGAGTAGCCCTTTTCATTTTGTTTGCTTCTACTTGTTTCATATCTCGAATCACAACAAAAGGAAATGCTAGAGTTTAAAGCTAAAATGTAAATCGCCTGTAAAATGGCCTTTGTTAAATTGCTTGTTTTATCCCAAATAATAAAAAAGAAACAAACCCATTGCATCAGTATTTAACCAGATCTTGAAAACCACTTTCATTAAACCCTAATTAAAATGTCCCTTCATTTATATCTCAGGTTCCTAATTGGCTAATCATCAAACTAATTATTTAAGTGCTTCACATCATGTTTCTCTCTCTCTCTCATTAGACACACACGCCTCAGGGTGATATACCTGTTCATGGAGAGGTCGATGTTCTCAGATGTTGGGGCTTTCCCAGAAGGTGTTGGTGCAACACTCTCGATGAGGTTGGCTTGCAGGTAGAGATACTGCAGCTTCCCCAAACCTCGCAGCATCCCCTCTGTCAGGTTCCTCAACTTGTTAAAACCCATCTGGAGAACCCTGGAGAGACCAAAGACAAGTAGGATTATTCTAATCTCTGAAGAGCCGGCCAGCGCCAAGCATCACACACGACAGCTGGAAACATGCAGAACAAACAGACGACGGTTCGGCACAATTCGTGTTTCACATTGTGATCTAAGCCTCTATGCTGTGTTCCATTTACTAAGATCTTTTCTTGTTCACATTTTACCTCCTGGCTACGCTCCAGCAGCTGGGATACATGCATGCCAGCTCATTACGGCTGCGTTAGATCATGTTTCTGAAAAACACTTTTGCCTGAATGTTTCTGGAAGCTATAGTGAGCCAATATTGTCTTTGTTGTGTGTATGTGTTTCCATCTGTGTGTTGCTTTAGAACCTTTACTCAGAAAGGTAGCTGTAAACACAGTGTTAAAACCACTCCTTTTGACTACAGTCCTTAATTCACAGTTCTGGATATTATCAGCAAAATAGTCCTCAATATGAAATACATTTAGATGTTTAAACTACCAGTACCAACAAGTTCGTTTTTTGATAACCTTACAAAGTAATGATTGCGAATTCGTTATTTTTTTTCATTTACCAAAAGGAAGCAAGTTTCCTAAATATGGAAAATGTAATTAATTACACAATTACATTTACCCAAATATAGCGTCAAAGGTTAAAGGGTAATTAAACAAGATTAGGAGTTTAGCAGCCATTTGACATGACTTCAAAACTGTACAGGAACATTATAGTCGGTACCAAAATGATACCAAGCAATAAAATAAATACAGTTCAGTCTATTAAATAGATTTGTTAGCCGCCATTTGCATTCATGTGTATGCATTTTAACATTTCAACAGCACATTTGAATTCCTTTACATCCCATTGTTAGGTCTCTGATAGTGGATTGTGTTTTGTACTGGTCAAATCTTTTATGTGTAAAAACTATGATCTATACTTATCCATATCCCTACCCTATAATTCTCAAATACATGTAAATGGGTAAAAATATTCCCCTTTGTAGTCGAAGAGTAAAGTATACTTCAACATCGACCGGAGCACAGCGCGTGCACTCTCCTCGATTTGGGTACATGCACTAACAAGTGCAATCCATGAGTATGTGTTGGAAGGTGCATCACATGATTGCTCACCTGCAGGTTGAATTGTCCTGAGAAAGCTCCGTCCTCCACGTAGCTGATATCGTTCTTGGTGAGGTTCAGATAGGTGAGGGTTTCCAAAGCGCTGAGTGAGGAATAATGCACCGAACCGAATCTTGTTCTCGTTCAGCCGCAGATCCACAATAGTGCTGTGAGAAAAGAGTAAGTAAAAGCTGAGAAAACTCTTTTTCTTAACTGTTTTGAACCCAACATCCAGAGCATCGTAACCAGAGCTTTTGTGCTTCATTTGCATATAGCCACTAATGAATTGCGTCTGGATCATGAATCAGAGCTGCACCTGTTGCTGTGTTCCTGTCTGTCGCCTACTTTTTTTACACTATATTATTGATAAAGAAACGCAAGCCCTCTTCTTAGTGCTTGATAATCTTTGAATCTCTGCTGTTGTACGTATCGCAAATATACCATTCACACTGTCCTGTGTTTTAAACATTTGATTCCAGAGAGTAGAAGAAGAAGAACAGAACACGCTTATTGTTTGGGAATTCATTGGAGGGTAATGGAGACGTATTAGGATTTAATGATAGATTCACCTCATAAATCATGGACACAGGCTCCTCTCTAAAGGGAATACATGATGCACCTTTACTAACACAGACTATTAGTATTGATGATGCTGGCCCTGAGAGACGGCATTTAATGTATAAAGTCACCTCATAAATACCTCATACCTCTGGTGGCACGAGAAGCATTTTGACGACCCTCTAGATCCTTTCTTTTTGTTGACCATATCATTTTGATATCAAGATCTGTCTGCATTTGATTACGTTCTTGCACCTCCTCTCCATTCAGGCCAGGGAGAGAGATCACTCTGTTGCTCTCCCCGACGTTTCTTTCCCCAGTTAATTGAGGGGTTTTCATTGGGAGTGTTTCCTTGTACGCTCCAATGGTCTAAGGACAAAGGGCACCTGTAAAGCCCCCTGAGGCAAATGTGTAATTTGTGATATAGGGCAATAAAAATACAATTTGATCCATCTGTTTTGCCCCACACCTTTGCTATTAAGAAAAAGTAGTCCTTAAAGGGTTTAAGTGCCTTAGAAAACCATGCACTAGCACACACAATGGTTTGGCTTATTTGAAGGGCTTATACTTGCATGTTCTTGCTGTTCTGAGTGTGGGTCTTCAAGGTTTTTGTTGCAGCTATTGTCATGCTTAATGAAAGCAGTGATTTATGGATCGATTGTCCTCACCTGTTATGTGCGAGGGGATGGCCTCGTAAGGCGGCTGGTTCATGCTGCAGATAGCGAGCCACACGAAGCCTTTCTCGCCTTCGATGAGGCCAGCCAGTCGGCTGTTACCATTGGGCAACCGCATAATTGACAGCAGGGCGAGCCAACAGAGGAAGGAGCCGGCGGTGGACAGGACAACCGAAGAAGAGCTCCGGTCACGTTGTGTCTCTGCCGTCCCTTTCCCGTCTTCTGGGCCATTTGGGATGTCGTCACAATATCCATTGGAGAAAGCCGAGCAGAGGTGCTTGCCATCTAACATTTACTCACGCAGGCTGGAGCCATTTGAATAGGAGTTAGGGCTTGTTTGTAATGTAATATGTCACTGAGTGGTTGGCTTTTTTTTTCAGATGTGCTGCTTGAAGTGTAGCCACAGCATGGTCAAATGTGTCTCGCTTGTCTTAAGTAGAGAATGGTAAGTAGCAGGAGTGGTTCCGTATCACTTCATTCGCAGGATGTGTCTCTAGGTAACTATCAATTGTTGAATTAGGAGGTCGCATTGATTTGTTGGTATGAATTGGCAAAAGGAAGCGGTCCTGGTGCCAGATTGGCTGGTGCTCATGTTTTCCGTGGCCTCTGCCATCGCTGATTGGACCAAGCACCTCTTCTCTTCTTCCTCATCGCTCGCCGCTCTGTACTTAGTGTGAGACTGGTCCCTGGAGGGAAGAGAGGAGAAGAAAGAGACGAGAGGAGGAGGTTATAAGGGAATCGCTAATGACACACAGTGGTTTTATACCAACAAACACAACCTGTTCCCAGCCTGATGAGATAGAGGAAGTTATTGCTTCTTATATAACAATCTGGCACGCATACACCCACACACAAATGTATGCAAGCACACACACATCTCCGATACTCTGAAGACCTTTTTTGACAAGTCCAATTAGCGCACATTGGTGCAGATACACAACGTGCACCTGCACATCTTAAAAATACACACAGCTTATTGATTGCCACACCAATTTCTGCCGCACTATTAGCCTCTGGGCCTTGGTGGACCAGCGCTAAGAAGGGGCCCTACTCTGATACTGTATCTAATTAATTAATCTGCTCTAAATAAAACACTTCCTGGGAAAAAACCAGCTGATGTCTGATGGAACGAGCGAGGATAGCGGGAGGCGGGGGGAAAAGAGAGAGAGGCTTCAAGAGCTTGTGAAGTGGTGAGGCGGAGGATGGAGAAGTGGGTGCGAGAGAGTGGAGAGGAAAGATGTTTGGGGGAGGGAGCAAAGAGCGAGATAAAAGTGAGGGACAAGGCTTTAAGGAGAGAAGGAGGCAGTGAAACTGTGAGAAAAGAGAGGAGGCAGGGATGCAGAGTGGCTCTCTCCGTCTGGG
>CADEHL010000140.1:20000-212500 GCA_902827135.1 Harpagifer antarcticus
CTCTTGTAGTAGCTAACGCAGGAGGAACTGTTGGGTGTCTGTCGACCACTTTTCCAGTTTGCATCATTCATCGTTCCCCGACCAGCTCTCTCTACACACAGACCAGATGCTTGTATGTTTTAGCACTCAGCATCATGACCGACTTGCTTTCCAGTCATGTCACACTCAAAGATTTATAGTGTACAAACCGTCACATGGGGTGAAACGGAGCCGAGGTGGACTCTATCTTTGCTCTACTGAAAAGGATGACAGTGAAGGCGTGTCGGTTTTAGAATAAATTGTTTAGATCTTTTGTTTTCTGAAAAATAATATATAGTATGGCAAAAAATCTCAGGGCCTGGTGACTCTGATTCAAACAGAGAGAGTGCGTCACCTTTTCAACACACTACCGAGGGCACTGAGCCTCTCCACGGGAGTGTGTGTTTGTTCTTTAGCACATCGACACACACACATAGTTAACAGCATCCACATTTGTTGCTAAGTTACAAAACAAAGTTGTCCTTTTTTTAATGGATCTTAAACGGGCGATATTATGCTTTAAAGGTCACCTATTATACAAAATCCACTTCTTCATGTCTCTTCTACATCAACATGTGTCCCCTCTTCTTCATGTCTCTTCTACATCAACATGTGTCCCCTTTTCTTCATGTCTCTTCTACATCAACATGTGTCCCCTCTTCTTTCATGTCTCTTCTACATCAACATGTGTCCCCTCTTCTTCATGTCTCTTCTACATCAACATGTGTCCCCTCTTCTTCATGTCTCTTCTACATCAACATGTGTCCCCTTTTCTTCAGGTCTCTTCTACATCAACATGTGTCCCCTCTTCTTCATGTCTCTTCTACATCAACATGTGTCCCCTCTTCTTCATGTCTCTTCTACATCAACATGTGTCCCCTCTTCTTATGTCTCTTCTACATCAACATGTGTCCCCTCTTCTTCATGTCTCTTCTACATCAACATGTGTCCCCTCTTCTTCATGTCTCTTCTACATCAACATGTGTCCCCTCTTCTTCATGTCTCTTCTACATCAACATGTGTCCCCTCTTCTTCATGTCTCTTCTACATCAACATGTGTCCCCTCTTCTTCATGTCTCTTCTACATCAACATGTGTCCCCTCTTCTTCATGTCTCTTCTACATCAACATGTGTCCCCTCTTCTTCACGTCTCTTCTACATCAACATGTGTCCCCTCTTCTTCATGTCTCTTCTACATCAACATGTGTCCCCTCTTCTTCATGTCTCTTCTACATCAACATGTGTCCCCTCTTCTTCATGTCTCTTCTACATCAACATGTGTCCCCTCTTCTTCATGTCTCTTCTACATCAACATGTGTCCCCTCTGTGGAAAGAGATTCTGAAAGTTTCAGGAGAAAAGATTCTCTCTTTTTGTCCTGATCCATTTCTATAAAAACCTGTCTGAAAATGAGCTGATCAGATTTTGGCCACTTTATGATGTCATAACTGTGTTTTGGCTTTAGCCAATCAGCAACCAAGGTAACCCCCCACCCTTATCACCTGAATCTCCTCCTAGAGCACCATTGTGGTCTTTTTAACCAAATGTCTCTCAAAGGGGCGTGGGGAGGGGCTCCTTATTTTCATCTAAAGTAACAGACAGAGAATCAGCACTTTGGAAACAGGGCTGAAACGGAGGGGATTATGGGTAATCCTGCAATGATCTGTTTGGTGTTTCAGACAAACACTTCAGAGACATGTTCTGTATATATCTGAGACCTGTAATATATTGAAGAAAAACAGTATAAGAGGAGACCTTTAAGGGATTTTCCCTTTTCTGTATAGTGTGTTATAAGGTTGTGTGCATGTAAATGGTCTGCAAAGGCTAAAATCCCAAGGGGAAACTGTTCCAAAATGAAAATATTAACCTGAAAAAAGCATGATAGGGCCCCTTTAAAACATGAATCTTCATGCACTCGTTGCTAACTGAGTCTGCAGGATGTAGATTACAAATGAAATGCAGCAATGGATACATTTTGACATTGAAACAAGAACTTATAACTTTTAAACCTCCCACAACAGAATATTTTGTATTACATTTCTGACTTTTGATCCTCCTCTCACGCCTCTCTGTATCCAACAACAACAGAACAACATCCACAGGGAAGAGTTCAAGCTTTTAAAAATACAATAAACATGTGAAACCTGTTGAGGAAGGTCGAAGCTTTCCTTTGTGCCTCTGCCAACAAAGCTTCATTTTCACTCTGTTTGTTCGATACAAGTACTTAACAGATTTCATTGAAATATAGTTGAAGGTTAGACCATCAGCCAATAGAAATGTGTTTACTTGTGTTTCTTTTGCTCTTGAATAATAATAATAATAAAATCTGGCACATGTATTCAGTGTTTTCCAGTTATTGGTGTTGATGCAGATCCAGATGGTGATTAAACTATTAGGATGTTCTTTTATAAAATCAGAGAGCGAAAGATTCCTTTTGGAGGAAACTTTGGGTATTTAGCCGTTTTGCAGCAGACCATTTACATATAACATATTAAGGAAAGCATATCAGGGCCCCTTTAAGTTGGCTTTCTGCTCACTGTTGTTCATTTATTTAGGTTATTATTGGAAATGTAAACCTGGTGTAGATTGTATTAACAAACTGTTTCAGTCTTAACTCTACTTTCTTACTTTAAGGTTGTTTACAACCTGTATGATCGGATGAGTTTTCTTGCACTAAATTTAAATATTTAAAATAAAAGCCACGTAGAACAGGAATTCCTTTAACACTAACATAGATGTTTTTCCCTGCATAAATACTACACACACACACACACACACACACACACACACACACACACACACACACACACACACACACACACACACACACACACACTTCCCATCACCCTGATGTCTCTACATGTGACTGATGAGCACTCAGGAGATGGGTTACACTCCTGGACAGGTTGTAATCGGAACAGAAGTATGAGAACATGAATAAACCCAGATACACGGACACACGTGAAACACACAGCTCAACACCCCGGTGAGTAGCCGTGCGTCACACACTCTCATTATAAACTATACTAAACCAGTGAGGAAAACTGTAGCATGCAACAGAGCTGCGGGAAGCAGAAACAGAAATATGATGATGAAGGGGAATGCAAAGCGGAAGGACAAATGACCCATTATGCCCATATACAGAGGTGTGTGTACGTGTGTGTGTGTGTGTGTGTGTGTGTGTGTGTGTGTGTGTGTGTGCTGTGTGTGTGTGGGTGCTGTGTGTGTGTGTGTGTGTGTGTGTGTGCGCGCATGGCTGTGCCTGGAGTTAATCCACATGTTTATTTGCATGTAAGCCTAATGGAGTATGAGATGTTATATTTGCTGTAATGTGTATCTTATCAGGCATTCATTTGTGTAGGAACAGCTTCATACCTCTGGTCATTTCCAATGGTGTTTTTCGACTGACCTTCAAGGGCCCGAAAAGACTTTGTGGCATTGTGAAATGTATCTTTAATTGTCTAATTCCATGGGGGACTGAGGGGTTTAAATCACTGAGAGTTTACTCGTTGAAAAAGGGAAACAAAAGTCAAACATATTACCGTTTTTACGCTAAACAGGGCCTAAGATGTGCTCCAGTTAGGTTTGACGCCACAAACACTTTCGGGCCCTAAAAGGTCAGTCAATAACCACCATTGAAATAATGGTCTGAAATAACATGCTGCAAATATAAAAGCCCAAACACAGGGATTATTTCGACTATGTACAATAGTTCTTTAAAGTTTCTAATTTCTTGATGTGAAGATAAATAAAACTTCGGTTCAACTTTGATGTTTTTCTTGCTTCCAATAGTAAAGTTTTTGATTTCACTTTGAAGCTGCACTCTGCTGTCAGACGCAGCTTCTCTTAATGCTGTATGTTGATTTACAAGGCTATTTCAGGTTTGCTTCCAAATAATTTAGATATTTATGTAACACAGAAATGTGGACGTAAGTAGTGTACGCAGTGTCCCTGACAGAGACGTGCGAGACAGTCTTATGATGCTTTGAGTTCATCGTGTACATTTGTCTGCTTAAAAGCTTGAACATTCAGAAACTCATTTCTGTGCTGAAGTTCAAGCCTTCGTTGGAGCTGTGCGAGATGAATCCATGGAGTTGTCATCGCTCTGAATACTAGCTAGGCCTCTGTCTCTCAGTCTTTCTGTCTCTCTGTCCCCAGAGACCTCTCTGTATTATGTATGTATAACTTCATCTACAGAATGCTTCACCTTGTTGGTGAGGTCTCCCTTGCAGAATTTGGATCTCAAAAGGTGTAACCAGGTTAAATATAGATTTACCACCAAAAAAAATAGTTCCCTTTGCTTGTCTTTTAACTTCGAAGCATATTGACTCCTCAGGATGCGGGGATGTCAAACTGTGGACGAGCTTGTGAGAATAAATATTTTCTTCATTGTCTTGGGACTTCATATCAAACCATATTACACCGAGTGCAAAACTACTCGCCCCTGGTGTGTTTGCACTCACACACGCAAACACAGACACACTTTGCAGGGCATAAAGGACACATGAGATTTGTGCAATCGATGAAAGTGATTAATGCGGATTAGATTAGATTACAGAGCAAAGGAGAAGTGAAGAGGAAAGACAGAGTGGAGAGGGGGGAGCAACTCCCTCCGAGGGAAGTACGACTTCACCTCTCCATCGAGACACAAGGTCTGTCTGACGTCCGCACGATTAAAAGACATCCTGAGAATGTCATTTGTTTTGACTTCCAGTCTCACCCATCCCCACTCGTCCGTTTTACATCCCCCGCCCTCGCCTCCTCTCCCCCTCCTTGATTGACTTTTAAGGAAATAAGGCTTCAACATCACACAGCATCACACATGCCTTCGTCTTTTTCCAAACCCCTCTCCTCCGCCTCTGGGGTTTTAAAGGGGGTGAGGAAGGGTGGTGGTCTGGGGGAGTTGAGCTGACGTCCAGACTCGACATGATGGACTTTTCTATAAGAGATATGGAAACATGGAGCGTGACGGATGTTTCTATTATAGAATATTCCTCTGCCTGCGTTTTTACAGAGAGGCTGTGCTGAGAGGAGAGCAACTGGGGCAAAATAACAACACTATTCATGCTTTTATTTCTCTCATCACGATACAACATCTCGGTCTCATCTGTCCATGTCTATCTGTTTTCCTCTCACTGTCTTGTCTCTGTCTTTGCAGTGCGGGGGTTACGCCAGAATAATAGACTCCGCTGATATAAATCTCCTGCATGGGCCCTGCGGTGCTACACTTGTCACTCCCCTGCAGAGCGACGTGAACATGTGCGATGCCATGGATGATCCTCCGTGGCGAAGCAATGTATGGTTATGTAATGTGTTCAGTATTCAGAGAGGAGAAAGAAAAGAAGAGCACGGGGAGAGAGAACAGATAGGGAGGAGAGCTGAGGAAATGAGAGCAAAGACTAGAGTGGAGACATGTCGGGCTTTTTATGATCAGATTTGAAATGGGATCACGAGGGTTGTAAGGGTACTTTGGATGAAAGGTTATCATAACTTATCACATTGCTTGGTTTAATACTCGACTCTGATTGGTCGGCAGTCTGTTCTCTTGTGCTGACAGACCTCTGTGAAGAAAAACGCTCTGATCAAGGGACTATTTGTAATCATATCAATGCGCAGAAAGTAGTCCGGTCAATGTCTGCTGTTTTCAAGGACCAGAAATAAGCTATACAACATTTTTCGAAACAGTTGAGCATTGCATTGAATTATGCATCGAAATAGTTATATTCCACACTACAATATATGATTGAAAGTGTGTGGACAGCACTGTTAATTCCTCTGTAAAGTTTTGGTTGTCGAATGTATCTTCAGATATGTTCGTAATGACGTTTTGTGTTGTGTTTTTGTTGAGTTGTGACATGTCATAACAGATCTCATATTTCTTCAGTTAGGATCTTTCTATCCTAGATAAATGGATGCTTCTCAAAAAAACTAAGATTCGTAATTGATAAGTTTGCAGTATTTTTCCTGTTCTCATTCAACAACGACAACACAAAACAGGTCGAGAACATCAGAGACTTGCTTTTCTAAAAAGAAGTTTAAAATCCCTGAAGTCAGGTTCCAAAAATCAACTTAGAGAAAAACCTAAAATGAAGATTGATTGGTAAATGTATTTTGTTTCTCGTTCTTGTTTATTGAACTCACTAATGTATGTTTTTATTTTTCAGTATCAATGCATTTATCCATGTAACTACACCGTGAAAAAGTCAATAACTACTTTGGTGGCACACCACAGGATCAGAAGCCGAGGTAAAACCAGGTGTGAGACAGACGACAGTGTTGATGGTGTAAAGCTACTTCAGGAAATTACCACCATCACCTGACAAAGCACTTTTCCAAAAGCCGATACACAAGACACACACGTCTGCACGGAAAAACAAACAGGTATGATAACTCTGTGTGTGTGTGTGTGTGTGTGTGTGTGTGTGTGTGTGTGTGTGTGTGTGTGTGTGTGTGTGTGTGTGTGTGTTGTCTCTCTCTCCGAGCAGGCAGTAGGCCAAAGAGGGTCTTAACACGCTTAATGGGATTTCACACTCTGAAGTACACACACGTACACACCCTCGGACACACACTAATGTTGAAGCTAAACATGTCTGAAAGCTATGTGTGATCCCAGACAAATAAACACACACACCCCCACATGCACACTCTCTGATATAAAGGATTCCACATTGTACACATGCAAAACTAATGGACTCCAATATCCACACAGAAACATTTCTGTTACTCACTCATTTCCAAAGGACGAGGCTTTACACACCTGGCAGAATGGAAGCAGACACACACACACACCCCCCCCCACACACACACACACACACACACACACACACACACACACACACACACACACACACACACACACACACACACACACACACACACACACACACAGGAAGCTGGATCCTCTGTGCCTATATGCCATTATGTCTGTATCAGTGCAGCATTACTGTGGTCATTGTGACCTGTTGCCCTGCAGATGGTGTTAAAAACAACAACTGGAGATCTGTCAAGTATAAAATATATGTTTCCTGAAGGCTTGAAAGGTGGCTTGGACAAGTCAGCTTTATTTTTGCAGAGGATGACAGCCGTGGTAAGATTGGCATTCACAGGTGAGTCATTAAAAGAAGTGTCCATAGAAACCTTTTAAAGTGCTCTTCTTCTACTCCTTCACAGGGGATCTGTATTTTCAGTTACACCCATCCCGATGAAGCGTTTCCATGGACATTCTTTAGGTCTTGGTTGGATCCGGTAGTGAGGTCCAATTCACACCGGCACACCAAATACATTCAATACAATAGAATAAATGCAGTGTATGGATTCATCTATTCATTTAGACTTTTGCAAACTTTTTTGTCTAAAGTGACGGACAGTCCAAGCCCAATAATTAGCATGTACATTTGTTGAAATTGCCTTCAAACTGCTGATCTTTGAGGCAACACAGTGTCTAGAAAGAAAGAAGCTGCAGCATTAGCTGTGTCGTGGTTCATCCTGGTGGATTAGTGGCAATGCAAACCATATAATGAAAGCTTCCAATGTTTGATCCTGTCAGAAAAGCTTACGGTGCATTTCCATCCAGACACAAAATGAGGTAAGTTGATTTTTCGCAAAAACGACTCATGTGTGGGTAGGTTGGTAGGATTGAAATGGTTTCTGCAAAGAGGTGATGGTAACCTTCCTCATATTATGCATGAAAGAAAACAAATAATCAAAAAATGACATATTTGTTGTCATCATTATCAATGACACCTACTGTAGAGGGAACTATCACAGTAGGTGTTTATATTTCTGTCAGATTGTGGACAGATAGAAGGCGTGTGGCGCAGTGGGTTGGGCGTAGGTGTTGGGATCAGGGGGTCAAACCCCACTGCAGTCAGCATGTCGTTGTGTCCCTGAGACACTAACCCCCAAATTGCTCCTGTGGGGATTGCCCACAGTACTGAGTGTGTAAGTCACTTTGGATAAAGCGTTCTAACAGGAACATGTAATGTAATAGAAGATATGTCAAGAGACTTTAAAGGTGTATAGTTGAGTTCTGTCTTGTTGTTGTTTCTTTCTTCCCATGTATCTTGAATTCTATGCAACACATTTAAATGTAATAGTGTAAGCTGTATTGTACTATCCAATGTTAAATAACCTTGTTGTATCTGAGAAAACTAGACTAAACTGGTCCATAAAACAGCATGGTTTTAAAAAAAGTTGTGTTCAGTGGAGAGTAGAAATAGAAGTGTGTTGTCTAGCAACTGAGAGCACATGCAGTTATTACAGCACCACCTTTTTCTCCAGGGTGCACATTAATTACCCTGTGATATGTTCTGGTCTAACTGGACACAAACTGCTGTGGATTCCAACTGTCAATCTCCACAGAAAAGCAAGCTACAACATTTGTAGAGCCATCATTCAAGCCTTCTGGTGGTGATTATTTGATCGTCAGAAGACTCATTCTTTTGTGAATTATTCCTCTGAGAGCACATCTGTTAAGAGACATCATTCTCAAAAACATGTGTTTTATGAATCAATCTAATCAGATGCCGCTCTAGGCAAAGTGAGGCAAGTTTATTTATGCGGCAAGTTGCAGTAAAAAAGGGGCCCTATTATGATAATTATTAGGTTCATAGTATTTAGTGTCTCTCCATGTCTCCATGCTTTAATGTTCAAGCTCTTCATTCTTCTCATGTGCTGCAGCACCTCTTCTCACCCTCTGTCTGAAACCAGAGCCCAGTCTGCTCTGATTGGTTAGCTGGCCGGCTCTGTTGTGATTGGTCAACCACTTAGAGATGTCCCGCACCTTAGTCTATCATGTACAATTTGTTGCGCTAGCCAATAGAATACAGTGTTACATATGTAGTGATGTTTACATGCACAAAACCTATATAACAAACTACAGGAAAGAGAGAACCCCAAAAAGCACAATAGGACCTAATTTAAAACAGTTTAAAGAAACACATTATAAAATTACACTTAAAGACATTTACAATATTAATCGGTATACGTTTTTGAATTTTTAAAAATCAATACAAATCAAATACAATAATCAAAGTTACAGTTCACCGCTTTATTACTTTCCTATTTACAACATTACCGACTTTATACAAAATTATATTTATTTATTATATTACAGCTACTTGTTTTTTTTACTATGGTGTAATTATTATGATTTACATTTTTCTATAGTTTTTAATAACTTTTAATTGAATATATAAGTCTACTCTTTTTTCCTTTTGCCTCTGTATTGCGCTAAATGTCATTGCTGCGGGAAATATAGGATTTCTGATTCTGATTTTGAAGATATGAATGATTACTTTATTTTAAGTAAGTAAAATACATCTGGGAGAAGCCGACTGAATCCAAGCTGCTCCAGCACAGTTATCTGTTGTCTTCAGAGCATGCAGTAAAATACGGGCCCTCTACACTGAAAGAGTGAGAGAGAGATGCCTGAGTAATAGAAAGCGGGGGCTTATGTGCTCTGCTAGCTGGACCGTGTTATGGCCTGTCTGAAAACTTTTGCAAAGTTTAGCTTCAGCAACTTCCCCAGACAAATGACCAGGGCTATATGCCATAACTCACAGAAGACATCAACTATCTCTCTCTTCTATTCCTACAGTATCTGTCTAAACACACCACACACACAACACACACACAACACACACACACACAACACACACACACACCACACACACACACACACACACACACACACCATACACACACACACACCACACACACCCCACACACATACACACACCACACACACACACACACTCACTCACTCACTCACACACACACACACACACACACACACACACTCACTCACACACAGCAGCTGAAGAAGCATCACTCAGACATCTCAAGCTGTTCATTTCCTTCCTGTCTTGATACATGCAGCCAAGTGTAAAATATTATAAAGCAGCATTAGTGTTTCCGTTGAGCACATGCACACACACACACAGACACACACACACACTACTGCACACACACCACACACACAATACACACTTTTCTCCACTGCCACTTGCTGAAAAACACATATAGTATTCCTATGACCTTGTGTGTGTGTGTGTGTGTGTGTGTGTGTGTGTGTGTGTGTGTGTGTGTGTGTGTGTGTGTGTGTGTGTGTGTGTGTGTGTGTGTGTGTGTGGTGTGTGTGTGTGTGTGTGTGTGTGTGGTGTGTGTGTGAGTTGGTGACTGAATTTTGGGAGGTCGGACATAATGTAAATGCTTTCCACCTGCTATCCAGGTCGCTGCTGTGTTGACAGATAGAGAGATGGTGGGAACGCCAACTGAGATAAATGATGGAAATAATGTAGCTCTATGGTACAAACACACACGACATGAAACTACAGAAAGCATGCGTTGAGTGATATTTTGTGTCACAACCCCCTGACACCGTCACAGCGCCACATCATGATTACTGACTACCATAATGCATTTGTTTTAATCATAGGCGATCTGTATGTGGGAAATCACTGTGACATTTCAAAGTGGATGTTTTTAAGGGAGCAGTTTTTGTTTTATAATAATAATAATAATAGATTTAATTTGTTAGCGCTTTTACAGGTGCTCAAAGACGCTTTACAGATATAGTGAAGGGAAAAGGAAGGAACAACAAATAAATATATAGTAAACAATCACACATTAAAAGCCAGATTGAAGAGGTGAGTTTTTGTAAGTTTTTTGAAGGTGGTGTGAGGTCAGTGCAGTCTCTGATGGGTTGGGGGAGTGAGTTCCAGAGGGAGGGGGCAGCGACGGAGAAGGCTCTGTCCCCCCAGGTCCGGTGATTGGTGCGGGTGGGGATGGATAGGAGGTTGGCTTCTGATGAGCGGAGGCAGCGGGAAGGGGCGTGGTGGTGCAGCAAGTCTGTGAGGTAGGGGGGGGCCTGATTGTTGAGGGCTTTGTGAGTAATCAGGAGGACTTTGAAGTTGATTCTTTGACGGACGGGGAGCCAGTGGAGGTTCTGGAGGACGGGAGTGATGTGGTCTCGGGAGCGGGTGTTGGTGAGGAGGCGGGCAGCAGAGTTCTGGATATGTTGGAGTTTATTGATTAGGTGGATGGTATGCCGTAGGGAGGTGCTATTGCAGTAGTCGAGTCGTGAAGTGATGAATGCATGAATCAGGGTTTCAGTCAGCAGCAGAGGAGGAGAGTGATGGGCGGGAGACGGGCAATGTTTTTGAGGTGGAAAAAGGCGGTCCTGGTGATGTGATTTATGTGGTGGTTGATTGAGCTGATTGTCGAAGATGACTCCGAGGTTGCGGATGTGAGGGGGGGGGATAGAGTGTGGCTGTCAATGGTGAAGTTGAAATTCTGGATGTCTTTGATACGGGAGGGGGGGCCAATGATGATGATGTCTGATTTGGCACTGTTCAGTTGGAGATAGTTTGTTTGCATCCATGCTTTTATTTCTGAGAGACAGTTGGTGAGAGTGGAGTGTGTTGTGGGGGGTGATGGTTTTTTATTGAGATATAAAGTTGGATGTCATCGGCGTAGCAGTGAAATTGAAGGTTGTGGCGACGAATTATTTTGCCAAGGGGGAGCATGTAGAGGATGAAGAGGAGGGGGCCAAGCACCGAACCCTGGGGGACACCTTGGGACAGAGGAGCAGTGGAGGAGGTGCAGTTGTTGATGTTGATAAACTGATGTCTGTCGGTGAGGTAGGATTTCAGCCAGGGGAGTGCAGTGTCGGTGATGTTGAGTGATGATTCGAGGAGAGACAGCAGGATGGCGTGGTTGATGGTCTCGAATGCTGCGGTGAGGTCGAGGAGGATGAGGATGTTAAGGTTGCCGGAGTCAGAGGAGAGGAGGAGGTCGTTTGTGATTTTGAGAAGAGCTGTTTCGGTGCTGTGTTTTGATCGGAAACCGGATTGAAATGGCTCAAAGAGATCATTGGAGCTGAGGTGGGCTTTAAGTTGTGAGGCAACGACACGTTCAAGTATTTTTGACAGGGCCGGAAGTTGGACATGATGTCAGGTGTGAGGTTATGGACTCTGTTATAATGTAGGACTTGAGGGTTTCCTGGAGGTCAGCTAAAACAATCTTCCCACTCTGCAGCTATAAACAGGATACAGTAGGAAGTGGAACTACTCAGCGTGACGGTTTGTGGACTGTCTTTATGAACCCTCCAGTTTGACGTTTTTGGCTTTTTGCAACCAGAAGAGGCTGGAGCTCAGTCGAACAAACGCTTAATAAGACATATTTAAGGCAACAGAATAGGTTACAGTTAACTTCCATAAACTAAAAACATATTGTGAAAGGTTTACAATTGAACGATTTTAAAACACAGACAACCCCCTGGTCATAAAGAAGCCCCGTCTTACCCTTTATCGTCTATTTGACTCTAAATGTGACTCAATGGGACCATAACCTAAACCAGTGGTTCCAAACCTTTTTTTCCCAAGAGCCCCCCCAAATGACTCCGGTTGGAAGTTGCGCCCCCCCTCTCCCAACACACACAACACACACACACACACACACACAACACACACACACACACAACACACAACACACACACACACACACACACACACACAAGGGGGGGGGGGGCGCAACAGCGGTAATTAAAGTTTAAAAGTCTCAAAATGCTACAACTGTCACAAAATGGATGAATGTGAAGTATTTTGTTTAAAGGAGGATGAAAGCGTAATTAAGGAGCACTATTGGAGTGACTTTGATGGTTATTGGACTCGCTGTATGAAGAAATTAATGGATGCCGCAAGTGGAAACAATTCACAAAGGGAAGGTAAACTGTTTTAAAACACATGCTCAAAGTAAGCCGGATGTTGCCGATGTGTTTATGTGGATTCAAAAGTCGTAAATAATCTACTAAATGGAGGAGACCGATCTGATCGGAGCAACTGTGACAAATAATCCAACTGAAACCGGCATGGACAATGACTATGTTTAAAAAAATGCGCTTATCCAGAAAAGCCTGGTTTGGACACTTTACGAGCAGAAGAAACATTTCTATCAAAGAAAGAATTATACATTTCTGTCTTTTTAAGCTTTTATTAGCTACTAACTTGAATTGTTATTCAAATGAATTAGTCAATTATTTTTATATTTTTTAATTGAATACAAGCACTTTATTGTATCATTAGTTTAGCATCTGCCGTGAGCAGCAGGTTAGTAAAGCAGCTTCAGCGTCTGCACTGATTGCAGGTCAGCTGAGAGGCCAACACACAGTCACTGTAGTTATTTCCATAAATGGAAGAAACAGACTCAAAGTGTGAAGAAATGTTTAGACAGATGGATTGATTAAAATAGAAGCGCCTTGTCAGACGTGTTTACGAGGATAACTGACAATAACACACAGCTGAAACGCCTCCTGTGTTTACACATCCACAAAAGCTGTAAATGTGTTGACAATAGATTGATAAGTAGCAGTTGTCGCACAAGTACACAAGGTGCACTGAAGTGATGACAACCCACTGATGTGCCTACAATGTGCAATGTGTTGATTATCACTGGCTGCATTTACAGTGGACATACACATGTTGTTCTGATCTAATTATTCATGAAGAGTAGAGGGAATACTGTAATAAGGTAAGGTAATAAGCTAGGCCTCCTTTGATTTGGGTCTGTAACATTGCAGCCTCAGTTTGCTCATTAGTCCATTTGCTATTAAAGTCTTAAAGGGGCCCTACTCGGCTCATTTTCTCTCATACTGCCTGTGCTGCATCTACCCTGTGTCTGAAACCAGAACACAGTGTGCTCTGATTGGTTAATCACACCGAATAATGTAGTATTCAATTGGCATATAGCTCCACAATGTTTGCCAAAGACTGTTGGTGAAGTCCAGCTTTCACTTGATGAAGCTGTGACTCATATATCTAAGAGTTATGCTTGCCTTCAAATCTGGATAAGAATTCAAATAAAAATGAAATGTGTTCATCCAGCATGACCTTTTCTTTTAAGTCTCAACATCTCTGCTGTGTCAGTTGTAGAGAAGTACTTTGCCGTTTTTACTTTGAAATGTAACTCTGACGCAGGAGCTGGATATTTACTGTATACTGAATGTAGAAGGACTGCCTTGGATATATTACCTACTTCTGCCAACATCAAAAATACTTCCTACATACAGTACAAAACAAATCCTCTGTGTCTCATTGAGTTGGTTTTCTTCTCTAAAGCTGCTCTACTTGATTTAGGGTGATGAAACGTGTGTAGTTTTAAATACAAATCCTGGTCATGGCGCCTTTAACAATGTAATCAAACAATTCCGGCATCATCCTCAATCAAACTGGGTGTGCTTATTTAAAATCCATTATTGTCCTGTGTGTGAATACTCCTCTTTCTCAAAGATGTTATAGTAAACTGTTCTCTTGCCTGCACTAAACCACAGATTTCCAAACAATAGCTGCAGGGTACCTACTCTCAATGACCCAACAGTACAATGGACCACATGCTGACACACACACACACACACACACACCACACACACACACACAAACACACACACACACACACACACACACACACACACACACAACACACACACACACACACACACACACTTTGAATAATCAAACAAGTCTTGAAACACTAGTATGCCTTTGTGGTGCTCATGTTTGCAAATAAAGTGGTCTGTCGGCAGAAAATGCACATTACAGTAAGATATACACACGCACACACACATTGACACAAGCATGCATTAAGAAACACTTAAGGACCTTTAAGAGCATAGTTCATATTTTGAACCCATTTGAGAATAAACAAGAGTCCCTTAATGGGACTTTTTGTTCGCACGACATAGTGAATATCCTTCTCATGGCACACAGTAAACGTAATATAGTACACTATAAATATGGAGTGTTCTTGAACCTATCCTGTTTGATGCAGTTAGACCAGTGGTTCTCAACGTGGGTGGCGCGCCCCCCACGTTGAGAACCACTGGTCACAGCGCAGAGGCATGCCAGGGGGGGCGCGAGTGACCAGGAGGAAAAATGGTTATTAAAAACGAGCCATGTTGTGTGCGCGAGAGAGAGAGCGCACCGGTACTGGAGATCGTTGTTGTTAGCTTCTGGTGCTAGCGAGCTACGCTAACGGATATAAGGAGTTTTTTCAACAACAAAGTGGAGGAGAGTCCTCTCCTGTCAGACTGAGAGACTCCGTGAGCTAAAGGACTCTCAGTGTTATCTCAGTGGGTCTCAAATGTTTTGGTCACCATTAATGTAAACAATTATTTCCGAGGCACACGTTTATATGATCATTATAGTTATACAAAAATAAGAGAATAAATGAAAAACAGGTATGGAATACTATATGACAGTAAAAAAAGAATAAAGTTTAAAAGGGTGATTTGTAAAATATCCATAAAGAAAAAGTAAATCTGTTTCCAGGTCTGTTTCAAATGGGTGTTGAGAGATGTATCCATAGATCTCTTCATTTTGCTCTCAAAGTGCACCAGATTGATGCTTTTAACTTCAATATTTAAAAATAAATCTTCCTGGGGGAGCTTGCCCCCGGACCCCCCTATGTGAGGTCCACACACCACCTATAAAAATAGCACTTTACCCCTGCTTACACCTATATGCGGCGAGCTGATTATCGAGCCTTCATTGTAGCAGTCGCGGGTACACTGTGTATATGCGTGGGGATTGTTGCAGTAGAACATTCCACTGTAGCGCTCGGTACATTAATGGGAAACCCTAAATGTTTGAGCACCCTCTATGAAACGTCAAGCTACCCCACAGCACCCCCAAAATAAAACTCTAGCGCCGCCACTGAGACTGACTATTTGTGTTGGGGGGGCCCGACTTTATTTTTTCTCTAAAGGGGGGGCCTGACAGAAAAAGTTTGAGAACCACTGAGTTAGACTATGGAGGAAGTTGGACTTTGAATTATAACTGGTTATAACTTTTCTCCAACAAACACTTTTGAAGCAACATCAGCTAAATTTGACAATCCAGAGTGGGCTGATCAAAGATTATCTCGTTAAAATTGCTTTATAAATCATGTCATATTGCCAACTGCTCCTTGCACTCACACTATTAGCTAGACACTTAAGATACGATCAAATCAGAAAAGATAATATAAGACTTCAAATGAATCTAAATTAACCCAGCAACCTGCAGCTTGTAGGATCAAGGTTGCTTGTGCTGCAGAATGGCATACTGCTATTTCCCATTTATAGTCCAAAACACATGGATTATCAGCAGATGCATCAATGAAGCATCGTCATTCTTCTGAGTTAGTGTTTCTCAAACAATCTGTAACACCATACGGAAAACAGATCTCTCCTGTTGCTCTAAATTTGACTAATAATGTACTGTGTCGATCATGCAGAAGCCCATTGCTTATTCTAAGAATCCTATTGGGAAAATATATATTTTTTATACCACAAACGTGCATCAGTGGCATAAAAGAAAGTGTTGTGTTTATATGAATGTGTCGGTTTTCTCAGTCAGTACAAGGGAGAGCTAGGATGTGCCTGCTTTGTAAATGTGAGCGTGGATAATGGAGAATCCAGAGATTGATGGAAAGGTTAATCATTCCTGACAGATGGTATGTGCTGCTAAATCAGCATTAGGTGTAGTCAGACTGTGTGTGTGTGTGTGTGGGTGTGTGTGTGTGTGTGTGTGTGTGTGTGTGTGTGTGTGTGTGTGTGTGTGTGTGTGTGTGTGTGTGTGTGTGTGTGTGTGTCTGTGTGTCTGTGTGTCTGTCTGTCTGTCTGTGTGTGCTCAGTTGCTTAAGCTGTAATGAGTGGGTGTCCACTTGATTGGCCTTGAGGGGAGCGGTACTGGGACTGTCAGGCATGGGAACCAGCAGCCTCATTATTTTCAGTGTATGGGGGCGGGAAACAACAGCGTGTCCACCTCCTAACTTGTGTGTGTGTGCGTGTGTGTGTGTGGGAAAGATTCTCTGTGACAGGACACACAAAGCGGCTTCCAACGAGGTGCGAGCCAAGGTCAACACCTCATCCCCGCCAGAGCTTCATTCGACTCTATACAGACCAACAAAACCTCACCAAGGTCATGTGCTGCGACTCAAGAGGTGTGATTGGACTGACCCTTCATTGAGAGGCAGTCTGAACACCCAAACCTTTTCTCTAAACCTCATAAAAATCTGTGGACCTTGAGACAGCGCTCCACTGAATTGCCCCATAAAAAGCTGACATACACGCTCAGTTTTAATGCACAGCTACTTGATTTGCTAAGACATGCAGCCACCGTGCTTCCATGTGCTACATACATAAAACATGATGTTGTGTAAACAAAATGCCTTCGCACGCGCCCCCTCCTGCAGAACATGAGCACACACATAAATACATTTTCACACATTAGTTGTGGAAGGAAGGAGGAGGCAGCGAGCCACGGCTAGCACAATGTGATGAATGTGTGTGTACATCTTGTGTACACACAACAACCCTCTCACACAAACACACATGCAGCTGCACGTAACAGAAGAGGAAGGAGAGAGACATTGAAACACAGAGGCAGGGTTGTGATGGAGGGGAAGGAGAGATTGTAAAAGCAAATGACACTTTTCAACTTTATCACAGCAGAGCGAAGATATTTATGTGTGTCTAAATACACACATAGGTTTACGATTTTTATGTATTTTGGAATATATATTGCAAGTATCCAACCTGCTCCTCCATGGAATGAAAATGTCCTTTATGAAAACAGCCAGTACTGGTTAAACATAAGAACAAGTAACATTGTGGGAAGGAAATGTTAAAAAGCCTTCCTTCTAGTGGCTTAATCTTTTAAAAAATATATAAAAAGACAACATTGTTTGACTATAGATTGTATATAGAAAGTCAATTTAGTCTAGCATTAGGAGGCTGCGAGTTTTTGTCCATTGACATCCACCTGGTTTCATCGTCTTCTTATTTATGAACACATGCATTTTCAAGCATTTGGACTTCCTATGTTGGAAATGTATTATGCTTTTAATTGACACACAACATCTACTGCACGTCTGTCCGTCCTGTGAGAGGGATACCTCCTCTGTTGCTCTCCCTGAGGTTTCTTCCATATTTCCCCAAATAAATAACACTAAAGGGGAAGGCTATGGCTCAGTGGGTTAGTGCGCTGATCTTCGAACATGAGGATAGCAAGTTCGAGTCCCACTGCAGTCAGCATGTCGTTGTGTCCCTGGGCAAGACACTTCACCCCAAATGGCTCCTGTGGGGATTGTCCACAGTATTGAATGTATGTAAGTCACTTTGGATAAAAGGGTCTAACAAGTGACATATCATGTAAATGTGGGTTTCTTCTTGTCCGATGTGAGGGTCCAAGAGGGGTCATATTCATATCCTGTACAAAATGTAAAGTCCACTGACACAAATGTAAGATGTATAATGGGCTATATAAATACACTTTGATTGATTGCCATCTGACTTTTTAGGTGACAAGTAACTTTCTTGTAGTGAAAACACAATGTGAAAGAGTTCATAAGGCAAAGCAGGGGGCTCGCGCAGAGCAGATAACACTGTTTTAAAAACCTGTCAATCACTTTATATTCACGCCCTAAAGCTTACGGTGCTTTATGGTCTATTTAACTCCAAATGGGACCTCACTTAAGGTCACTGAAGAAAAGAGAACAAGGTCCATATTATTTTGGATATTTTCTGTATTTTGAAGGTCAATCCTTTGATCAAATTGTCTCTTTAAAAGACTCATCTATTAAGTTACTAAAGATGGTTCAGCTTTCAAATGAACAACTCAGAAGGTCTTTTATTTCAACACAGGTTAGATGTTTTTAATTAAAACATTGTATTTCAGATGTTACATCTTTCAACTATTAATTAGGTCTGAAATGGTTCTTTATGCTGTTATTTATAAATTGTGTATTTGTTATGTACTGTAAATATGAAGTCTTTAAGCCTATTGTGTGCTGTCTGTATGAATTAATTCGGTGGCAAATTAGTTTCTTCATAGGGGATTAATAAAGCTTTCTAGTCTAATAATAATATGACACTTGAAACAAATTAAATAAAACAATGAAAACACAAAATATCCTGAGGAGATTACATAGGATGAAATCGTTTACATCATAAATGGAAGAGGTCCCCATGAATTCGTTTTAAAAAGACGCATTTATATGGATGGATGGATCAGATCAGAGCCCTCTGTTTGCACAATAAGGTTTCATTATCCTTTTTAATTTCACCAAAGAGTCTAGCCATGGGGTAATGGCACCTCCTGATTATAATAGCATATTTATCCGATCCTGGTGTATATTTTTCAAACTTTATTTCGACTTTAATGTTGGTAAGATAAAATGTGTTTAACTGTCCTTGAAGAGGTCTCTCAATATGTATTTATTCTTTCAATGTTTTATCTTCCATACACCTGTCCACGTTCTGGCCCTCAGACAGTTAGGCGGAACATAACTGGGGTCCATCTCTTTAGGAAAATGTCACTACAGTATACGCTTTTGGGGGTACTTCCCTCCCTGTAATGTGTCATATAGGCTGCCTGAAACGCCTCCATTGGACTCTTTTGTTTACTTCCGTAACATGGTGACATCACTCACGCTTCTATTGGCTAGCGCAACAACACATTGTACGTGAGGCTAAGAGGCGGGACATCTGTAAGCTGTTGACCAATCACAACAGAGCCGGCCAGCTAACCAATCAGAGCAGCTCTGGTTTCAGACAGAGGGTGAAAAGAGGTGCTGCAGCACAGAATGAGAAAAATAAAGAGCTTTTTGAACATTAAAGCATGGAGACATGTCCCCGTAGAGACACTACATACTGATATGAACCTGGACATCAGTATAACCACACCCCTTTTAGTATGTCCCCCCACACATGGATATGATACAAGTAGATAGATAGTTGTAATACCTTGCGTCCCTCAGTCTGCACCTACATGTACTGATGTTGTCAAAGCTGAATTTGATTTAATAAAAAAAAGACTTACACATGTTATCCATTTAATAACTTTGTTCAAATTGAATTTGGTTAAGGATTTATTTTTTTATGGGTGATGACGTGATAAAGTATGAGCACAGGCATTCAAAATTTGTATTAAAAAACCCTCAGCAAAAGCTTCAGTATCTTTACATGAGCAGCTGCGAGTAGCTGTGATCATGTTGGTTTTACATGGAAATGAGACATGAGGTAGTTGAATACAGTAATTAAAGACAATGATGCTTTGACCTCCTCCTCTAGAGAAGAGCAGACTCCTCCTCCAGCTGTTTTAATACTCTGCGAATAATCACTGAACCAATTTGCATAAAACATTTATTTTGATTGACATCTCTGAGGTGCTGCATCAAAGCTTCATTTCCACTGACACATCTAGCGGCAAATAATCAGTTTGACCACCGTCATATCTCACCAGTACTTCTTCTTTGTTCTGCCGACCTCCTCATTTCTCCGTATCATGTCCATGCAATTGAATACTTGGCGAACATGCGCTTATTAAAAGGGCCATTCAACACCACTCAGATGTGTCATAATGCCCGCTACTCTTCCCGTACATCTACGAAGATGAAGTACATCCATAAAATCAGAGGTTGTTAGGAGATTAATTCAAAATGTCAAATCTTATCAAAGTAGAACCAAAATATTAACGAATGAGTGATAACTCTTTCATATTTCCTGCCTGAGTCATCTTCTCTATCAAGCTCAACATTTTTGTAAAGCATTGATGTTGTTTTCTACCAATGTTTCTTCCTCATATTATTAAAAAAAACGTTTATTGCCTTGATGGAAGTCAGACATCAGTTTGTTCTTGTTTTTCTGTTCATATCTCCTCAATGATTCAGCTCAGCTTGAAATGTGTGACTTTATCACTTCTAGAGCCAGCAGGAAATATTACGACTTTTGATGATAGGACGGTCTTATCTCTGAGGTGAAATATTTTTCCTGAAAACGTGATGTGCTGTAATATAGGCTCTTACAAAGACGCTCCTGCTGAGCATTAAAACATGTGTGACAAAACAATTACCCAGCGTCACATCTTACAGACACACACATTCACATGTACTAAGGTCACATAGACTTACATTCATAAACTGCACACATGTTGTAAATAAATAGTTTTTATACATGTGTCTACTCTGCTAGCCTGAATCAGAAACACACACACACATGCACACACACACACACACACACACACACACACACACACACACACACACACACACACACACACACACACACACATACACATACACACACATACCATGTATACATCACTTCAGGGGACATTACATTGACATACATGCATTTCCTGGAGACTTATCCTAACGTTAACCATAACCAACACATGCCTAACCCTAACCAAGTCTTCACCCTAAAATGAATGATTCCCCTTATGGGGACCTCCAGTATGTCCCCATAAGGGAGGCGAGTCCCCACACATGACTGTGTAAACAGATGTAGGTCCCCACAAGGATGGTAATGCTAGACCACACACACACACACAAACACACACAGCCTGTTCCTAAAGCAGCTAGTGAACTTGTTTGAAAATGTCACTATTATTAACAAAACTAAATGCTCTAATTGAAATCCAGTTGGGGAATTTAACTTGCTATACGTTCCCCTGTACACATCTGAAGCTACTTCTTCTTTATTTAAATGCCAAACAATTGCAGCTTTGTATTTTTTAGCCATCTGATTTCTTGCTTGCACAGTATTTTTACATTGCGGTTCATTCATTAGGTTTAATTTAACAAGCTATGATGACAACATTGTCAAAATATCATCTGCTAGCTTTATCAGTCTGATGTTTAGTCCTTGTTGTTTAATTCAGATTCAATATTAAACTTTAACTATATGTTGATTTTTCAGGTGTATCCTTTTCATGATAGGAATCAGTGAGGTCACATTTCTCTCTTTGTGTCAGGCCATGTTTTACCTGCAGAGGTTTAAAGACAGGCCAGAAAAACACTTTCCAAAGGTACTGTATTCGGGAAGTGCTGAAATAATTCACTGTAAACTGTAGAAGAGCTTTCCCCGATAAGAATTATGTGGTTAAACTTTCCCAGATCTATTCTAATGAAGCACTCATAAGTAACAGCTATCACAGGACGTACTTCTCACACACTGTTTGTTGCAGGAAAATGAGCTCTTTCTTTCACACAGCGCCTCACCTGACTTCCCCACCACAAAACCGACTTCTTCACAGCTTATTTTTGGTTTCTGTCGCTGCAGACAGGTATTGTTTTGGATTTGTCACAAGCTTAGAGTCTGGTTCTAAAGCGAGGAACGAGGGATTATTCTATTAGTCATTTTCCCTCACCAAAATAATGTAGTGGGGAAGATTTAATATGGTTTTAAAGGTGCTGGGTGGAAGGAGATCTGACTAGGCGGCAGATTTAGAGAGGTTTCAACCATTTTGCATAATCCCAAGAGACATCTGTCTGTGAGTGTGAGTCCCACCTTGCAAATTTCACATTGAAGAATTTAAAGGAGATGCTTAGGACAAGACACACAAACAGACTTTAGCAAACACACACGGGCAAAGATGCTAATTTCAACAGCTAATCGGCTATTTGAGGCTAATCTTAGTTGCCCCAAAGCATGAAAACACTTTGAAATCTGATTCTGATTTAAAGAAAAACGTTTTAATGTGAGTGTGTTGTTGTGCAGGGCCAGGTGTGTGTGTGTGTGTGTGTGTGTGTGTGTTTCGTAAACCCCCAAACCAGAATGTGTTAATCTCTGTATTACGTTAATATCATCTGTACATTGTTTTCATTCCTTATTTGCAGAACCTGGTGGATATGAAACACTTGATACCTAAGTCATACACACACACACACACACACACACACACACACACCACACACACACACACACACACACACACACACACACACACACACATACACACACACACACACACACTAAACTTCCACACTTAAAGGCACACACAGATGCATCTTTGTCTGTTATGTTATCTTGTCCCTGGTAGGTCCTCTGCATGCCTCTTTTTTGTGATTCATTTAGTTTGTTTTCCGTTTTGTTTTTCCTCGTGCGTGGTGTCGCATTGCTAGACGATCGTCTGTCCACATCTCGAAGGCGTCTGTGCACGTGTGGGCCCGGCCGTTTAAACACGAGACGAAGCTACGTGTTTGATTTTGATCTTCCTTCAACTGTCAGCCAGCTCAGCGTCGAATTCTCTCCGTCTGTCTGTTGCTCTGTCTGTCTCTGTTCCTACAGCTGTCACCGCCACGCTGCCGACACAACACGACACAAAACGAGACACCAGGTCGCTGACAGGATCTATCCGAGGCATTTCTCTACCATGTGCTGTTGCTTTGGCTAAGTTTAGAGTTTGAACGTTTTGATTTGGACATGTTAACACAGTCAGTTGACGACGTCTTGTTGAACTCTTTCTGTATATCCCTCTGAATTAGATCTCCCTCAAGAAAAAATCACGTGTTAAGTTAAGCACAAAAATGTAAAGGAACAGAGGTAACAAAGCCGCTCATAAATGATCAAAGAACCGCAGGCTTTCGACCTCAGCAGGTTATAGGGTTCAATCCAGGAGACAGTATCTGCCTGACCTTTTAATGCGTTCATTTAATACTCTAAATGTAAAGTGTGTGTTGTCTTCTCTTTGCAGTCCAAGATTTTAACCCTTTTTGTTTAAGAGCATTATTGCTTGTTAAGTTCTTTTTACAGACTTTTAAAATTATAATAATAATAAATTATATTTTTATATCGCTTTTCTGGACTCAAAGTCGCTTTACAATATAAGGGAGGATTGGGGTGGGGGGAGTACAAACAAAGGACAAACAAAGATGATCAATGGGCATGGGTTGATGGGGGGGGGGCTATGAGTAGACAGAGAAGAAGAGATGAGTTTTGAAGCTGGACTGGAATACTGTGAAGGACTCAGACTCACGGAGATCTTGGGGGAGGGAATATCAAGAGGGAGCTGCAACAGAAAAGGCTCTGTGTCCGAAGCGGCAGAGTTTGGACTTGGGAGGTGGATCTGACTGACCGTGGGGGTTGGTAGGGGGTGAGAAGATCAGTGCTTTCTAGGTGAGGACCAGTATTTTTTGTAGTTGATGCGGTGAGAGACGGGAAGCCAGTGAAGTTCTTTGAGGACTGGGGTGATGTGGTGCCATGATTTGGAGCACAAGAATGTATGACTTGACAAGATTTGTGCGATGCAGATAGACATATTTATGGCTGTTGTAGAATGAGGAGGGACTGAGATGGTTGAAGAAAAATAAATTACAAGATCTTAATCTCCTGCGGAAAACCCAGAGAGACTATAAATGCATGCAGATGCAGATATATGCCATGGAAGGCAGAGATTTAGCATTTTTACAGCATTATTTATTGTAATGTGTTCCTAATTGGAACAAAGATCACACAAACAAGAAAAAAATAGAAGCTATCGACTTCCTCTAATATGGTCGGCTTCATTTTTGACATCATTTTCATTTATTTGACAACAAATATATCAATATTTGCAAATGGCACACGTAGCGCTTGTTCAGTCAGGTATAGACGAGGATAATTAGTATGCGGATGATGGCAGAGTGCTGAAATGTGTCTGCCGCTGTGCTTTATCAATACACCAGGATGGATGTGATCTGCGTGGGGCTCCACTCGTCTGATTTGGATGTTTATTGGAGCCTACACCCTTCCGGAGAGCTATCGGACGACTTTAATGATAACTCATCAGGCTGTGCACACTTCTTCTTCCTACTTTATCAAATCTAAACAGCTATATTGAAGGAAGATCCTTATCCAAATGTTGGCTCATGTGTAAAGTCCAGCTTTAGATGCATTAAGCATAAGGGTTATGGCGGAAACTTATGCATCGCAGTCCCTTTAAGAAAAACTAAAATAACTCAAATACAACGCATAATGTTTGTACTGCAGTGCTGTAATGTATTGAGGACAATTTAGTAAGCTATTGTACTTAAGTAAGATGTGTGGGTACTATAGGACTTTACTTAAAGGTGGGGTAGGTAAGTTTCAGAAACCGGCTCGAGTGCACTAAAATGTGAAAGTACACAGCCGAAAAGAATCCGCCCCTTCCTTCAGACTTCCTTACAGAGCACCTCCTCCAACGCACATGAACACGCACATGACTTAGGTTGGCTATATAGTTCAGGGGAATTGTAACCATACAAACAGATAATTACCTGTCCAAGAGAAAAGAGCGACCACGGCGTCAGATTTCAACTCGGTGTGTTCCATCAGTTCGCCATCGTTGAAAGCAACTCCGATACATTTTTTCTTTTGCGACCAGTACGTTCACACAGCACCTTTTCAAAAATCTTGAAAATCTTGGAGCTGGGCGTGTCTGAAAGCTTGGGGATTTTTTGCAAGCAACGCGAACACAACCAATCACATGAATCTCCCGCCCCCGACATACAAAGCAAAAAACTCCGGGGATTTTATGCGAGCAATATATATATATATATAAACTCCCCAAACAGGCGAAAACCTACCAGTTTCACCCACTGTCTCTGCCACCTCCCTCCATGCCTGGTTCCTCCGGTTTGTATCCCGGTAAATAGTCTGGTCGTAAAGAACCGGGTGATTTGCTCCCGTAATTTCTCGTTTGGAAAATGAGGAAATGAACTGCGGTCTGGCTCTCCCAGCTTGCACGCGGTTTGATTGGCTAGCGCTTGAACTGTCAGATTTGCATAAACGGGATTTGATTGGCTGACACTTCCAGCTCAGCTTCAAAAGTTGAACATTGCTCAACTTTTGAATCCTGAAAATCCTGGAAATCTTCGCTTCGCTCCCCCACAATGCAGTTCGGCGAAAAGCGAGGCAAAGTGACGTCATCCCCATTCAAAGTCAATGGGCAGAGAAGCGTTGGAAGCGGTGGAAGATTCGTCTAAAGCTGCTGTGTGGACGCACCGTAACTCTGCCATTGTGAAAGTGGCCGCCTGTTGCTGGCGAGTCAATGAAGTACTGCTGCAATGCACGCACAATGAGTGTGTGCATTGCAGCGTGCACGAGATGGAAGGCTGACAGGCAGGGCGGCAATCCAATCATTTTAGCCGGGCCGGCTAAAATGATTGGTCGTGCTTTTTACAGTACTACGGCTTCCACAGATGACATTTTGTTATGGATTGTTGTCAAAGCACTTCAGATATTCATTGCCATCAGGATGTTAAGAGCATTCCATGGAATATAACAAAAAGTGTATCTCGAGCCGGTTTCTGAAACTTACCTACTCCACCTTTAAACATTTCCATGTTATGCTACTTTAAACTTCTACTCCATAGAACTTACTACATTTATTTTGTTAATAGTTACTTTACATATTGAGATTATAAACTAATATAAAATATAAATAAACCAATACATAAACTATGATGGTTGGTTAAGTTAAAGTATTGGCATGGAAATATACTTACCAAAAGTAAAATTACTTATTGTGTGTTACTGGATTATAATTATTAATGCATGAATGTGTTCATTTCAATATCTTAAGTAACATTTTCTTCAGGACTTGTAAGAGTATTTCACAGTGTAGTAGTTCTACTTTTTCAATATCTGAGTACTCATTTCACCTCCGGTAAACCGTTATGTCAAATATTATCACACTTTGATTTCTGAATATTTATTTCTTATGTAACTTAGGTTTCAAATGTTTTAATGAACACTTTTTTTCTTTTGTTTTAAAAGTCCATGGCTGACCAGTATATGAGCTATACGATAATGAGCTCAACATATGCAGGGTTCACCACCTCGGCTGTGAATGAAGACTGACACACCCGCCATTAAACGTCCTCTGAGCAACAAACTTAAATCATCATCGTGACCCAGAATGTCAGACCTGCATCGTCAGCAGACACTAACAGCCCCGCAGCAGCCATTGTATCATTACGCACCGTTACATCCCGCCAGTCATAACAGCTCCTGATTGATCACTCAGGAACGGCTGTAATTTATTATTTGACCTGTGTTTTACTGCATGTTTGAACCGATGTGTAAAAGCTGCTGGAAGAAAAATCTTGCTTGAAGAAATTGCTTTGTGTGAGACTCTTTTGAGAGCTCACGACTCGAGCTGGAGGACAGATTAAGGGACACTGTGGAGTTTTAGACCGCTGGAGGCACAGCATGACCCAACTCTGATTCCCAGAATTGTTTGTAACCTGCGTTCTGCCAGCAAGAGCATGAGTCAAGTCAAATTGCCCATTAAAATGACACAGTAACAGAATAATTCACTTTTACAGCTGTGTTTTTTACAAGAATGAGAACAAATACAGGCCGTCAAAAGTACATTTAGTCAATTTTGAGGTACTTTACATGAGATTATTATTTGTGTGCTATACCTCCACTCCACTCAATTTGGAGGCAAATATATCGTACTTTTACTCCACTATAGCCTATTTATTTGACAACATTAGTTAGTATGAAGGTTCATATAATTATTGAAAATGTTAAATTAGCTATTTATTTTTGAGATTGTATTATGGAGTTAGATACCCGGCAGTATAAAAAACTGAATACAATTAAACAGCCTTTACCAGTTGTCAAATTAAAATGATGAACAACTTCCTATAATCCAGTGATATTATATACATTGCCTTTTATTGTGGCCAGCCTAGGAGGCACCTGTGCAATAATCATGCTGTCTAATCAGCATCTTGATATGCCACACCTGTGAGGTGGGATGGATTATCTCGGCAAAGGAGAAGTGCTCACTATCACAGATTTGTTCAGATTTGTGAACAATATTTGAGAGAAATGGTTATTTTGTGTATTTCGAAAATGTTTTAGATCTTTGAGTTCATCTCATGAAAATAAATGGGAGCAAAAACAAAAGTGTTGCATTTATATTTTTGTTCAGTGTACATTATGTGGGAAATGGGTGTTCTGCATAACAAGTCCTCTTGCTTTTGGTACTTTTTGTATATTTAGATGCTAATACTTTTAATTTTGAATGCAGGACTTAACAGAGTATTTCTACACTGAAGTACAAGATCCGAGTACCTCATCTCCAGGGGCGTTTCCTGGACCTGGAAACATAATTCGTGAGTGACCAAACCGTTTGAGACGTAACTTAGACTAAAGGTAACTATCTAAACACTCTCAGAGTCCTTTGCTCACCTGAGCCTCTCAGTCTGAGAGGAGAGGACTCTCCTCCAGCTTGTTGTGGAACAAACAGCTCCGTTAGTGCAGCTAGCTAACCAGATGCTAACAACACGGTCCCTGCTGGCACCGGTGCTGGCCTCTGTTGCATTCACTGAACACGGGAAATTACAATCCTGCCGTCCTCTCTAGTATCATGACGAGGTTCAGGTAAAGCACGGTTAGTGTATTATATTTTGAGGGAGAGTTGTCTGGGGCTACAGAAAAAACATACGGGGCTTTAGGCGACGCCACTGCTATCCCCTGACTAATACTTTCAATGCAGAAACACACAAGCTGTGATCATGAATGTTGCTATTATGTTCATTTTCGGAGTCAAAATGTAAAGTGCGCAGATACATTTTTTATATTCAAGTCGAGTTTTGAATGTGTCATGTCTCGAAAAGTCGTCCAAGTCTAAAATGCTTTATTTTTCTTTCCTTTATTTTTCTGACTTCCTCTGAAAAACTCATTGGTGCAGGAAGAGTATTGCAAAATCGGAGTGCAAGTCATTAAGGGACGTGTTATTAGGGTTTCTTTTATGGGCACCTTTAAATTGCTTGACTTCGATTCTGCACCTTACCCTGTCTCCATTTTCCGTCCTTTAAACACTCCTTTTGTATGTTAGTAATAGTGTTTTACCCAATTGCAATTTGCAGGAAACACAATCGCCGCCTGGATTGTGGTAAGTTAACGGACGATATCTTTTCAGATGAATGAAGCGCTATTATGCGAGTACTTTGTGACTTTCCACTCCATTTGGATCCATAATAGTGGGCTTAATAACAGAAACAATTCTCTGTATAATGAACAATTCAACAGCACCGCAAACTCCAGCCTCCAAAGTTATACCACCCTTGAATCACAACCTCTCTAAAACAGTTAAACAAAAAATGAACAGGACTGATGTTCTAGACTGCATCTGTTTCAGTACATACTGTAGGTAGCAGCTTATACATGCTTAATGGCAAGGTTTATGTTAAGTGTCTTTAAAAAGTACACCTGGCTTTACTCTGCAGTGCATCTTTAAAGTGGCCCTATAATGCATTTCAAGGATTTCCCTCTCCTGTAGTGTGTTATATAGGTTTGTGTGCATGTCAATGGTCTGCAGAGGCTAAAATCCTAATGTTCCCTCCAGATGGAAGCTTCCCCTCCCACACACTCCTCCCACCTGCCCGAAACGCATCCATGAGACTCCTTTGTTTACTTCCTTAAAATAATGACTCGGGGTTCAATTGGCTATAGCGCTCCAACACATTGTTTGTGATAGGCTAAGAGCCTGGACATCTCTAAGCGGTTGACCAATCAAAATCAGAGCAGACTGGGCTCTGGTTTCAGACAGAGGGTGAAAAGAGGTGCAGACAGAAAAATAAAGAGCTTTTTGAACATTAAAGCATGGAGACATGTCACAGTAGAGGAACACATTACAAATGAACCTGAAAATGAGCAGAATAGAGCCCCTTTAAAACCCCAAATAACATGTTTCTCAGTTTATCTCAGATCTATAATGAAAATGTGCCTGCGTCTTTCTTTTAGTTTAATAATAAATCCCAATTTCTCAGTGAAGTGACGCACACATTGTTTTTGTCGTTATCATTTATTCATATCCGGCAGCTGGGCTCTGTAAGACGCACAGAGTCAGCACTTGTCTTTCCTGTCAGATTTATCTGCCCCTCTTGTAATCTGAAAATTCCACTTTCCCCAAAATCCCTCATCTCTCCGTGCACTCTTTTCACGCCCAACCAGTCTTGCTCTCCCCTGCCCCATTTTTCTTCCCCCTCTCTCTCTCTCTATACTAGCGGATAATCTCTCTCTCTCTCTCTCTCTCCTCTCTCTCTCTCTCTCTCTCCGTCTCTCTCTCTCCGTCTCTCTCTCTCACACACACATACATACATACATACATACATACCATGTATACATCACTTCAGGGGACATTACATTGACTTACATGCATTTCCTGGAGACTTATCCTAACCTTAACCATAACCAACACATGCCTAACCCTTACCCTTAACCTTACCCTAACCCTAAACCTAACTAAGTCTTCACCCTAAAATTAATGATTCCCCTCATGGGGACCTCCATTTTGTCCCCATAAGGGAGGCGAGTCCCCACACGTGACTGTGTAAACAGATTTAGGGTCCCCACAAGTATAGTAATGCTAGGCCACACGCGCACACACACACACACACACACACACCACACACACACACACCACACACACACAAAGTAATGCAAGTTGTTCAAATTGAGCTCTCCATCTTTTTCCCGCACACAAAGAGGTAAACACAGCCTGGAAAAAAAATAGCATTCATCTCTGCATCTATCTCTGATTCCTGTGCTCAAAGATGAGAATCCTTTAGAAGAAAATTCACTCTCTCACACACACAACAACACACAGCACACACACACACACACACACACACACACACACACACACACACACACACACACACACACACACACACACTCTATCTCCGCTCTTCCTATCTCAACACAAATTGAATCTGTGGTCCTGACAGGGCAAGAGGACAGGAAGGACGAATACAAATCACCTCATTACACACACCCTAACACACCACTCTCGCACACACACACACATGAACAGACAGACACATACAAACAGGTCACTCACATGCATTAGAGATGGAAATAGAAGAAGGATCGTGGTCAATGTCATTTGGTGTGTAAATGCTGACAGACGAGGGCAGGAGGCCACTTGAGATCCGAGACGCAGTTTAGCGGGAATAACGGACGGGACAGACTGAGCAACAGTGATGTGCACACTTGTGGTGGTTAGAATAATGATGATTATGTTTACACTGATGAATGATGAAGGTCACTGGGACAATGTGAGCGGTGAAAGTGACGATAATGATGAATGTCCTCACTATCGTTATCTCGTCCCTTCTCTCAGTGAAGACCGTGATTTTTTTTCGTTTTCGGCTGCACATGAATGTTTTCAATGGTGTCTGTGATAACTCCACGGTTGACTGACGACTTCCCCGCAGCCCCACCGTGACTGCAATGTAGAGTCCAAAGTGCAGCTGAAGAGATTATTGATCACAGCAAGCGGGTTGGATGTTATCCTAACAAGATCTGCAGACTCTCCCTGCTGTTCATTTTTTGTAAGATCTTAATTTGTCAACAGCTTTGATAGACAATGGAGTCTGGCAGGTTTCAGGGTTAACATTTGGTTCTTTTAATCAATTCCACTGGATGAATGTTAGTCGGAATGGAAAATAATCTGTTATCTTATTAAGTGTGTTGTAAAAGGAAGTTTAATAACCTTCACTGGTTGACATTTTGGCCACATGGGGGCGCGACAGAAATAAGTTATGAGATCAATGCTGATTTTGTCCACTTTAAAGTAAACCCAATTTTCACGTAAAGCTCTTCAGCTTGTTTTTGGTCTCCACCAACCCATTGACCTTGTGATGCGGTTTGAAACAAGTCTATGATAATCCGGATCCAAATTCATACAATTCGCCTGTAAAACAAACCAAGCACACATTGGCAATAGCCGTATATGTGACCACAGCTACTCTTATGCTTTCACTTCATGCATTTGAGGGGTCAAATTGAAGCAAACTGGGTCTAAACATACAGGAATCTGCAATATCCTATGAGTGTTCTTTTTAAATCATAGAATATAACTTCCTCATAGGAAACAGGAGATTTTGCTTCAGTGTCCTGATTGATATAGACACAGCTCTATCCCAAAATGTGTAGTGAAAAGTGAAAAAGCAGCATCAAGACCGTTGAGATGCCCTTGAGCAAAATCCTTATCCTGCCTTCTGTGTTTGTACTGGGAAGCTTCCAGGTGTGAATGTGTGTAACAATTTCATTTGAGAGAATTTATTCTGTAATTTGGGGGAACCTCAACACTGAAACACAGCTGCTAACCTGCTGCTAACACTCTGGGTGCTCCTCCCTAGCACACTGGAGTATAATCAACAACATGTGATGAACTGCATTTCATACCGACGCACTCACCTGATGGTTATTTTAGGAAAGACTGGGTGAAAATAGAGCTAATTGGAAAGATGCTTCATATTATACATCGGACTGTAATGTTCTACAGGGTAAACATAATGCCAAAGGCTGTAACATCGTCTCTTAATACGCAAAGAAGTTAAAAGGGGCAATATTTTTCTTTTTTGGGTTCTCCCTTTCATGTAGTGTGTCGTTGTTGCTGCATGTAAATAGTCTGCAAAGGCTAGAATCCCAAAGTTCCCTCCAGAGGGAGTTTCTCTCCCACACACTCCCCCCCTGCCTGAAACGCCTTTGTTTACTTCTGTAACATAATGACAGCTAGCTAACCAATCAGAGCTGACTGGGCTCTGGTTTCAGACAGAGGGTGAAAAGAGGTGCTGCAGCACAGGCATGAGAGAAATAAAGACCTTTTTGAACATTAAAGAATGGAGACATGTCACAGTGGAGGCAGAAAATACATATATAAACTCTGAAATGACCATAATAGAGTGCCGCAGTGACGCGTCCTAAAACCTGGAAGTAAGTTTTACCACTTCCGGTTCCTTCGACAAAAAGCAATGCAATTTCTCCATAGGATTTTGGAGAATAGCTGGAAATAAGGTCTGTGGTTGACACACATTGAAGAGACGGATCACGTTTTGTTCTACGACATCAAACACATCAGCAGTGACCCCGCTGGTGATTTCTGAAGAGTTTACGTGTCTGAAAAACGATGGTTGTTACCAAGTGGCTGAATAGGACTACAGAAGTTGTCGAGGCCGTTTTACGTCATTATGCCGAACACGTAAAACACTCCCGCTAAGTTTGTTTTTCTCCGTGTTCTGCTTGAAAGCAAGTACCTGCCTCCTGCTAACTGTTCAAACAAACACTTCAATTTGTACAATTTTGAATCTGTAGTTTTGATTATGGATCTTAAGTTGGCGTGACGTTGAAGCAGCGACCCTGCTGTAGTTAGTTTATAGCATAATGTTAGCATTTTGCTTCTGGCGACTAGATTTATGATTCAAAATTATAAAGGGTAGACATGTGAAGAGTATCCGGCTGAACAAAACGTGATCCGTCTCTTAAATGTGTCTCAACCACAGACCTTATTTCCAGCTATTTTCCAAAATCCTATGGAGAAATTGCATTGCGTTTTTGTCAAAGGAACCGGAAGGAGTTTACTTCCGGGTTTTAGGACGTGGCACTCTATAGGGCCGCTTTAATCTTGCTGGACATTGAGCTCTCTGTTTTCTGCCACAAAGCCTGCCGTCCTTGGGTGGCTGTAACCCTTACACTTTGACAGCTCACAATTTCTCATAAAGGGGAAATAAAATCATATTTTCTGCACCTTCTCTCTCTCTCCCACACACACAGTCACGCAACACAAAATACACTCTTGCATTAGTGTCAGGAACGTTTCCCAAAAGAAATAACGAGTAAATCACATGATGAATATCCTGTTCACCCTAGAGCAGGCATGTCTGCATTTGCACGCCTGCTTGCAAACCTTGTGAGCATTCTTTAGGTGTTAAGTTTGTTCCTTAGATTTGCTGCATGTCACTTTCTGTCTGGACTGTTAAAGCAATGTTTTGTATTCTGCTGACATCTTCTCATCTTGCAGCAAAGGTTCGCTGAGAGTGAAAGCAGGATGGAAAACAGATAGGAAGGAGGAAACTTTTATACCTTTTTTTTGCAGATGGAGGACTTCTCCCAACCAGCAGAGCCTTCAGTGTCGACGCACTTTCACATCACTATCAAAAAGAGAGGAAAGGGGGAGACAGAGAGTGGTTAGAAGGGCAAAGGTGAGACATTTGTGAAAATCATTTTTTGCAGCATCACAGTCTGACAGTCTGCCACATTAAGAAACCCCAGCACAGGGACTGCTGGGCGGCATAACAAAATAAAAACCCAGCAGTGTAGATTAAGTTTGGACTCAGCTTTTTCCATCCTTATTCGTGAAACTTAAAATTGATTTATATAACACAATTAATAGGACACCTAAAAGCTCTATGTGTGTCAGAGTGGGAGGAGAGATGGACTGAGAAATGGGACGCAGACGAGGATAAAATTAGAAATAGTTGGAATAAGGGCTGTGTGAAGGGATAACAGAGGGGGATTCCCATTAGAGAGATGGATGAAGGGACTGCTGAGGATGACAGCAACATCTGACAGCTGGCAATGATGATGGACAGAGAGAGGGAGACGGAGAGAAAGAGCTCCTATTTCCAAGGCTAATGTGAGCCTCTGCCTTACAGGAAAAAAACAATTTCATACTGAGAGTTTGCAACCTTCTCTGTGCTCTCTGTCACATAACTAAGTGTCAAGTAGACCTCTGTGGATGGACTAGACGAAGCAATAGGAGTGCGCCCAAAATATCAACAAGGAAAGAAGACCTCTGGATACTGTGTAAAGGGTTTCAGTTTTGACCAACATATGATATGACACATCTTCACAAGGATAAATGGACAGGTTTCTTTTAGTTTAAAACTCCATACCCAGCCAACAACAAAAAGCCTGAACAATTGTTTTGTATCTGCAAATGACTGCACAATATCATGCATTTAGGTAGACTACAAATAAAAATGTTATGGAATTGTCTGTCATTCTTACCCTATTACTTAGATGGCTTGGATAAAGTCATATAGGCCTAATCAGAGGTTTATATAGTGTAAAGGGAGATGTTGTGCTTAAGAGTAATTATTATGAACATTCCTAAACGTCTGATAAGTCACTGTAGCTGAATGAGGTACCATAGAGGTGATTTAGCCTGCACTGAAGAAAGTATTGCAATATTAATTCATATTTATTAGTGAGTAGCCTAATGTAGTCTAATATCTCATATTAAAAAGTTGTCTTTTTACTTTATAAATCATGCAGAGTTATTACTTGATTGGTTAAGACGTTATCATGAGAAATGTAAAAGTGAGGTGCATCAAATAAGAATATAATTAGGAGAATAAGTAGAAGTAAGTAAATAGATAATAAGTAAAAAGAATTATGAAATATGAAACTGTTTTTCATTTATTTTCTTTATTTACTTTTTGTGATGTTATATGACTTTATATGTCTAGCCCTGATGTGAAGTTTTTTTTAATACAAAATGTATGATGTTCATATTATGTTCTTGAATAAAAAACTAAAAATACCACAAAAAAACGTTGCTTTGAAAATGTGCGCAGTTGGATATGAACGTCATTACGTCAGAGCCTTTCATTGCTGTTAACATCAAAGTCATCACTGCGGTGGGCGCACTTTAGGCCGAACTGTTGGAGCTTAAACTTTTGCAAAACTGGACTATGAAAGCAAAAGAGAAATGTTGGCGATAGTTAGGACTTACGTGACCCACGACAGGGACGGAGAAGTGTACTTTCTTTCCAAATGGACTGGTACAATAGATTATATTGACTCTGTGGCTATGCTAACGTTAGCTTGCAGTCAGCAAATGCATTGATGTCCCAGCCTGGTTTTTTCAACAACAGCCTTTATCTACATATTGGTGAGTTTGTAAACATTTTATATTTCTGATATTCAGCTTCATATTGAATCGAACTGTTTTGTGATATAGTATTGTAATTTTATGACGCATATTTAATAATAATTTTTCGCAGTATTACACTTTATACAATTTACCTATGTTCCTTAAACGCCTCATCATGCAAGTGACGTTACAAATACAACAACAAAAGGCTACTATTCAAAACCAAAACCATTCATATAAAAACGTACAGGTTTTATATTTAATTATGCTGTGCAGTGGCGGATCTAGACAATTTTACATGGGGTGGCAAGAGGTTTTGACAGGGGGGGCATGGGAGGATGGATGAATCCACTACACAAAACACTAACACACAGACATACATTTAAACTATTTATTGTTATAGTATCCCAAAGATTCACATGCCTAGTAATCAAACAAAACAAGACTGTGCATATTTTGAAACATAAAAGTTTCAGCAAAATTAAAACAATACAAGAATTACAATAATTTCTCAATAAAAAATATACAACGGCAGGCAAAATACAAGTAGACTGTATCAAATTTGACACAGTACACACAACAGTGAAATTACTTTTGTACAACTTAAGTCCTTGGATGTAAAGACATGACCTATCTATTTTAAGATGGCTTGAGGCGCCGGTTGTTGTGCTGTGCAGCAAAACGTTTGACAAAAATATCCATGTCCATTGCTTTTCAAAGTTGAAAAGCTTCGCTCACACTCTGCAGTACTTACTGGCAAAACAATAGCAATCTTACATAAGCAAAAAAGTTTGAAGAAAACCTCTCGAAAAGGTTCCAAGAACTTCACAAACTCAGTCAGACTGGACGGGTTTACTTTGCCATTTGTTCTGTTTCTTTCCAGAAGTCTTTTTGCCTGGTGTATCTCAGTTTTCAAGTCTTGCCAGTCAGAGCCATATGCCTCAGCCACCAACAAAACAAATTCTTCCTTTAAGAAACCATTGCTTGACGGGTTTAAAGCTTGTATACCCCTCATTATGTTGCTGCTAAACTTTGAAAAGCGCCTGTCCATCTCTCTGATCATTGAGTCAACGACGGGAGTGAATATACCTATTCTGAAGCAGGGCTCGACATTATAATTGGCCCGCTGGCCCGGAAGCACTATTTATACACTCCGGGCCAGCATAACGTACTTTCCACTTGCCCGCTCGGGCCACTACAAATATTGTTTAAAAAAAAATGTTTCCTGTGGTATTGGTATTTTGACATTCAATTTAGTTAAATTGTTTCGTTTATTAACGCTACAACATAGCGTTTCGTGAGTCGCTTGTCGTTGTTGGGTGAAAAGCAAACAGCTGTTTGCTGCGGAGCGCAGCGCGAGCAGGCTCCGGTGAGCGCGCTCCTTCACTACAGACTATCGCGCCACCTAACCATTCGCCAAAATGTTTTTAATACCAGCGGTAACCGGCCAAGCGCCGAGCAAAAAACTATTTTCAAATAAAAGAAAGTCACCGGAGGAGTTAAAGGAGAGTGACAGGGAGCATGAGAAGAAGAGGGAGAGAAAGTTTCAGCTTGATCGATGGAGTTGGCTTCTAGTGCAGTGACGCGTCCTAAAACCCTTTTATAATCTATCGATTAGATTTATGATTTGAAAATTATAAAAGTAGGATAGACATGTGGAGATTATCCGGCTGAACAAAACGTGCATTTATCAAACAGGTTTGTTTTCCACAGACCTTATTTCCAGCTATTTTCCAAAACCCTGTGGAGAAATCCCGTTGCTTTTTGTCGAGGGAACCAGCAGCTTACTTCCTGGTTTTAGGACACGTCACTGCACCTCTCATGATGATGCCAATATAAACAAGGTCTTCTGTCGGCTCTGTACATCAATGCCGACCTATGCTGACAAGCAAGTGAAGAGCAGAACATATAAAGGTGTTGGCTATAGGTCCCAGTAGTTTAGGATAATGAAGGATCTAATCTAATCTATAGCCATTACATTTCTAACTCCTAATGACAGGAAGGCAGAAAGTGCATGATACAAATAATAATACTCATAATAGCAGACATTTTTTAACAATGACCACAATATCATTATTTTAATAAACCAAATATGAACAATTGAGGAAAATGAGGAAGAACTGATTGTTCAAATGTTGTAGTACAAGTAGTTAGTGCATAAATTACTATAGCAACAAATGTGTTAATTTTCTTCATTATTAGTCCCATATTTTTTTTTTTGGACGAATGCTCCGGGCCAGTGGTTACAATGGTGGGGCCAGTGACAATACAATTCCACCGGCCCGGAGGGCCAGTGGCTTTTACCCTTAATGTCTACCCCTGTGAAGGAATCTTTGCTGTCAATATGTGTTCTCTATCCGACTGTAGATGTTACAAGACTATCATGTAGTCTGCTAGATGTGTGTCTGGTTCTTTTTGATTTGGCAAAGGTAGAAATGTTGCAGTCATTGCATGTTTTAATGACTGTATTCCACAGCTCATTAAAGCTCTCTTCTTTGCGATATTCTTCAAAGGTCTGTCTGAGGGTTTCAGTAAGGTCAGCTGCTTTGGTAAGGTCAACATTAGGTGACTGGAGCATCTCAGATAAAAACGTTGCTTCACCTAGCACTTTTCTGAAGACAGCTAGGAGACCTATGAAATTAAGGTCAATTTGAGAACGTAGCCCTCTTGCGTCTACAGCTCTCTGTGGATTGGCCTCATCTGAAATGTCATCCAGCACTCTTATGACTGCAGTCAGCCTGTCCATGAGGTTTCTCCATGCAGCATAGCGACAGGCCCATCTAGTGTCACTAATGGCGCGTTTCCATTGCAGGCCTCGCTCGGCCTCGCTCGGTTTGATTCAGCCTTATTAGGCCCGGCTCACTTTAATGCTGCACTTCCATTACAGTTTAGGAACTGGGGTAGTTACTATAGTAACGCTGTGTAGGCGGAGCCGTGACGTCATCTTCAATGAGAGACCCAGAAAAACAACACAGCCGTTAGCTCTTAGCACTCAGAGCTCACAGCTCTTCATATCTGTTCAGAAACTAGACAAAAGTGAAACAAGTACAAACCACAGACTGCCTGTGTCATGGAGAATACAGTTGCTGGTTTATTTATGTCTGTAGGCCGTTGTTGTGAATGTGGACGGTCGGAGCATATATAACGTTAGCTTAGCCAAGCTCCATTTAGAAAACAAGCATTTTAAAAGGGTTTTTCGCCTGCCGTCTGTCTGCAGACTTGTCAAAGCATTAATTCATGGTTTTTACTAACCGGTATCAGTATGTTGTTACTTCGACATCATTTTGAAACGTGTATTACAATTAAATCACGGTAAAATATGTTCATTTTGTTGTAGTTGTAGCCCCCTTGCCAGCGATTCTCTCTCTAGATTAGCATACTCAGCCCGACTCAGCCTGGTTGTTCCTGGCCCGAGAACCATGATTTAGTCGGGCCAGAAAAAAGGTGAAAAAGAAGCCCCGGGCCAAAACTAGGCCAAGTGGAAACGCAACCAAAAACGGGCCCCGCACAGCTCGGCAGTGCACGCTTCAAGCGAGCAAAAAAAAAACATGCAGCTTCTGGGACACTCTTCACACAGTCAACAATGACAAGATTCAAACAATGTGCGTTGCAATGAACATAAAATGCATATTTGGCCACTTCCTTAACCCTTGTTTGCACACCAGAGCACCTGCCACTCATGACTGCAGCCCCATCATAGCCGTGGCCCACCAGGTTCTCTTTGTATTCCAGACCATACTTCTCAAGACAGGAAATTATTTTCTTTAGACTTGATACTCAAGGAAGCTCTCCTGAACCACACCATTATAATAATAGCGTACGACCAGAGATAGCTGCTCAATTTTCTGCTAAAATAGAAAAGTGTTCACTTTCTTTAACCTCTTTTATAATGTCCTCTCTTACAATTTCTGCTAAGCATTCTAACATTTCGTTTTGAGTGCCTTTGCTGGTACTTTGCATTCCTGGAACCCTGTGACAATCGTCTTGTAACTAAGGGATCGTGTTTACTTATAACATCTAAAATCTCAAGGAAATTTCCCTTGTTTTTGGAAGTTTCAGACTCATCATGGCCACGTTGGGAAATATTTTGAGTAGCTGTCAAAAGTAAAATCTCGGCTAAATTTATTATATATTTTTGATTTTCGGTCACTTGTTTTTGATTTTCATCTCCCATCATTCCAAGAATAGTTGTATTTCTTCCGGCCATGCTTTTGTATTCTGTCCATGCAATCATGGCATTTACATGTGTGTCTGATCTGGCGTGTACACTGAACCCACTATCTTTGGACGTGACCTTCTTCCAGTTTGAAGCCATGTTCTGCTGTGAAAACACTTGCTTTTGCAGAAGCAAAATGTCTGCATGCAAAACAGTATGCTGCATCTTGAGAGAGGGAATACTCAAGCCATGGCCAAGAACTGTACCACTCCTTGTGAAAGCTTCTCTTTGCTGCTCCATGTAGTGTTTTGGGAAATGTCTTAAGATTGGGCTGCACAGCTGCATCACCTTTCTTTTAGATATATCAAAATGCAAAGATATAGAATTGGTCAATATAATTATCTAATGCAGGAGTAAAGTTGTTCTCTATCATAGCATTTGTTTTATATCTTTGGTTTGATCATAATCACTAATATAATAAGATGCATTTGTAAATCTTTACGCAAGTAATCCTATATAACACATACAACAGAAGGTAGGAATGAACATGTTATTTTACATTATGTTGTATGTGAGGGACATGCCTTGCTATGATACAGCTAGAGTGGTAACTGCCTCCCTGCCATCTGCCTCAGCCCCCTTCTCACGTCCTGCCTCTGTCCCTCTTTCTGAGTCTGAACCCTCTTCTTCATTTCTCACATCCACTTCTTCATCTCCTTCTGTGGCCTTCTCATGTTCTAACCCTCCTGGCCTCTCCACTGTACTCTCCTCTCCTTTTTCATTTCCCTTTCTCTTGTTCTCATTTTCAGTTCTCTGACTTTTTGTGTTAAAATAAATGATATTCCCTTTTCTTTTCATTTGTATTCCAACAACTCCAGGCCTGCAAAAGTCAAGATGTGAAGCACTGGTTAAAATCCTCGTAATACATTACACTGTCTGGCCATTTAGAAATTTCAAAACACTTAAATTAAATCAGAAAAGTAAAAATCATTAAAGCATTTGTGTTCAGACTATGTACTAGTTTGACGGTACACCTCTATTTACAGTCTATGCAGTAAACATTTGCGATGTAACTTGTTTTAATTTGTTAATTCATTGCTGTGACATGTAAGGGTAACCTACGTATTTTTTAAACTGCTTAGCTAACAAAATGAGAATGATCGATCACCTAGCTAGCTAGCACAGTCAATGTGTGATGTGTTGTTGGCTAACGAAACGTCCTGAAAAGGAGACCGTCCGTTAAACACAAGACAAACACGCCGTTTTGAATAGTGTGTATTAAACTCTTTGTGTCTTTACTTACAATAATACAAGCTTACAATACAAGGACAAAATGGTCCGACGGGTAGGCTACGTAACAGTCTTCACCTCCAGATGCTGGGGACAGCTCAGTCGCTGCTCTCTCTCTCTGCAGCTGTGTCACCCGGAGTCTGTGTGTACGCTGCGCTACGCTGTGCGCGCATAATGCAGGACTGTACCAAATGTTTTAGGGGGTTTAGGTTACTCATTATTAAAATAGGTAAATGAATTGCTTGTTTTAATGATTTGAGAAGGTTGTTGTGGACATAGTAGTCTTTCGATTTACTAATAACAGTTTTAAGAACCAAAAAGTTAGGGGGGCAGCTGGGGGGGAAAAGCTCTTTAGTGGGGGGGGCAGCTGACCCCTTGCCCCCCTGTAGATCCACCCCTGATGCTGTGTATATATAGCCAAAACCTTCTTTTTTTTTTTATTCATGAACGATTTTCTGTTAAAAACGCCTGTCCCCCTACTTACATTGTTGCTACAACAACAAGCTGAAGCTAGCAGTTATGTATTGGTGTAAGTGTTCTTCAGTAAATTATGATGGTGTTGCATTACCATATTCAGTAGTAGCCATTTCTACAGCTACAGTTTTTTGTAAATGCACAATACTTTCTGTGGTGACTTCAGAGCTGCAGTATTTTGTAAATCAACAAATACTTTACTCTAAATGTACACTGATTCAACACATGGACAGGCCAGATGTCATGGTTGCTCAGCTAGGGGTGGACTGTCAGTTCATAAGAGGTTAGATAATATACAATTTGTTGCAGGGCTTTTAAAAATGAATGTTGTTAAACTATGAAGTGTTCATTATATTATGTCCACCCCGCTAAGTCTATTAAACCTAGTCCTCATGATAATAAGGGTTATTTGATTCCCTTGCAGCACATTCCCAAATGCCAAGTGTATTTGCAGACCTATAAATTAGATTTGAAATTTATGAAATAATCTTCTCTGCGATATAATCAGATTATCTACATTTTGTAGGATAATTTGATGCAAATTGACTGAATGTTTTTTGTGGATGCAATATTCTGTCAAGGTGATTTTCTGCATCGTAACCTCTCTATGGTATAATTTGGCAAGCGAAGGTTGTCATCTGCGCAGCATTGTAATTTGAAAAATCAGTCTTTGATTCAAAAGTGATACAAAACACAGGATTCTTCATGTAAATTAGATTTGATAATATTTTCCTGGCATCGAATTATCTGTTGTTTGTGCTGACATGTGAAGTCTAAGCTTCAGAAAAGGGAAATATGTATGATGGTTAAGGAAATGATTTCTCTTCATCGATCTATTCTCATATTTCATCAATCACAATCCCACAATCAATGTGTCTCTTAAACTAGTCCCCCATAATTTAAATAAATGTATTCAATCCTAATTCAAAACATAAATTGAAATATGGAAATTAACCAGCCTGTTACACAACAGAGCAAACAATAACACACACACACACACACACGCACGCGCACACACGCATCCACACACTGAAGCTTGCTTTTTTATTTGCAAGTGAACCGTTAGTGCCTGAGGATGTAAAGATGGACAGAACCCACAGGGAGTCAGAGAGCCTGAATAAGGAAGAGAGGGATGCTGGGAAATAAGAGAAGGCCTGTGTGTAAAGGCAAAATAGCAAACAGTTATAAATGAATAGCCGTTGAATGTTACTGACAGCTGAAAGATAACACATGAAGCGATATTGTCAACAACCCCGAGCTCTCGTGCTTTGAGCTCTACTGCAGAGATCAGATGTTCAATCCAAACGTTTTTTAATCACTGCAGGCGATGAAGAAAAACTCTCTGCTCACAAAATGAAATGTGCGAACAATTTTGTCTCAGAAAGGATTTTTGGCTTTAGTCCACCTGGCTATTATCTAAAAAAAAACTTGCTGGAACAACGCAAATGTGAATCATTCATGTGAAGCAGCGTGAAGTGGAAGATGAGAAAGAAGAGGTCTAGTACCTTTTTAGTAGAAAAGCAAAAGAGAATGAAAGGGAGGGGAACACCATTTGAGGAGCCTGCAGGAAAACAATAGCTACAAACTTAAGCTCTGATGCATTACTGCTGGCAAATTAGCTAAACATAGAAACTACTACTGAGCAGTCACGCACACAAACTCACAGGCACACAAACGCAGCACTCTTTAGCTAGTCCTGTGCATCAGCAGTGTGTTTGCTCCTCTGTAGTGCCTTTGGCTGCAAATGGAGAGAACAGCAGAGAGTAGCTGGGTGTTTATTGTTATCCGCACAGACTAGTGTCTGCAAAGGCTAAAAAACACAGTGACCAGCGAGCCCAGGAGCAGTGTGAGTGAGTCACACTCAGCTGGGCTCAGTCAGCGGGAGGTCTGCAGCGGGCAATATCTGATTTGTTGTGGAAAAAGAAAATGAAGCTCAGGGCGCCCCGAGCCGGGAATGTCAGTCTGGGTCGGACTCATCTAAATGTCATATTGACTGCTTAGCGACATATGTGCTGTTTGTGTTGGCTATAGAACAAAATAGAGATCAAATGGGTTAAACTGACCCTCTACAGTCACTTTTACTTTGAATACCTTCATGCTGAACTCTTGTGACTCTCTCCTTGTCTTCCATTGGTATGCCCTTTATCCAATGTAATATTCCTAGTTGCTATAATTCCCGCTACATTGAACAACTTGAACACAATTTAAAGACACAATAAGTGGAATCGTTACTTCCTTAATGTGATGCACTTGCTTGATGCTGAGGTGGAACATTACATGGCGAAAACATTTTTTGGCTTTGCTCCATTTCGTTGTGCTGGTGTTTTGTGAAAGGAAGGGAAAACCAATTGAAATTGTGTGAAGGTGCAGGCTGTATTTTAGGTAGCAGGTGACGTTGAATCTCAGTTACAGTAGTTGATAAACAGAAGCAGGTGGTGGATATGCCTTAGTATTCCCTTTTCTCTTTTCACAGCTTTTACATTTTGGAACAAGAGCACATTTTCCATTTAAATTCTGCCCAGACAAGCTGTATGCAATGTGTGTTAATTATCTGAGTATTAAAGGTACTTTTCTTACAGGTGGTCTTTTTTGAACAGGAGGCATGAGCAGCATGTGTGCAAAATTGATGTGAACTGAAAAGTATGTCCACCTTCCAGCTCATTGTTCTGATTTTACAGGCCTCGACTTTTGCTCCCGGCTTTTTTTTCTTCACCCAGGTCGCTCTCAACAACCTTGTCCGACCTGCAGCAGGCTGTAGATTTTAGGGAAAAAAATGGTAAAAACCCTTTTTACACCACATGCCCAGATCCACAGAGCAGGCAACAGCGTTTCCGCCAGCGGGGCGTCTTGCCATCATTCCAAAAAAATTAATAATTCAAGAGAAGATCGAGAGTTTTATCGCTTGAAATGACGAAAAGGAAAAAAGACAAGGACATCCCTCTGTTGGAGGGGCAAAGGAGTCTGGTGGGATTCTTTTCGGTGTATTGAAGATCGTTTCCCCGACATCGGCGGTGCCTGCCACAGGACAACACGGAACGTGCACGATTTGCGCGAGTGAATTGCGAGAAACTGAGGCTCCGTGGTAAACTGTGGTAACATGAAGAGCCGTTTCGGAGCCGAAATAGCCGGCGCTCAGAGAGCCGAGCCAAATGATCCGGCTCACTAACGTAAAGAGATATTGTCTATAAGGGACGGCTCAATTCAAAATTCATTTGGGTCTATAATTGATATCACGATTATTAAAAATGATTATCTATTTACATAAAAAATGTGAACAGTATGTTTTTAACAGTTGATTACCCTGAACTTTAAGTATAATTTAAACTGAAAAACCAATACAAAAATAATCGTTTTATTTCGATTATGTTGTTTTCATAATCGTTGCAAGCCAAAATCATAATTGCGATTAAAATACGATTTAATTGAGCAGCCCTACATTGATTGCTAACACTCAGTAGCTTTATAAGGTGACAATATGTCAATGTTGTGCTTTACAGCCTGATGAACCGGCCCCAGAGGCCACTTAGTCCCTTGATCTACTACTGTATGAAGTGCACTTGATCTAATGTATGCCCAAACTAAAGCACATACTTGAATCTACTTATACACTTTTTCCTCGACCATCAGACTTTGACTCAATCGTTCTTTGCTATCGAGCATAAACCCTTTGCTGTCAGGATTTTTGTGAGTGTTTAGTCTCAGGAGTGTGTGACGGTCTGCTGGACTGGTAATGAATGCACAGACTCGAACCTGCTCTGACATCAAAGGACTCTCCCACGGCAATACGGATTACTTCACTGTGTGTGTGGACACTAGACACAAAAAAAACTGTTTTCCAAAGGACAAACGGCAGATGACAAAGCCATCAAATCTAGAAAGAAAGACAAGGGCTCTCAGGGCTTTGGGTACAGGGAGGATGGTAAGTGTCCAAAGGGAGCTAAGGAGGGGAATGGAGGCTGGGAAGAACACCTACCAGGAGAGGATAGAGAACAATCTGCAGCAAAAACAGTCTGAAGGAGGCGTTGATTGCGGGGAGAAGAATGGAGCAGGCGAAAACCAAGAGAGGAACAAGTGGACTGCTTTCAGGAGAAACTGCTAGCTTGTAACATTTTCATGCAGACTACGAGCTTGCAATTGAACTAGATGACCCTTCCCGTCCTACTCCACTAGCAAAAGAGCATTCAAACACTGTGGTGACACATCATGCAGTGTTGTGTCAAAGTCCATTAAGTCTTTATCTGTGAAAGAAATAGTTTTTAGGAGATGTTTCAGAAATTGTTCATGGCCTCTGAGTGGATTGGTAATTGACAGCTGGCATGGGAACTAAAGTAAAGGAGCTGGTGTTTGTAATTGTAGCTTACATGTCAAGGACATCGTTTTTTTGTTAGCAGCAGCATTAGGGACCCAATCGACGTCATTGATTACTTAAATACAGCAATTTGCATAATGAGCGTTGGCACGGCCACATCTGAGAACAAGCTGCAGCTAAGGAGCCTCGCCCACGATCCTCTAAACTGTGGAAGTATCTCAGAGAGAGACCATTCACTGTGGTGCCATGTCATCTTTGCAAATGTGTCAATGGCTTATCACAGCAGTAGTTATACGCACAGACACGAAAGCAACGCATCCTGTGATTTGAAGAGGCGGCAGCAGTAGAAGGACGGCCCTGCTCTGTTTACCTTTCATCCGCACCTAAGCATGATATACGGATTATCATCACGCACAGTTTGTAAAGGTGGAAAGATGTGAATGTGAAGAGCTGACCTTAAGAGTTTCCCCAATCCTGGTTAAATATGAAACACACTATGGTCCAGTAACACACTCTGTGGTTTTAGGGCTGGGAGAATTACATGACATCAATGTTGTGAGATGAGAATAGATATTGTCTTAGATTTCTGATCTTGTTATTGTGTAAATGTCTTATTTCCCCTGATTTCAAAGGTACTATTACAGTAAAGCGTGTCATTTTTAGAATGTGCTAGCGCAGTGGTTCTCAAACTGTTTTCAATAATGTACCCCCTTTGAAAAAAATATTCCGCCAAGTACCCACTGATCAGCGCAAACACAATTTGTCAGGGAGAAAAGCCTATATAAAGAGGTACAGCACAGCGCTGCACCATCAGTGCCTATATAAAGAGGTACAGCACAGCGCTGCACCATCAGTGTCTGATTTATTAAAACAACAACATGAGAAACACTTAAATGCTACATTTTATTACAATCCATCACTAAATTCACGGCAAACCAATTTTAACATCAAGCAATAAAACTGAGACGACATTAGTTGCATTGAACTGATCTTTTTAATAAGTTGTACTTAATGAAGTGAAACATGAGCGTGTGCTTCACTGAGGACCTTTGTCATTCTGACAGGGAGGCAAACTGCGTTTTGAAATATGTGTAACTCTGTTAATATAAAACCCACACTGCTCAAACTTCCTTACTTTTCCTAAAATTGGTATATTTATCTATTTATTTTGGGGCGTGGGGAATGAAGAGAAAAACAGATATGAGCATTTTATGAGCATGGGATTTTTACCTCTCATATAAACATATGCATAATGCTGCGCTATACTTTGCGACCACACACCGTTGCCAAGCAACGCTTATTGTTTAGGTCCTTTGATAAGCAGGCAGTCATATGATTACCTAGAACTAGCTAGATCGGATATTTGGGCATAAACGCGAGTGAAGTCTAACTGGACGCGAGAGAGAGAGATCAGCTGCTGCTGACGGATCGTTGAGCGGAGCAAAATACACTAAGAGTTAGACCTAACACACTTAGCTAGCTCATCTACTCTGGAACTAGCTAAAGTAGTTATAAATATATGTATTATTTACTGTCGGGTCACTTATTAGAGGTTCAGCAAACTGCACGAGACTGACGGGCTGTCAGGAGAGGAAAAGAGAGCACCCCGTTTATTTTTCCCATTTTATTATCCAGAATTTCTGTAAACATTTGAATAAAGTAGTTAATCTACTTTTAGTAGTTTGTGTAAATGCATTACTTATGTTTTTTTTTTCATTAACATAAAATAAATCTCACGTACCCCCTGCAGTACTCCAATGTACCCCTAGGGGTCCGCGTACCCCCATTTGAGAACCACTGTGCTAGACTGTTGTAGCCTTTTCCCACCTAGCCATTATATCCTCATCACTGATGCTTATTCATCGAAAAAATGCTGTGTAAATATTTATGGAAGAACCAATGGTTACAATTATGTTTCGATATAGAATATTTTACAAGGTAATAAGGTATCATAATTCAAGATGTTCAGTTCAAGAGGAAATACAGAGAAATTATTTTCTCGAGATACAGGGATGGGGAAGGTGTGTGTATATGTGAATACGTGTGAGTATGTATATGTATGTGTGCATATATGTATATCAGTGTATGTGTATGTATATATGTCAATCAACAGGTAAAGCCGATTAATAATATCAATAATAATGCATAAAAATGATAATTATTGCAGATTATAGATTATAAATAAATCATTTAGGGACAAGGGGGTGAGATTAAATAAGTTATACTTCTTCTCACTCCTTTTCGAACACTAGATGCTGTTGTTGTTGTAAATGTCATTTTTTTGTTTTGATTTCTCTGACATGACTATTCACTGCAACATTTGTTTTGTTTTTGTAATTATTTATTTTACTTGTTGTTCGAAAAAAAAAATGTATCAATCATTAAGTCATTTGTGTATTATCTAGGCATTATCTTGGCATTTTGTAGACTATTTACTTTAGTCTGTTGTTCTGTCTGTACTTGTATATTGACGAATGTTAAAGAACTCTTTTAAAAATCACCTATAGATACTAGGACTTGCAGCGTTAAAGAATACTTCCACCCCTTTAAATCCAGTGGCAGTGCACTTTCAGCTGATGTTTGGTAACCCGTTCTTTAAGCAATGTTGCAGGAAATGAAACATTAGCCTGAAAGTTAAAGTGGGCTTTAGTGCAAAGTGTGTGTCTCTCTGTGGGCAGCTTTTGTCTCTAGCTCTTTGTCAGTGTCAATGATGGGAAAGTAATATTGACTGGCGCTTTATGCATGAATGTTTTTCTGCACAGTCATAGTGCAATCATGAATTATTAGATATGAATTTCTTTCTTTGGAGTACCGATTTTTTGTTTGTTTGCAAAGGATATCTGTACACTGCAGGGGGAAAATACAATACAATTTAATTTCCGTTGGGCTCTAATACAAAGTACATTCAGAGTTGTGGCGGCAGAGATCATAATTGAACTCCCTCAGTTTGAAGCAAAATACCATTGTTCTTAGTCATTACTCCCAGCATGCTCTGCTGGGACTTTCCTTGTCTGGCATGTTGTCAAACCCGCTTCCCTGCGTCGCCTGACGATGTTTTGCCAGCCGTGTAGCTAATCTCTCCTCCAAACAAATGGAAATGGATTCAGAAGCGACTGCAGATACAAAATGCCATGAATCAGAGCTCGCATTGCTCTCGTCTATCTGCATGCACAGCCACAGGGAAAAAACATTTCCCATTTCCTGCTAATGGCATGCACACACACACACACACACACACACACACACACACACACACACACGTCTGTTTCAGTGATCGGTTGTTGCACACTGGGCAAAGTTATGAGGCATTACTGCAGCACAAGTCCACAAAATAACACGTCCTCACACACACTCGCCTGGGAACACACTGCCTGAAAGCTGAGTGCTGACTTACTAATGAGCTGTCGTGGTGACAGATACTGCCATTTAATTGGCTGGTAAAGGAATCAATTAAGAATTCAGTTATATGCACATCAGAGAGGGAGAGAGTTGGGCTCTCTGTACATTATGCGTGAGAGACGTGGAAGTGAAACGCACATCAGGAGACCGCCAGCATGTCGCGCACTGCTTGAATTATTAATGCTGGTGATCGTGTTTAACTGCTCCGTGATCTACTCCTCGCAGAGTGTTAAGGAGTCACTGTGTTCATTTGCGTGCAGGATGTTTCTGTGTTCCTCTCTCTTTCTTTATCTCTTCTTCCGTTTTTTTAAAACAACTTCCTTCTCTGAATTTATTCCTTATCTTTAACGCCCCCACATTTACTCTCTTATACCAACTCCACCATCTGCTGCTCTGTATACAGCAATTTCAAACCATTTTCCCCTCTTTCCCTATTCTCTTATTTACTTCATGTCTTTTTCTTTTTGAAGAGCACATTTTAATACAGGTTGTTGTAGAGGCTTTGTAACGACCAGTAAACAACATTTAACGATTGGACTTTTGTACAATGTATAGACGATGGATTTAAAAGATATTAAGAACATTGCAGATCTGTTAAGAACAACATTTCAATAATAGGTGAGGACCATAAAAGAAAGGTGATCAAATAAAGACCCAGTAGTTGAAAAATCACATTACAGTTTCATGTATTGTTCCTGCGACTTTCATATTGCGACATATTTTAGTACAAAATAATGCATTTTGTTTTATTTTGGTAAACAACTCCCCATGTCATCGTTATACGGCTGCAGTGAAACCGAAAGTGGAGCTGTGTTTCCAGCAGACCTCACTCTGTGACTCCCTCTGGGGTGCCAGGTTTGTCTTTATGTCCACCAGTCTCAGTGGTCGAGTTGTTGTCATGTAGTCTATGGGTGTTTCTCAATGTCGAGTACGCTTCCTTGGTAGGACATGTCTTCTGAGTCAGGTCCTTCAGAAGCGAGGCAAGAATCCTTCCTAGCCTCGGAAAACGAAGAATGGTGGAACAGGCTAACAGGTGTGCAGGTGTGCGTCATATGGGAGGCCCCGCCTTAAATGGAGCGCGATTTCAGCCAAAGATTTTGGAAATTGCTCCGTGGAGGATACACATGTGCAGCCTCGAAATTTCCCGCAACGAAGGACGCCGGCCTCCGTAGAATTCCAAGGATCCTGGACATTGGAACAGTCCTTCGTCGGGACACGATGACGTAGCATCCTTGAAATAGTGAGAAACACCCTATATTTGGTTTGTGCTTCTGGTGAACTGCAGTGTAAAAGTCATCTGCTACTTGGCATTAGGACTACAACCATTTGTTGACCAATCGATTATACGAGTGACAATAATCTAGTATTTTGATAGTCTAGTTGTTTAAGGTAATTTCAGTTGAGAAAATGTAAGAAAAAGCATGAATATTTCTGGGTTTTCTACTGGCCAAACAACATATTTAAAGACACCATTAGGACTTCGAATAAACTGTGATGGACAGGTTTAATCGGTAACGACAAAAACCCTACTTGGAATCGTCTGTTTTAAAGCTAGATAAAAATACGTTTTAGTAGTAAAAGTCCAGATATAGATGTGCTATTATTCAACTGTAATCTCAGGTTTTCTCTCAGTTTGACTCTTTATTTCTTTCCATTTGTCTTTCACTCTTCATGCAACCATAGCCTCATGCATCATTTCTGTAAATAGTGCTGTATGTTTTCACTTGTAATGGTGTTTTTGCATATGTATGAGCCTATGTGTTTGTGTGTATGCATGAGAGTGTAAGTGTGGGTGACTGTGCACATGTTTTTTTCCTTGAATGAGTGAGCTCATAATGACCAAGCACAGATCAGTGACCTTTGCACTGTTACATTTGTAAAGCAGGCTTTGAATAATAGATCAAGTTGGAATAAAAACGGCAAGGGATGAAATATGAATACAAATCTTCAGGAATAACAGAGATGGGAGCCAAGGGAGGGGGGAGAGATGTGGATAGAGTGGCTGGGGGGGAGAAAAGTAGTCGACGCATCTCAAAGAGAATGGACGAGTGGAAATGGATGAATGACACTACAGGGGTTTGTTGTTTATGAAGACACATGGCTCAGCAGCTTCATTATGTACTGCTGACATCAGTAGTTAAAGGTATAGCTCACTTCCAACAACATACGCACACTGCCTCTTCCTCTTTGCAGAAATGGCTGCAATTTCCAACTGAATGAGTGTTGAGCCTTAAATGTTCTGCTTTGAGGGTCATCGGATGCCACAGTTTGTGTCTTTTAATGTCAGCCAATTACAAGTAAAACATTATAGAATGCAGAGAAAGCATTCAAAGTAAGAGGAAAACTGTATTACTGTTTTCATTGAGGGAAAAGAAGCTTTAACCAAATCAAAGGCTCACCTTGGAGTAAAGATACAAATTACTTAACTGAACTAAAAAAGAAAGCGAAATTGAAAGCAAAATGATTTCCTCTGATTATTGAAAACATCTGAAAATGAATCCGACCTCTTTTCTGTTTGAGTCTTTTGATTTGTTTCTGCTTCTCTCGTAATTGGTATGTCCAGATAAACTGACAAACTAAAAGCTATTTTCAGTATTAACGCACCAAACAGCCACTACTAACACACTCCAAGAGGCTTAACAGCTCAAAATGTCTTTATAAATCATTCACATTTTAGGAATTCATAAAAAATATCTGAGTTTCTAAAGATGTGACAATTTTAGAGTGCAAATCGGAAATAGATAATCAAAAGACAGCAATAACACATGGTATTTTACAAATTAGGACCAGAACACAATTTTAGGGAGGCTGTGGCTAAGTGGATAGTGTGCTGGACTTCGAATCAGGGGGTAGCAAGTTCGAGTCCCACTGCAGTCATGTCGTTGTGTCCCTGGGCAAGACACTTCACCTCAAATTGCTCCCGTGGGGATTGCCCACAGTTGTATGTACAGTAAGTTGCTTTGGATAAAAGTGTCTAACAAGTGACATGTAATTGTGTTTGTTATAAAAACTGAAGTACACAGTTCAGTAACTCAGAGCTGTTCGATAATGTGTATGTTCTAAATATTATTTTATACATTTTGTGTGAATTATCCCCGATTGAGCCCAAGTAGACTTTTTCCTATTGACTTATATTGGCAAATTGACCTCTGTAACTCAGTGTTTGTTTGTTTTTTGGGATGATATACTAGGGCTGTTCAATTTTAGTCGCAATTACGATTTTGCCTTGCAACGATTATGAAAACAACATAATCGAAATAAAACGATTTTTTTATTTTTATTTATAAAACATGTTTTTCAGTTGAATTATACTTAACGTTCAGGGTAATCAACTGTTAAAACATACTGTTCAAATGTCTTTTTTCAATAAATGGATGTTTTCAAAGTAAATGGATAATCATTTTTAATAATCGTGATATCAATTATTGACCCAAATAATCGAGATTATGATTTTTGCCATAATCGAGCAGCCCTATGATATAAGCAGTTTAAATGCAGGAAAAGCCAAATATATTAAATATATAAATATATAAGCCAGAGATATTTTCCCCTCTCCATTCATGTTACTGTGTCCGAGAGGCTTGGAAGTGAGGTTAAAAGAAAGTGCAAGTACACATACTCTATTGACTCAATTCATGCATAAGATTGCCTGAAGATCTCAAAAGTCAATCCACTCTGACTTCATGCGTCACCGAGCATCTTTCATAGAGGTGAACGGGCCCTGCCTCCAACGCTGTATCCAGTTCTCTTTGTTCATCCCTAGTCAACGTCGACCACTATTCCCTCACGACCTCTTGCCCTTATGAGCTCCTACCTCTGTTTTACTTAATTCATGCAAAATTAAGATCTTACTTTCTATGACTACGACTTTGATTTGACTTTTGAGGAAGAGTCCTTCTTCATCTTGGCTTTGGAGATCTCTTGGCACTCTATTGAATAGAAAATCTATCGAGAAATCCAACTTTGTAGTCCTCCAGATAGCGGATGATCAAAAACGAGCGGGTTCTCGCTCATCAGCAAACCATCGACTGCTCCGCTGCAGATGCTCATTAAATTCAGAGATTGTAAAAATGAGCTCTGAGAGACAACCTTATGGCCGCTCTTTGCCTCGCGCTGGCGCAGAGAAACGAGACGAGTAGAAGACTCAGAGAGAGGCTGAAAGACAGCTTGCCGTTACTGACAAACCTGATCAGAGCGACAACTGATCATCCCGGGTAAAGGGAAAAGCTTTCCTCGGATAGTTAACATCATGTTGAAAGCAAACTTTGTTTTGTCGAGTTTGCTCCTCACAAACAGCTTGCTGGTGACAGGAAGATATATAAAAGGAGACGCTACCAACCAACTCATACTCAGTCAATCAATCAGTCCATGAAGGAAGCAATCAACCAACCAATCAGGTTACGCCGCAGAAGCCCAAAGGAATGGAAACAAACAAACAATGCTACGGTCTAATACCACACATCCCTGGTCGTCAGGTGATAAATTGAAGTCACTCAGTCTGCTCTGCTCCTCTGTACCTTTTGTGCTATATCTGATGACATATTTCATAAATCAAAGCGTTTTTTATGGAGCAGAGATAAAGAGAGAAGCGCCATCAAAAAAACCTGGTTACCATGGGAGCACAAACTGTGGAAAGAAGGCAATTTAGGGGACATTGAGGATGAAATGCATTTCACTTCCCATTGTCCTCAATATGAAACGGCCAGAGAGATAGATTACAGGAAATTCCAATATACTATATGCACCATGCTCTATTCAACTCAATTCAGAATAAATCTCAAGGTAACACTAAAGAGGGACCGCTCACACACATGGGTTATTATATACTGAAAAAAAAGGTTCTTTAAGACCTTAATGAGACACATAATAAATACAATTATAAATGGATTCAGTATGTAATTAACATAGAGACCTAATGGTTCAAATTTATATATAAATCCTTATTTGTTGTCCTCCGCTCCCTCCACTGGCTTCCGGTAACTGCTAGAATCCACTTCAAGACAATGGTACTTGCATACCATGCTGCGAATGGATCTGGCCCTTCCTACATCCAGGACATGGTTAAACTGTACACCCCAGCGCGTGCACTCCGCACGGCCAATCAGCCAAACGGCTCGCTGTACCCTCGCTGCGAGGGGGACCCAAGTTCCGATCAGCAAAAACACGTGGGTTTTCTATCCTGGCTCCAAAATGGTGGAATGAGCTCCCCATTGACATCAGGACAGCAGAAAGCCTGCACACCTTCCAGCGCAGACTGAAAACTCATCTCTTTCGACTCCACTTCGAGCAATAGAATTACTAACAAAGCACTTATATACTAATAAAGGACTGGCTTATCTATAGCCAGCTGAGTAGCACTTGAAATGTTTGGCTCTATGAAACCTGATGTACTTATATGATTCTGTTTTCCTCAAGTTTGTATTTTGTTGGTCGAACGCACTTATTGTAAGTCGCTTTGGATAAAAGCGTCAGCTAAATGCAATGTAATGTAATGTAATGATTGAACTCATAAAATCATGGAATATGTGAGGTGTGTGTAATATTATGCGACAACAGACTAATTATGTCATCTATGTAAATGGAAAAAAATGTAGTTTTCAGAGCCTTCTATTACGGCATCTTTTTTTTAAACAAGACGAAGACACATTATCTACTTAGTTGGGTCAAAAGGAAAGACTGTACATGCAAATAACATCAGGATGTGTCCTGCTGCACCACTAGACATTTGTAACCTTTAATGTATTGCACACAGGGTACCTCTTTCATTGATCAGAGTGCACGTTATAACATATGTTCAAGCACAAGTATGTACCTTAAAGGCGGCAGTTATATTCATTTATTCGTGCCTATGGCGTGCCCACATAAATATGGGTAAAGCGTCTCAAGCTCCCACCTCTGCCCTCCATCAGTATGTTTTGTTTTTTAAATCCCAGAGAGGAATGTTAATATCAGTGGTAACATGGTTACAGGATCACACAAGTAATCAATTATGCGTAAATGGAAAACATTGCTCGGCTATAAATCAGTATGCATACTGCATTATTGTCAGATCCTTTTGACGCTGTTCCTTTTATATTAGCTTCAAGTCAGTTAGAAGGCGAACATCACAAATGAATATCCTGCAACATGTTGACAAAGCTAAAGCACAAAGTACATTCAATTGGTTAAATGTAATATACAAATCTTGGAGTTTCTAGTGTTCAAAATGTTATATCATATGTTTTGGGATCCAAGTCACAGGCTTTCCAAAAAGTCGTACATAATCCAGTCTGAAATGGAAAGGCTCTTAGAGGTCTTGGTGTGTTTTATTCAACTAGGATTGAGCACAATAAGCTAGATCTTAATATCATTTGACACCAATGTTACTTTTTTTGGCATTTAGAATGATCACAGTTGTTTTTCTGACAGTTTCTGCTTTTAATTGAGCAATATATGCACGAAAAAGATTAGTAATGTGCAACTAAAAAGTCAACAGCAGTTACATTACATTGCATTTAGCTGACGCTTTTATCCAAAGCGACTTACAATAAGTACATACGACCAGGAAGACACAGCCCTGAAGAAAACAGAATCATATAAGTACATCAGGTTTCATAGAGCCAAACATTTCAAGTGCTACTCAACTGGCTATAGATAAGCCTGTCCTTTAGTTGATTCAAAGAAAGTAAAAAATGCCTGCTATCCACACTTTTCATGCCAAACTACACAGCGCATGTTTTGTGCACGGATCATGCTCGTATTATAAGACATTGTACATATCGTACTACATTTCTGAAGACCAGACTGGACATCTTTTTTAGTTGCACTCCATCGAACTCTGCATTCTGTTTCACTCGACCGCTCTCCGTCACAGGAACACACACATATACACACCTCTGATTTCACGTCTCATCAACCCCGTGACCCATATAGACCTGGACCTAATTCACAAGAGCCCACAAGACCGATAGAAAGAAAGAGACACAGAAATGTGACAGGAGGCAGACCGAAGGAGGAAGGCAGGAGGCCGACGCTAAACGAGAGAAATCAGAAACACAAAGTAGAGAAGACAAGCAGGATGCGGCGGGGATGCTGAAGGCGAGGTGAGAGGAGGCATTGGATGGAACAAAGGGTGGAAAAAGAAAAAACAAGAAGGATGAGGAATGGAGCTGGATAATGTAACCGGTAAGTGATAGGCTGAGCAGCGGGAGAGGTAGAGCGAGGTCAGATTGAGAGATGGAAAAGGAGAGGAGGGGTGGAAGCAAAATTTGGGTCGACGGAGTGCAGCTGCATCGGGAGAAAGCCGAGATGAGGAGGGGTAAGAAAGGGGGGAGAGAGACAGGAGGCAGGAAATCAGTTGAGCAGACAGAATGTAGAGTATGTGAAGAGAGGATAAATGGAGGGGGGTGAAGATGAGAGGTAGAGGAGGAGATGGAGGAACAGTCATCAGTATTCCAGCCTTGCACTCAGTTTCCAGCCAAGACAAATGAGAGCCAACATCAGGGAGGAAGTGGATCAGCTGAAAACACACCAACCTCTCCCTCTGTCGCCTCTTTCTCTATTTTTCTCCCCATCTCAACCCTCTGCGTTCCCAAAAGAAAGAGCCTTATAGCTGCAGTAGCTCAAACAGCTCAAACAGCTATATATATATATATATATATATATATATATATATATATATATATATATATATATATATATATATATATATATATACAGGACCATAAATAAACAGTTTTGGTGTGTCACTCTCACCCTTTTCCGAGGTTATTTCACTATGAGCCTCCTGTTTTCAGAGTACATTAGTCTGCTGCATTTGAGGTGACATCATGTCAGGATTATTTATCGACATTGTTTATTTATGAGTATCAGAGATCTCAAGAGAAAGTATACAAATCTGTGCTCTGGAGTTTTTTATTTATATGTTGTCTGAACGCAGAACAGTTATAAGACTAAATAATAAATACGATACATTTTTGATTTCATACTTTTTTCAGTATACTTTAATATTCTGTGCTATGGACTGAGCTCTGTTAACGTAGTAGTTTAATATCCAACGGTACTGTTAAATTAATAAGTTGCACAAATAATCAGATAATAACAAGAAAAACATCTTGTGTACAGGCAACATCTTTATATATGTGGCTGTTCCAAACCAAATCAAACAATATCAAATCCAAGTAGTCCATTTAGGTTTTAGAATCCTATTTTGCACTGCTTCAAGGTACTTTTTAAGGTACATTAACTTTCTGTTAAACAAATTACCCCACACTCAACTCCAAAAATGCATTTGATGTCACTCACTTTGATTTTAGATTCGCAAACTGCAAGCATTGCATTGGAACATTTGAGAGAGGTCTGCCTGCAGACCTCCACTCTCAGGACACCTCCACTCTCAGGACAGGAAGTGCACGCTAAGAATTCCAAAATAAAATCACCACTATCAGTACAGTGCCACTTTCCAAACAGGAAATGCACGCAAATACAAAATAAAATCGTACTGACACTTATTATCTATATAGATATATATTTATTTATATATATAAATACGACATCTTGTATTTTAGTTACACCCGCTAGACAACAGTGGAAGGTTCGAGAAACAACCGTGTTTGCCGGGTGCACCGCGGCGGAGGTGGGGAGGTTCCAGCTGGGAACCTCCACCCCGCTGCGGGACCCGTGGGACCCCTTTACGGTGCGTCTTGGTCATGCTTCATATCGGCCGGCTCGGGAAGGAAGAGACACGCAGAGTGGGGGACGTCCCCCACCTCAACGCAGCACACCCTCCCAGCCATCAAAGTCGAACCTGCAGTTCGGAGGAACCGACCGCCAGAGCACCGGCAGTAGGCCGGGCCGGCGCGGAGGCCCTCCGACAGTGGGTCGCGTTTGCCATTCGATCAGTGAGAGGAGAAAAATACAACAAAAATCCGTTAATATATGGATGAGTGTGGGGGGGGCTGGACACAGGCTGTGGGGGGACACCCGAGACCGGGCAATGTCCCCGGTAGAAACCGAGTGAAATAGCCAATAAAAATAATAAAACTGGGGAAAAGTGAAAAAAAGTGTCCGAAAATAGGCACTCGTGAGGCGGGCAGAGTCTCCTGTCAACTCCCGTTACATTGCTCCATGGTGTCTTTTGAGCGAAAAACTTTTACGAGAACCAGGCTGGGGGGGTCAAAAGGGCTTGACCAAGTCCGACCCAAGGTGCACGGTGGGCGGACTCATCACCTCCGTGATGAGTCTCCATTGTGATTTGAAAACTTCCATCAAACGAGTCCTTCGGTGGGCGGGGAAAAAAACGCGTCAGAATCGTCACTTCCTGTACTGACAGTGGAGGTGTCCTGAGAGTGGAGGTCTGCACCGGAACTGTCCTGAGAGTGGAGGTCTGCAGGCAGGCTCCCATGGAACATTTTGCATTACAAAGCTGCCTTTAGTGTTTGTATTTGCTGACTTTGCATATTAGTAGGGTTGAGCCAGTAAGATTTCCAGGAAATGAAGCTCAGCGTAAGTTCAACCAGGAAGAACGTCTTCACTCTTCATTTACTATTCCCATGTAACTACTCTCTCTCCTCTCAATAAGTGATCAGGGGCGCCACTCCCCAGCTTAACCAATCACTTCGCTCTATTCCCAAGAGCCTATCGTAGCGCTCTGCCAAACCTTTTAAGTCTGCTCTCCCCTCTGACAGCTGTCATTTCAGGTGACCCTCCTCCACCCCTTTTCACCTCCCGTCCCTCTGAATCCAGGGTCAAGCTAAACCACTCCTCTTCAGACCGACCCAACTATCCATTCACCACCACCAGTGTCTAGACCCCAGGGGGTTTCATCGGATTGGTTCTCCCCCTCCCGAATGATACTTCCTGCACAACGGAGCCTATTCGCCAAAAATCACCATTACATTCATTTGTGTATCTCTGCAATAAATATGTATTCTTACATCAAAACCGTCTCTCCTGATTGAAACCTTGTAATCCTCCGTTGTGGAAGCTTCAAATGTTTATTATTATTATTATTGAGCCCAGACCCAATGTAGCATTACGACTGTATAAAAGGTGCAATGAGGGGACGAGGGCGAATGTTATGAACCTCGATGCCAAAAGACAGCCACCACCCCTCTGGCTGCTCCTCCCAAATGCCGGCACCCGGAAAGGTTTTGCTTCAAACTCACCCTGATTTTCATTTAGTGTGAGGGGGTTTCCCATGTTAAGTCTCCTTATATATTTGCATTGAAGTCCTGTAGAGTGAAAGGAAAGGCAATGTAAAGCAGAATCTCTCAATAGGCGATCTGAGCAAGATGACAGTGAAGCGTCAGAGTTAACTCATGCTCCAAAAGAATAAGATATGCCAATTTCGTATTTCAGCAAATAGTTCATCCATTTCTTGCATTGCAAAAGTATTGGAGGCATCCATGTTTGATCTTGTTCTAAATTTTCTTTCAAGTCCATGGAATGGCCTCTCTGAGAATCAGTTGTTAAGACTGTGTACTCCCATGTGTTTAAGTTTAATTAAGTTTTGAAAGTCCTCCAGTCTCCACTAACCTTTACTCAATGCTGACAAGCCTGTACTCATTTCAAACGTACTGTCTTGTTTTCTTAATTCTGCTTTCGAGTGGTTTCATCTCCATGTCCCATTAAGCAGGCAGAGCTGGCAAACGTGTCAACAAAGACATCAGATCCCAAGTCAAAGGCCAGATGATGCCAGTGGCCTACTGTATGTCAGATTGAGTCGGATCATCTGCACGTGTTCGGACCGTTTTAGTTGCATTCAGCCTTTCCGTCCTTTTCCAGTTTAGATTTCCAGATACAGATCATCCGAACAGTAATCAGTTTAAATGTGCTTTAAATGGAGAGAACAAATTACTAAATTGCCCAAACTAATAATATTTTTGTTCCTGACCTTTTCCTGGGTATTCGTAATGGATTTGTTAATAACCCAGAATTCAAAAAATCCCTTTCAGTGTCTATCCTCCATTTTTGTTCTCTAACGTGGAGCATTTTGGTTCAAATGCAGCCTGAAGGCAGCATTGCTAAATATACACTCAGAAGGAACACATGCATTTTAGCAGCTTTACTGATTAAAGGGTGTTAGTGAGAAGGGAACTATGATCTTGATGACACCATAATGTCTACATGAGCTGGTCACATGGTCCGGCCACGGCGTTCAATCAGCTTTGAGTTATCCCTTCACTGTAATCTCCCCCTCTCTCTCTGAAAAACACAACACACACAGTAATGAGTCCACCCACAGTCTCTCTCTCTCTCTCTCTCCTCTCTCTCTCTCTCTCTCTCCTCTCTCTCTCTCTCTCATCCTCGTCGCTCTCTCTCTCTCTCTCTCTCTCTCTCTTGCCCCTCTCATCCTCCTACATCTCGTCTGCTCTTTCTCCATACATCTCTCTCCTCTCTTCCCACTCTCTCTCTCTCTCCCTCCTCTCTCTCCTCTCTCCATGTCATCTCTTACTCTCTCTCTCTCCTCTCACTAATCGTCTCTCATCTCACCCTACCTACCTTCCTACCGACCGCTGGGTTTCCTGCTCTGAATTACAGTTGTGGTTCATAAAAAACTAAACCCACTGTGCGAAGGATGTTCAATTCTGGCAGAAAATAGGAGACACAGATTTATCTTGTCTCTTTTCTCACACAACCTACACATTGATGCAATAGGATCAAAATGGAGATCAGAACATTTCTACAATCACCACAACAGAGAGAACCCAACACATCTCCCTTTCTCTAATGCCTCATTAAAAGATATGTCTGGTGTAAATGATATATTTCTATTTGTCAACAATACCCTGAAATAACCAGAAGCAAAAATGACTTGTGTATGGCCCGTGTATTCAAAGCCTTATATGTTTTATTCCCTGTGACTTATAGCTCCATTGCTGCCCAATACTATTATAGACACATCAATGAGCATCACTGTTGCACTGGGTGACATGATCCTTTATAGCAATAAACATGGCCACTGTAGTTGATGCCACATACCCCAAGCCTGATTTCAGAGCTCTGAATGGCTGCCTACAACTCAGCGTGTCACACTCACGATGTCTGGTTGACTGTTGTTTCCTCCAGGTGGAGAGAGAAGCAACCAAATCAAAGCTTTGTCGGCAGGATTAAGAATGTCGATGTCACTTTCATGCATAGCTTGATGGCTACCTTGCAACATAAAATGCTAAAAGAAACAACACGTCGGCAACTGGCAGAAAATGGTGTTTGAGTCACTTACTACTGATTATTTGATGTAAAAACAAAACACCCACGGCCAACGCGCAATCAGCTTACATGAACGCAATGTCTGGCAAATTGAAGAAAAACAAAAAAAAGTACATCTGCTGATATCGTCCTGCTGTTCTAATGTTTAAATGTCACAAGCACACCTGCGTTTTCATCTACAGAAGAAAATAGTCCACAACAAACTCATTTCCTAGAGTTCGAGAAAAATAAGCTTATGTCTACAGTAGTGCCCAGGTGAGTTACATTTCTTCATACAACATTGTAAAAGTTTAAAAGCGATATTGGCTGTGTGTCCATGTGAGTTCCTGTGTGGTTAGCTCTCTATTGCTCTCGTTTGACCCCTGAAAATGTCATCTTGATCTGCAGCGTTTTCGCAAAAGCATAGCGCCGACCCTCCGGTTTCAAAACACTATTAGCTCTGTGAGTACTGTAGCTGCTGTTACCACTCTTCGAGCTGTTAGCACCATTAGCCCCTAGCTGTCAGCTCAGCGACAGTGTTCAGAGCCGTGTGGGAGCAATCATAGATATAGGCTCTGGATTACTTATTGAAAAAGTTGAAAAATCGACTTCTTAAGTAAGCGTTTTCCATCGCTATTGCCATCAGTTTGCTATTTATAAGTGTGTACAGCATGTCTCTTGACAAACTGCTGACGATTGCAGTGTTTTAACATCAACGTCTAGTATCGGCTCAACTGCTTAGAGCCGAGAGATAAAAGAAAAAAGTATCTCTCCACAACCTTTTATAATGATAATCCAGAGAAGAGCGTTGAGTCGATACCTTGCGGTGGAAACTTAGGTTTTGTTTATGAACATTCAAACTTAAATGAGATACCTTTCTCTGTTACTTGCTTCTCTTCCCGCACTTCCTCCCTCTCTCTCTGTTTATGTTCCTGGTTCCATTATGCCGAGTGACATAATCTTAAATTAAAAAAAATAACATTTTTAATTAAGCAATATGCCTACAGGAAATTGGGATGTATTTATTGCAATCATCCTCTAAGCATTTATTTAAGGCTCTATATTTAGACATTAATTAAAGCATTGCTGCAGTGTTCTGTTGAGAACAACAACTCCCCGGTTATTACAGCGCTCTGTATTGTCCTCATTGCTTCTGTCTTCCCTTTTTTCTTGAAAAAAACTGCCCACACAAGCACATTCACACACAAGTTCGGAGTAATAAAGGGAATGAGATAGAGGCAGCCAATTATCTTTACTGTATCTTATTTGTACCAGGGAAGATGAGCAATCGAATAGAAAGTAAACGAGAGGACAGAGAGGATGCTGAAGCCTAATAAAAAGAAAGTGTTGTTAGGTTGAATTTAAAGCGCTGTGAAGAGGATAAGCAAGTAGGCCAGTCAAGAGAGGAGGAGAGGGGAGAAAGGGTGGAGAGAAGTGGGATGGGGAATAGATAAATAGATCATTGTTTGCAAGGAGTGGCTCTGCCTCTTCTCTCCGTCTTTCCCACGTCTCCAACTAACCCTCACACCAGATAAACAGAATTTCTAACTCATCTGTTTTCTGTAAATGAGCCTAAATAAGGCCGGAACACAGAGGATTCACACACAAACTATTCACACACACTGAACACTTGAGCTGTGTAACTTATTTTTCTGTTCCACGCCTTGTTTGTCTTTTCTGTTTTCATGTGTGTGTGTGTGTGTGTACACTCAAGAGTACACACACACACAGGAACCCAGAGGATCTGTCGATATACTGTACTGCAAAGAGGAAGCAGGTTAGTCTATGATTGGATAGGAAAGAGACAATTAGAGGGACATATGGACACACACTCTGCTGATTTAATATAAACAGTGCATGGCTGTAATGACTCGTGGCCAGGGTTGGGAGGGTCACTTGGAAAATGGATTACGTTACAATTACCTGGTATTAAATGTCATTAGTAACCTACAGTAAACTACATTTTAAAATATAGTAAAGTAATGTAACCTGATTACTTCTCGTTACTTTAATCAATACATTCTTTTTACTTAAGTGTATTATATAAGACAACATAACAATGTGTAGGTTCAAAAAGGAGAGATTTCATTTGTAGGAAAACCCGCCTTTCGTTATTCAGGCTAGACACCAACAATGAAACACATGAGCACATATACTATTTAAAAAAGCAGAAAGAAAATACTCTCAGTTTAATACACACAGTTAAGCTCACACACGCCTTTTACTGAACATATAGGTTCACCTACTGAATCAAAAAAATAACAATGAACCAAAGAAAGTGAAAACTATGAAGCAGATTCAGGCAGTAGGTGTTTAGATTCATTATTACATTATTAGCCTACAGAACAGAACAGCTTACAAAGAAGAAATCTAATCAGATCCTTTTACAACTAACACAATATGCTATTTTTTAGTAACATTATAATCTTGAAAGTATTCTCCAATTATAGGAAATGTAACAGTAATTCTGTAAATGTATTGCGTTACTCTTCAAGCCTTGTAGCACTAGTGGGAACATGACGGACCGAAAAGAGGAGAGGATGGAGAAGCAGAAAGGTACCCTTGGAGAATTTTTTACCCATCTCAGAAACATTCTCACATTTGCCGATGTCCTTGAACATGTCTTAAAGCATCTGTGAGAAATCGTTACTGGCCAGCTGTTACTGCTCTTGTTGTTGTGGTTGCTGAATGATTTATGAGTTTCGATCACATTTCAATAGATAAGGTAGAGATTGGTGTAAAGTAGGAATGTTGGCTTGTTGTTTTTCTCAGTATGAAAACCCCATAAGCTGAAAGGCAGCAAAAGCAAGAAAATGTCAAGTAAAACCAGATTTTTAAGGTGTGTATGATAGTTCAGCTTCTTAGTCTCCCTTCTCACCAAAAGGTTCCTTGAGTAACTTTCATCGTAGTGACTGTACAAAAAATATTAAAGAGAAGTCGGAATAGAGGGAGAGTAATGTATTTTTAATTTTTGCATTTCGTAGTCTGACTTTTTTGGAAAAGCAGGGGAGGATTTCTCAATTTGTACTCATGCTAAATTTATATCTTAGCCGTCCCTTCGCAAGATGAATAAAAGAAGAATGACATTAGAAAGGATGGCTTCAGTGCACAGCGGCTGCGCTTCGTAGTGTACAACAATCCTGTCTCTGTTTCAGCATAAAAGTTTCAGCTATCTTAAAGGACCTATTTGTAAAAATCCCAGAATATTTATATTCATGAATTACTCTCATCAGTTGTCATCTCTACCAGCAATAACAGACATTCAAACTCTTCCAAATTAAACAATACAATATGTCATTTGTCCATCCCTCCACAATTGTATTAATCTGAAGGCCTTTTGCACGTTCCAAATCCTCAGTAACCCTTGTTGTTAAATACATTATGGAGAATACTATGGTTAGGGTGAATTCGTTTTTGGCATGGACATAATTGGTGATCGTTTGGATTCAAATAATACATTTGTACGGTTAAAATAACTTTGTTGTTATGTTTACTATCATAAACTAGGTGAGGAGAATCATGATAATGCTTTACAAAACAAACAATACCTTGACTATCCATTTTTGTACCCAATTATTCACCCAACAACTACGTTTACTGAAATGATCTCTGCCTTGAATATTCATTCATGTTTAATTTTCCATATATCTAAAAATGGCGACTTTTACGTGTGTATTGGTAAAATCATTCCACTCATTTCTTAAAGTTTACAGTACTTTAACAATATTTCAGATTCTCTTTGTTTTACATATTTTACCAACGATGCTCAACAAAGTTGTTCCAAATCAGTGTTGGATTTTGAAAATATTCAGATGGAAGTTATTGCAGTTTGACTGTCTTGCTTAATTGAGATTAAACCATCCATCAAAATGGTATTTGTTGTACAGTCCCTTCGAAGGATTGAGGTGCTCCCTGCCCTTCAATCTGTTCTGTATTTACTGCAAAAACACGTGTGCCGTCTCTCCGTATTACTTCTGGAATCCTCCTTTCGTGAACACAAGGCATTTAGCCGCCACCTGTTCTCTGCCTTCAGTCGCCCTGCAGATTATTTGCAGCTGTGCAGCTGAATGCTCTGTTACAGCCAGGATCCCAGAACTGCAGAAAATTAGTGTCTGTATCTCTATAGTTCAGTGTTTCTCAAAGTGTGGTCCGCGGACCACTGGTGGTCCGTGAGCGCCCCCTAGTGGTCCGTGAGTATATTGGTAAAATTTCACATTTGAAATTCATTAATTAAAGTTTTTCGCACTCTCGCGGGAATATCTCCGCAATGGAGCGAGCTTAAGTTTCACTTTCGATTGCATAATATAGCACAGATAAACACCTTCATCACACATGTTGCCACATGTTTGTACCATTTTCAGGCAATTTGTAAAAAACGATGTATTTTTGGACATTTGTGGAGTTTGTGGAGTGTTTTTTTATTGGTTAAGTGGCCCTTGGCAGGGTAGGATTTTCACCACGGCCATGGCCGTCGTAGCCCCTCTGTCTGGCCGTTATGCCCCACAAATAATTGTACGTCCTACGGCCAGCATGGCCGTTGGGCCCCTCACACTGTTAAAATCTCGAAGTTGCTTTAAAAGCAACAGAACAGTGTTTTCTGAACTGCATTATGCTGCGTTTACAACGGACGAGATGGCATGCGAATATTCTCATCGCTCTAACCGCTGGAGTTTCACCTCGGCTGTCAGCTGTGTTTACTCCTGTCATTCAAACAGAAGGCGCTGGAGAGGGGGCGGGGCTTATTTCCATGTAAATACTGTGGTGGACGACAAAATTAACCTATTTTACAGTGATTTCATTGTAATACACGTTTCAAAAGGATGCTGAAGTAACTACATACTGATACCGGTTAGTAAAAAACATGAATTAATGCTTTGACAAGTCTGCAGACAAGACGGCAAGCGAAAAATCTTTTAAAATGCGTGTTTTCTGAATGGATCAATCATGCTAAACTAACCTGCAGCTGCTCCGTCCACACTCAACAACAACGTCCTAAAGACAGAATTAAAGCAACGATTATATTCAGTTTCTGAACAGAGCTGTGAGGAGTTTATTAAAGAGACTCTCTACACACACACACACACACACACACACACACACACACACTTCACTGTGCACTGCTGAATGATTTATGTGCAGAGTTTGACCCTTGAAGGCTGTTTCTTCTGCTCTGAAATAGAATATATTTGTTACATATTAATAGAATTTTAGATTTTTTTATTTGATTTTGGATTTGTGAATGGGAGAAGTAGTAGATGGAAAACATACCAAACACTAATTATTCAAAGTAGAGTATTTTATTTTATATACGGTAATACTAAGGAGGCATAGGCCTATGATGATATAATGTTAGACATTATTGATATTAAAAAAAGTGATTTGTTTCCCATGTCATTCGTGTGTTATTTATTTGTAAGCTCCAAATCCAAATGTTTCCCTCAATGGCCTTTGTACCCTGAACAAATGTGTGACACCAAAGGCCAAATGGCCTTGCCCCTAAAATGACAAAATTCCAAGCCTGGTCCTTGGTATGAAAAAGTTTGAGAAACACTGCTATAGTTGAAAGAAGTAATGAATATGAATCGTAACAATTACAGAAACTGAGTCATCTTTCTCACATGAATGGAGAAAATTCTAGGCGCAGAGGCAACCGAAAAAGGAGTTGTTAATAACGTATGAAAAGCTTCCTGTCTATAATTTAGCTTTCTTTCCCCAACACCTAAATTCATCTAAAGTTTCTTTAACTTCTGTCCAGACAACTGTGTTAAAGATAATAGGCAATACGGGCAGATAATTGATTTGTTTGCAGTTCAACAGATGTCTTGGGCAGTTTAAGTCAGTTTTTTCGATGTTGAAATTATGTTAAATGATGTTGGTTGATGGTTATTTTAATTATCTTCAAAATTGTAAAATTCATTGTATCTCGATAAAAAGAAAAAAGACACAACATCATTGTTATTTTAAACTTTATGATGAAAATAACTTAATTATATAATAAGTAAACATACATAGTGGGCCAACAGGGTTCAGTTGGTTAAGAACACATGGACAGGAAGTTGCAGAAGTAAGCAAACCACCAACCTGTGACTTTTGCATTAAATTGCCAAACCCCACTGAAAGCTACAGCTGCCGCATTCTAACATTTAAAATGCTCTATTAAAGCTACCACCAAATGTTCATTTTGTACATCCAAACTGCATTGACTGCAAAAGTACCTTGAACGTTTACTAAAATACTCAAGGACTATACTGAAGCAGTATCTTTAGGTACTATGTATATTTAGGTACTTTCTGATACTTCATACTTCTACTCAACCCTACCTAAAGGGGCCCTATTATGCTAAAACCAGAGCCCAGTTTACTCTGATTGGTTAGCTGGCCGGCTCTGTTGTGATTCGTCCACCGCTAAGGGAGTCCCTCCCTTTGCATAACACGTACAATGTATTGGAGCGCTAGCCAATAGAATCCGAGTGTATTATATATTGATGTCACGATGTTCCTGAATTAAGATAAAATAAGATTAACCTTTATTAATCTCCGAGGGGAAATTCAGTTGTACAAAGCAGCAACAGGGTAAGCGTGAAAAAAACAGGACAGCAGAGATTCACACAGATTAATAAAATTAAAATGATAATAATAATAAAAGACTATAAAATAGGAGATGAGTAAAAATAAGAATAAAATAACTGTCAGCATATGTACATATTTGGTCATCTAAGTTATAAAGTACGGAATAAGTTCAAGTGAAAAGTGAAAATGGACCACATGAGTCCAATCGAGGTGTTTCCGGCTGTGAGTGTGTATAAAGAAGCAACCTTCAACAATCAGAAGTACTGTATCATATTATTGCTTATAAGTTAATCAATCAGTAATACTAGTTCAATATTACAACCATGTAATACCAAGTCCCGCCACTCTGAGAGTTTTTTTTTACTTTTAATACTACGATTATGTCTACAACCTTAACAAATAGTTCAAATGATTAAACGTTCACGTCGTCCCAGTTGAGAGGAACGATGGATGAGCTAAACTGTTTGGCCATTGTTGTTATTCGGCTGCTTATCAAAAGGCCAATTTCAATTTAAGAGACCACCTGTTACTCTTTGATCACTTGAGTCTGAACTTGAAAACGTGGAACAAGGCTCTCACTAATCCAGGAAACAGACAGCTAGGGCTTCATTCCCCACAGTGTTTATAGACTTGATTCGGTTCCTCACGCTGATCTCTGCTCACTTCTACCCCGGATCTGTCGGCTCGCATTATCTTACTAATATTTCAGAGTTAGTTCCTGCACATAAAAAACAGCAGGATTTCATTTTGTATGCACTGCTCTGAAGGAGCGAGAAGCTAAGACACAAAAAACAATCCCAATCAATGTGGGATCTCTGATATTAGTGCCATGGATTTTCATTTCTGTCTGCTGCAATATGATTTTAAAATGTATGCAGCTGTTGAAGGAGCACTGAGCAAGATTTTATGGTCGCATAAAATCCCCCTAATGTATCTGCAGGGGTTTCAATCAATACCGAAGACTTAACGATTACTTTGCATGCTGAAATGCTGGGATGAGACATCTGGCTTCGGGAATTCACTATTGTCAGAGTTTACCGACACACACACACACACACACACACACACACACACACACACACACACACACACACTCAGAATACTTCGACAAGATGGAAAATGTTGGGAGTTTATTTCACACAGACCTGTGGATGCTGCTGCACTTGGCTAGCAGCTGGTCATTGTTGATAACGGTCCTAAATTACGTAATGTTCTGTTAAACACCTAGTCGAGGAAAATGGGAGCGAACAAGACATTTGAGCAGCGATAATAGACAACATAATAAATAATTCAGCCGGAAACATTTGTGAATTCTATCATAACACATACAATAATTGCCTCCTGTTCTGAATGATGGTGCCAATAAAGTCAATTCAAAGCAACCAGGGAACTGGAAGTAACAATTTGACTCCATGTTTGTATTTTTAAAGAGGCTCTTTTATGTTTTTTAGGTTTTCCCTTTCCTGTATTATTAGTTTGTGTACATGCAAATGGTCTGCAAAGACTCCTCCCTCCCATTCCAGAGGGAGTTTCCCTCTCCTTTTATTTTGTTCTGTACATACTAGTGACATCTCTATGTAACACTCTATTGGCTAGCATTCCAACACATTGTTCGTGATATGCTAAGGGGGCGGGACATCTCTTGTTGGCGGTTGACCAATCACAACAGAGCTGGCCAGCTTATCAATCAGAGCAGACTGGGCTCTGGTTTCAGACAGAGGGTGAAAAGAGGTGCTGCAGCACAGGCAGTATGAGAAAAATAAAGAGCTTTTGAACATTAAAGCATGGAGACATGTCACAGTAGAGACACTACATACAAATATGAACCGGAAAATGAGCATATTTCCTCTTTTAAATTAAGCTCATGCTCAACCGTGTCATACTTGGCCATCTGAAACATTGAGCATTCCCATAGAAGACCTTTTGCCTTGTCACAGTAGGAAAAACAAAGATATAGATTATGAAATGAAGGACTCTCATGAATTTCATGTAGCTGCTACAGCTCCAAGGCCCTGGTATTGAGCACACTGGCTCGCTGTCACACTGCAACACTTTAACAGCACAGGGCTGCTGTTAATGTTATTTGTATCGCCAGTGCTTCTCCTGCTACAAGTCAATATGACTGCTGTGGAAAGGTTTTGAGCTTCAAGGCTTCTTTCATGCAACCTTCAACACTTTAAACAACCTGCCAGTCATATCTCACGACAAGGTTATAAAACATTTTTAGCCCTGTGACTTAAATCTGTTATGTCGTTTCACATGCCAGAGCTGACTTGCCAATATCACCTTCCTACAAAGTGAGGCTGACCAAGTTTGACTATGTCCAACATTTAGAAGAGATACACTTAATGTTCTTTTAATGCAATCATGTTTAATCAACTCTGTCTTCTTCAAAATTACATTACAATATCACTTTTCTGTATTGCTAATCAGATTTTAAAGGGGACCGATCATGCAAAATGCACTTTTTGATGTCTTTTCTACATAAAGATGTGTCCCCGGTGTGTCAGGGAACTCACGCAGCGTCAGAAAATAAAACCCTCTCTCTTTTCCTCCGTACCCAAATCTCTAAAAACGGCGCTACAACGGAGCTGATCCAGATTTGCGTCCGATATGACGTAACATCTGAAATGTGGACCCACGGCCCAATCAGAAACGTTGCTATCAGAAACAATGCCCGACTGTTTTGGACGTAATATGGTCGGTGTTTACATTAGCATCGCTAACACTCAGAGCTAACCTGTACTGGAGAGCATGTGTGTGAAGAAGCAGGAAGTAAAAAGGAACCCACCTTGTGGTATAACCGGCAAGAGAGAAAGCCTTTGAGCTCCAGACTGTTTCAGAGATAATCCTTGATAATCCATGATATGGCGTTTCATCACGGCAGCATTTAGTTTAGACAGTAGCTGCCGGGTCCCGCATGAGCTCAGACCCCTCCTTTTTTATTTATCAATTTTTTTTTTTTTTTTAAAGCTTTATAGCCAGAATCAACACTTTTGAAACAGGAAGTGAAATAGAGGGATATGAGGCATGGCTAGAATGGGTGATCGGTTTGGTATTTAGAGCAAAACACTTCATAGACATGTTTTTTATATATTTGTATATATCTGAGACCTATGCTATTGCCTACAAATAGCATGATAGGTGACCTTTAAGGTAGGGCTGCTCGATTATAGCAAAAATCATAATCTCGATTATTTTTGGTCAATAATTGATATCACGATTATTAAAAAACGATTATCCATTTACTTTGAAAACATCGATCTATTGGAGAAAAAAAATGTGAACAGTATGTTTTTAACAGTTGATTACCCTGAACTTCAAGTATAATTCAACTGAAAAAAAAAAAAAAATTATTTAAAAAAAAAAAAGTAAGAGCGATTAGAGCAGGGGTGGCCAACCCGCGGCTCTCGAGCCGCATGCGGCTCTTTGCCTAGTTTCATGCGGCTCTTCAGTTCATATCGAATTGTATATGTGTGAGTTTGGGGGAGAGACACTGACTCCTGACTAGTGTTGCACGGTGTACCGATACTTGAAAGGTACCGCGATACCCTGCCGTTAAAAACGTTACTATTCCTCCGTTTCATTAGTATCAGTACTTTAAGAATGACGGGGGAAAGTACTCCGGTGAGAAAGCGCCGTTTAATAAGAGCCGTGTGTTCAGCGCTCTGCTTCCACTCCCTGCTCTGCAGCCGTGCCTGCAGTCCCGCCCCTCTCAAGCACGCTCTAAATGCCTCCCCTCTCTCGTGCACGCGCTAGCTGCCAGAGCATGTGAGAAAACGAGAAGCATGGCTGCAAGTGGGAGTGCAACTGCCGCTGCGCCTCGACTTGTTGACAGAAAAGACGCCTGAAGTGAAATTTGGAAGTATTTGAGCTATAACTCTGACAGTGAGGGCAAGCCTACGGACACCACGAGGCCTGTCTGTGAGAAATGTATTAATTTGATTTAATACGAATTCTTGTCATTTATTGTATTTATTGTTCTCATTGTTTAAAAGTGTGTGTTATGGTTATGGTTCTGGTGTGAAATAAAGCACAATAATTACATTTAAGACTGTTTCCCTTTTTTTAAGAAAAGTATCGAAAAAGAATCAGAATCGCAATTCTTGACTTGGTATCTAAACCAAAATGTTGGTATCGTGACAACACTAGCTACTCCTGACAGTTAAACCTGATATTTAGTCTGTTAAGTATTGAATGCTGATCATTCTGACGTCATTTGGCCGGTCAAAGTTGTTTGGGCTCGGATAAAATCGCTCCGTTACTTTCGTCCCGTGTTACTTTCGTCCCGTGTTACTTTCGTCCCGGCTCTGCCTAGGTGTGTGTGTCAGGTGTCAGTATGAGAGGATGACAGCGCGTCTAATTTTGATGTGGCCCAAGAGCCAATCACAATAATACCTGCAATGCAGTGAACCAATCACCTTTGAGGGGGGAACACCTATCGTTGATTAAACACTATCCAGTGTTTCCCCTACCATTGTCTTGGAGGGGCGCTGCGCCTCGCCAACGGAGTTATATATATTTAAAAAATATATATAATTATTTATTTATTTGAATATATATATATAGCACCAAATTGCAAATAATCTATAACTACTGTCACTTTTCACATTGAACATGTGCTCTTTTATTAAATAAACTAAACGCTTTCATTTTAAGTTGTAAGTTTTGTGTTTTTGACCCTAAGAAACACTGATGCATTAATCAATAACAATAATCCACAGCTCCTCTCTCTGCTCCAGAGGATTTAAAAAATATATCCCAATGCCACAAAAATGCATCAGTGACGTGGTTGAAATCTTGTCTCCAGAAAACAAAAAACTGAAACAAGCTGTATCAGTGACTGTGTTTGATGTGGCTCTTTGCAGTAACATAGAAAAATGTGGTTCTTAACCTCTGACTGGTTGGCCACCCCTGGATTAGAGCGAAGCGAATATTCGCATCGCGTCCGGTGTGAACGCACCATTAGTGAGGCATCAAAAAGCGAAATGTGGATAGAAATATGTTTCAACTCCAAAAGTAATTGAAAACACAGCTTTGTTGATAGGAATATAATTTTTGGGAGACCAAGCTGGTTAAGTACAGTAAAATACTGTCAAGTTCAACCAATCCTAGATTTCCCCATCAATCATGAGCCATTCATTCTTAGACCAGTATGTGTCCAAATAAAGCTAAAATAAAATACTGCCTAAACAGACACGACTCTAAATAAATTGCATGCTGGTTAGAAGAACCTTGTCAAAAGGCTTTTTATATACTCTGGAACGTTCTCGTCAAACACTGATCTGGCGCCATGCTGGCCTGACTAGACACAGTCTACTTAATGTCAACTCTTTGAAATTGCAACTGTTTTCTCGGTTGCTGGTATTAAATATGCAGGAATACTTTTTCACACCATCTGCAATTTTACATCATCAACATTACTTAAAGGTAGCGTAGGTAAGAATGGAGAAACCAGTTCAAGTGTGCTAGAATTTGAAAGTACGCAGCCGAAAAAAACATCTGCCCCTTCCTTCAGACTTCCTTATAGAGCCCCTCCTCCAACACACACGAACGCGCACATGACCAATGAGGGCACGAGATAAGTGTGTGCCCAGATGGAAGGCTGACAGGCAGGTAGGCCATCCAGTTACTTTAGCCGGGCCGGCTCAGATGATTGGTCGTGTTTTTTACAGTACCACGGCTTCAACAGATGAAATATTTGTATTTATTGTCAAAGCATTTAATGTATTCATTGCTATCGGGATGTTAAGAGCATTCCATGGAATATAACAAAAAGTGTTTCTGAAGTGAATTACCTACCCCACCTTTAATGACTCACCTTGATCCTTTTACTTTGATAGAAAATAGACTTTTAAATTGACTACAGGATTATGTCATTTATTTCTATATCAGAAAAACCGTGTGCAAATGTGATTGAAAGCCTGAAACGTAAGAATAATTAAAGAAAGAAACTCAGTGATTGATAATTGTGGTATAAACCATTTATCCTTATGTGAATGGAAAATGCCAAGCGTTTAAGACAAAGTTGCAATTGAATAAATTACTAAAACCCAATAAAAGGTCATGAATCGTCTCAAGTCAATTCGAGGAAAGCAGTTCATTCTCTGTCCGCTTTCCTTTGCCTTTAATACAACAAATAGCAGTATCCCGTTCTGATCTCAGAGGACAAACCGCAGATATTATGAAACGACATGACGGAGAAAATTCTTTAGTGCTCAGTTCAGTCACCGATGCAACAATATTCATGGAAACCACTGAGTATAGTGCAACATCCCGTCTTACTCTGCCTCAATGCTCCTTTTACCTGGTATGTACAGTAAGTGCTTTCTTTTGAAAAACCAACAGAAGGCCTTTCAGGGGAGAGATAATATGTTGCTCAGACGATGAAAGACGACAGAGGAGATCAGAATGAAGTATCGCCATGTTCTGAGACCTTTTGCGGTGTAAAGAGGGCTGTTTAGTATAAGCCCCGGGCTAAAATATCATACAGTAAGTGGATCTTAGAGCAGCCCACATACTGTACTAATAACTCAGAATTCAGTTCATTTTTCATCAAAATGTACAAGCTCTCCTGTCTCATAAGTCTCCGTGTACACAACTGTGCAGCTCGCAGTCTTCAAAGGCTACATTTGCAAACGTCTGTCATCTGAAAATGTAAATTAGACTGATGTGGTTTGTTGTCATGAGCATTTAAATGAGTAACTCATATTTTTGTACACTCAAGTTAGCAGAGAGTTACTACGGCAGTGTGGTAATAGTAAGAAGGGTCTAAGCGCCGGGTGAGTCATGTGAAGATGTAAAACTCGCTGTATTCATTAATATTCTAAGAATAGGACGGCTGGTGTGGGGTGATTGGTCAGGTCATGTGAGCGTTTATAACTCCTTAATGAGTTTAAATGGAGAAATCAGCACTTATGTATTAACTAGTCTCCTATTAACCATTATGTTTTATTAAAAGAGAACAGTCTGAATCGTGTTCTTGCCTTCAGCGTTCACTCTTCCTCCTTTGAGACACACAGATTACCAAAGACATGTACGGCACTAAACATAGGTACAGCACTTTTTAATTTAGAATCCAAAGCAAAGCACCGACATTAGCGCTGAATTAAAATATGCAGCATGATATCAGCGGTATGGACTCAAATCATGTGACAATTTGACTTTAGACTGGACAAAATGTCAAAGGCTTGCAGCTGCACTTAGACTCTAACACCAATGACTTCATCTTTATTTGATCCTTTTGACTTAAATACTTGATACTTTCCCTTTAGCCCAAATATTAAAAAGTATGTTATGCAATACGTGTACCACATATTAACGATTAACCATTCATATCGTGAATCAACTTTTAACTCCCTAGATTCATTTACAACCCATTTGACAGCATAGAGTCAAGTTGTATAAGAGAAATAAAGTACTAAATGTGTTACTTGGCAACAGAAATGATATCCCAAAGATAGTTCTGTCCACGTACAACAATGTGGCATTCAACAAATTGCAGCTAGAAAAACATGCTGGTGAAAATAGACGAAGACAGCAATTTGACTTGTATACAACTTGAAAGTAAAAGTCATTGATCCAGACTTCACCCATCTGTCTTGATTTGGGACTTCAGTCCAAAGACTTACTTGTTAACACCGGAGCAACCACGTAGGAAAAGGAGTCATGCTCACTTGATTTCTTCAGGAACAGGATGGATGTTTGACCTCAAGTCACATGACAATTTAATGACTTTAGACTCGATAGCATTCAAAAGATTTGCAGCTCGACTTAGACTTTAACACCAATGACTCAAGACTTCTCTAGGACTTGAGCCTTTTGACTTGAAATGCTTGATACCTTCCCCAAGCCCAAATATTAAAAAGTATGTCATATAATATGTGTGCCAAGTATCAAAAACCCTTTTCCTGAATCAACTTTGATTGATTTAACCTACGGTAATTCTGTCCATGTACAACAACAATGTGGCGTTCAACAAATTGCAGCAAGAACAATGTGCTGGTCAAAATTGACAAAGGCAATATGAAACTAAGAGTCTTGGACTAAGGACTTAGTAGTAGTAGTGGTAGTGGTAGTGGTAGTAGTAGTAGTAGTAGTAGTAGTAGTAGTAGTAGTGAACCCAGGAGACAACACAATGACAAAGAGCAGAGATGACAGGCATAGCAGTTAAACTGACTAAACTTCTCAGTTTAACTGCTATGCCTGTCATTGACATTGACATTGTGACTTGTCCGTTTTGATTTGGGACTTGAGTGCAGAGTTGGGAAATATTGGAGTACAAATACTTTGTTACTGTACTCAAGCACATTTTTCTGGTATCAGTACTTTACTCCACTACTTATTTTTCCGACAACTTTTTACTTTGACTTCTTACATGTTGAACACAAATACCTGTACTTTCTACTTCTTACATGTTGAACACAAATACCTGTACTTTCTACTTCTTACATGTTGAACACAAATACCTGTACTTTCTACTTCTTACATGTTGAACACAAATACCTGTACTTTCTACTTCTTACATGTTGAACACAAATACCTGTACTTTCTACTTCTTACATGTTGAACTCAAATACCTGTACTTTCTACTTCTTACATGTTGAACACAAATACCTGTACTTTCTACTTCTTACATGTTGAACACAAATACCTGTACTTTCTACTTCTCTCATTTTCCAAACAGCTGGTTCCTTTAGTTTGAATGTGTGTTTGGTGGCGTGATCATTATTCTTTAGAGTCATTGCGTGCCTATTGATTTGAACACGATCCGTGTATCCATCACTTCCTGGTCTTCTCTAAAGAAGAGGAACCAATGGAAACGTTGTCATGTTGCCGTTGGTCGGCATGGAAACATTCATTAGCTAACAATGACATTATTGTTCTATTAATATAAAGCGAGGTCAGGTACTCTTTAAAACAGCTGGTAGTTATGGGTACTTTTTACTGAAGTACATTTCAAAGCCCATACTTCTTTAGTTTTACTTGAGTAAAGAAGTCTATTCAGTGCTTCTACTTTTAGAGTCGTTTTAAACACGAGTATCTGTACTTCTACTTGAGTAAAGGATGTGTGTACTTTTGTCATCTCAGCTGGAGTGTAAAGACACAGGAGCAACAACCAGAAAAAGGTTGTTTTTTACTCCGCTCAAGTAAGTAAAACATGAATGTTAATGTCTTTCTGAATCTGTATTATATCATTTACTTGATTAATTTGAATAACAACAAATAATGCAGGGCAAATATATCAGTATGTAAATGACATGCTTAGTGTATATTTGAAAAAGAGTGTTGTGACATCCTGAAGCGAGGCTCCAGCTCCAAGAGAGGACTCGCTGATTTCCATTTTAACAAGTTTTTCCAATGAGGGCTAAACGTTATGAACATGGCCTCTGAGAATATGAGTCAGGAAAAAAATAAATTGTTAAAAGTTTGATTTGAAAAAGCAATGAATCACTAAAAAAGATCCCACACAGTTAACAGAGTTTGAGGGTACTGTGAGAATAAGTTAGAATAGCTCTGCAGTGATGTTTACTGTATGAACTCTCTAAAGCCACCAATTCCTGCAGAGGCATGTTTGTCGTCATTTATGACTCATTTGCTCTTTAAAACACACATATACATACATACACACACACACACACACACACACACACACATTGCATTGACTTAGCTTCATTTCAAACCTTTCAATAATTCAGTGACTCATCTTATAAATATGCAGACTCAATTTGTAAAAGACAGTTTGTATCTCGGCATATGTTTATGAAAGAGAGATCCATCTGTTTTTTACAAGTACCTTCTTTTCAACAATATGGCAAATAAGGAAGTGGCTGATATTCTAGTGACACACACACACACATACACACATACAGTATACTGTAGGTATTCAGTGTGTGTGTGCGAGTGTGTGTGTCTCTAAGCTACAGTTAAAGAGCTGATGCAGGTTTATGCGCTCACCATACTAAGTATGACACGACCATTGGTCAAAAGGTCAAGGCCTTTGTGTGTGTGTGTGTGTGTGTGTGTGTGTGTGTGTGTGTGTGTGTGTGTGTGTGTTTGTGTGTTAATAAGACAGAGAGAGAGGGAAGAGAGAGAACGAGATCAACTTTCCATTGATGATATCATAAAGGGGCAATTAACATTGGACTACAGATCAAATAAACATATTTGTTCAAATTGAGTCTAAAAGTGACCAGAACACAGACAGGTAGAATAAGTGTTCCAACAGAGGAAGGTCTGTACTTCATCAATCGTAAGGCTTGGTTGAGTTAAAAAGAAGTGCAATTGCTTTTTGACTGTAGTAATTTGACTGTTGGCTCAATGTATTGATCTTAGATCTATATCACAACATCTGTCACGTCCATCTCATCTCTATCGTATGATAACGATGTTGCTGTTCGTTCTCATTTTGGCTTCTTTCTGATTTGGATATCTCAATTATTTATGAGTTGTATTCCTTCCGGATTCCTAATGGACAGCACAAGTGTCTCTCAATTCATGCATTTTGATATGTTGTCAACATCAACATGAATATTTTGACATTGTCATTGAGTTTTTCAGAAGAAGTAAAACAATTGTAACTCCTTCAGCATTATTTATAACTTTGATCTGTTAATTAGATTAAATTAAATTAAATGTTGTTAGACAAAGCCACATGTTTGCTTTACAGGAACATTTCTGCAGTCAGCTTGATGTGCTGCTCACTGCAGTACTTCACTACACAGCCCATTGGAAATATCTAGTGAGATTTATAACCTCTATTTTGATGATGTGCCTCCTCCCCACTGTGCAGGGGAGCATTTTCTGCAGTAATGATAATTCACCATCATTAAGGCCTCCCATAATAATGATACAGGCTCTAAGTGCCAAGCAGACATCCCAGTAATCCTCTAAAAAGCCTTCAGTACCTGTGTGGTTTCATAAACCAGGTGAGTCTGTCCCATGAAATCACATTGATAACAAGCTTCTGAATATGAGCCGCCGGGCCATGAAAAGGCCTGCAGGTGCAGAAGAAGCATGCAGCTGCACAGATCTATACTCTGTTCCCTTTTAAGTGTGTCGAATTCAACATTCATATCACACACACGGGAAACTACACACACACACACACACACACTCACAAAGTCCATACCTTCACGTACAAACACAGAAACAGCTGCAAGGACAACAACGTCGATCAATTATTAGCCTCCTCTTCCTCAGACACTGTCACTGCCGATAACACATTTCACAAACAGCTGTGTGTGTGTGTGTGTGTGTGTGTGTGTGTGTGTGTGTGTGTGTGTGTGTGTGTGTGTGTGTGTGTGTGTGTGTGTGTGTGTGTGTGTGTGTGTGTGTGTGGTGTGTGTGTGTGTGTGTGTGTGTGTGTGTGTGTGTGTGTGTGTGTGTGTGTGTGTGTGTGTGTGTGTGTGTGTGTGTGTGTGTGTGTGTGTGTGTGTGTGTGTGTGTGTGTGTGTGTGTGTGTGTGTGTGTGTGTGTGTGTGTGTGGAACTCAGTGAGTGTGTGTGTTCTGACATGGGTTATTAGCAGGCTACTCTGAACACTTGCAACTTATGTGCTCTGAGCATTTTCCTCTGTCTCACTCACACACACACACACACATATTTTCAGTTGGATTGACAGACCATCTTTTTGTCGTCCATAAAGACTGAGACACTCGGATGTAAAAGGATGTCTATCCCTCTCTCTTTCTTCCTCCTTCATCCCCTGCTCCTCTTCTTATCTGTCTCTGTCCTTCCCTCTCGGGGGTGTGTATGTGTGTATACAGTGTGTGTGAGTGTGTGTGAACGCTCGCCTGCCGCAGCTCCCATCCTTTCATTGAAATGTTATTTAGCCAACCAATTAGATGTAGGGAACAGCAGGTGAGCCCTGAGCTCTATCCAATCAATGACCTTAATCCTTCCTAATCATCCAATTAAGATTCTATTATCAACACACACACAAATGCATAAGCACCCTGGAAAATAAGAAATGCAGCATTATCTCATATCTTTGCAGAGATCCTATACCAACTTATCATGAGCTTTAAAGGCAGATGTTATATATCCTCTTACAGACGGATCAAAACAAATAAAGAAGACTTTAAAGGTGGGGTATGTAATTCACGTCAGAAACACTTTTTGTTATATTCCATGGAATACTCTTAACATCCCGATAGCAATGAATATATTAAATGCTTTGACAATAAATACATAAAAAAATATCATCTGTGGAAGCCGTGGCGCTGTAAAAAGCACGACCAATCATCTGAGCCGGCCCGGCTAAAGTAACTGGATGGCCTACCTGCCTGTCAGGCTTCCATCTGTGCACAAACTTATCTCGTGCCCTCATTGGTCATGTGCGCGTTCGTGTGTGTTGGAGGAGGGGCTCTGTGAGGAAGTCTGAAGGAAGTGGCACATTTTCAAATTCTAGCGCACTCGAGCTGGTTTCTCCAAAATGACCCACCTTTAAGCTTCAATTAATAACTTGTTTTATGATGAAGTCTACAGACCATAGAGCAGTCTCGCTTTGTTTATTTCACTTCTAATGAATGGAGGTTGTTTTAGAGAATGAAATACTATCACATTAAAACCCCTGGTGTGTGTGTGTTTGTGTCTTAAGGCCGCTACACACCAACCTGAGACCAAAGAACGCGTACCGAAGGCGTCCCGACTTTTACGTCCGCTACGTCGCCTGCGCCGGCTACGCCGCCCGCCTACGAACACACCGCAAAGACTTCCGTCGACGAGTATTGCAATAACTGTCCTTACCAGCAGGCAGCGGTAGTGTGTATTCGTCTTTCAAAAGAGGCAACAGCCAATCAGAGTGATTTCTTTGGCCGACTTTCTGGCCGCGGGAGGTGTGAAAATGTGCCGTAAAGCAACGACGGTGCGGGACACACCAACCTGAGTAGGGCGCCGCGAATGCCCGACTGCCTCTGACGACCTCTGACTCCCAAAATCGGGTAGGTGTGTCAGGGCCTTAAAGTGCACTACATTTTAGGCTGTGATATCTTGTTGAAAAATTGAGGTATACTCATTGAAGCATGCTAGGCAAAATACATTTCCCAACATGCATTGTGAGTCAAAAAATGTTAAGGGTGCGTTTCAAACCACATACTTTTCCTTTTTTACTCTTAGTATGTACTGCAGCTGCCCTGACAAATGAAGTGCTTTTGAATTGCACAACGCATCAAACATACTGGGTCTTGAACTGTTTTATGATGACAAAGAAAGAGCGAGGTGTGATTTCACTGTAAATGGAGAATGCCTTTTATTGTTAATTATGTTTTTCCTGGGTTAAACCATAAGAGGGTTAATCCAATTCATTACCATTACCATCCCTTCCCCTCTCTCTCCACTCCCTAGTTGTAACTCTCTCATCCTAGTGTGTAATGTACAATAAAAGCCAGAGATGCCATGAATGTTTTAAGTAATTGCACATATGCATCCTCGAGAGTCCTGAGTCCTATTTGCAATTGAAATCCTGGCTTTCCAGATCTAAGAGTTGCATTGGGGAAAAGCAACTTGAATGAAGGTTGCAGTAAATAACAGAAGAGGGTGGATGATTTGAGTAGATGCACTAATCATTTATAATATAACATACATGAATATGCAGGGCTAGATTGGCAGGAAGAAGCACAACATGAGATTCTGTTTTTCACTGGAACAATGAAAAGCCCTCAGGTCTGAGAGGACTGTTTTCTTTAGTAATCCACGTGAAAATAACCCATTTATTTTGCCTTGAGGGATGTACTTTCTTTAATGTTTCAGAAATATGTGGATATACATAATTGTGTGTTATAATAAGAGTGTACAAGGCGGAAAAAGACATATGGATGTTCTGACGCTCCCTCGTATTGCCTTTCTTCTTCTGATCCTCCTTCACCCGCCTTGCATTTCTGTAGCGACTGAGATCCCGGCATTTATTCTGATTTATTTGAGTCCTGAGTACCTCAAACAAGGCAAGTAATTGTTTGCTCCGAGCAATAAGATGTGGGAGGGAGCGGAGATAGACGGGGGAAGAAAAGCAAGGCAGATTAAATAAGAGCTAGAAAAACGAAAAACCCTGCGAGAACAAGGACACACGAGAGTGCAGATGTCGATCGAGGACGAAATTAGAGGTTGAAGGAGGAAAGTGTTCCCTTCTTAAGTATGTCACTTATGTATGCACACAAATGGAAAAGCAGGGAGAAATAGCAGTAAGGGATAAAAAGCTTTTTTTATCAGCTGCTTTAAGGAGAAATTCTTCCATTATTTATCTTCGGTATTGAATGCTGTTGTTACATATTGTTTATTTTCATAGAAACAACATATTTATTGACTTTACTTTAATGGGCATTCAGCTCAATTGTACAAGAAAAACAGATTGACTTGAGCTTTTGGGGAAATCTTACTTTAAGTGTTCCCTTTAGTTAAAGGCTTTATTTGTTTGAATGGAGAGCGTGGCAGCGTACTTCTACACACACACTGCCCGGGGTTTGTGCCAGGTTTTACAGCCAAAGTTCTACATTGAACTTCAAACTGAATTTGGCAGACGTTGAGAAAAGGCACCATTTTAGCAGCAGATTAAGATTCAAGGAGAAGTTAAAGGATCAGACTTAACAACCAAAAGGCAACATTACATTAGTCAGTCTCTATTTACTTTACTACTTTGCGTGGAACATCCTCTCGTACTGGAAATGGAAATATTTAGAAGCACATCATTTTGGCATATACATAAATAAGAGGAAATAATGATTTGTTTGGCAGGGGGGGGGGACTATTTACTGCTGCAGATTAATTCACATTTGGCGTTTCATTATTAAAGGTATTTACAGCTGTGCAATGATTAACAAATAAATCAGCTATTACAGATGTCGGCTACACAGGTGCTAATCGGATCAACTTATTTTCTTCTAATGGGATTTGTTGATGGTATTAAAAATATATATGCTAATATGACCGGAGTCATCCTTAAATTGGGTGCAACTTTTCGTCAACAGAGTTAATGTGCTCTTAATCCTATCAAGAGATAAACCTCAAGCATAACAGAAGAAATATCAGCAGACAAAGGCTCCAGGTTTTGGAAGTGGTATTGTGATAGTAGAATCAAATGTTTAAAGCTTGTGTGTCTCACTTCTTCCGTTGCTCATGCAAAGTAGTGTGCGCTGGCATGTTAGGTGTGAATCTGGCATGACTGGAAGGTAGAATTCACATATACTGCCAACAACGTGTGGATATCACGTTGTTTTTCTTGTTTGGTGTTGGAAGTGGACAGAACAACATTACTAAACATTGTCTGTTACAAAGTTAGTCCATGTCAACCTGCCACAGTTGGTCAGGAAAAGCACATTGTTCAGAACTCTAAGACTCAATGTATATCTGATCAGTGAAGCATCTATTGTCTCATTCACACTCACACGCATGCAACCTTCAAAGTAGACAGTTCAAGTGAACTTGTTACAACACCTGAAACTGGTCAAGCCAATGCAAAAGTAGCCAGCAGGTGGCGACTCCACTGGATGCAATTCTGATTTTGTAGAAGTCTCTGAGAAAATAATCCTAACTTCATTTATTACCTCGTAAAAGATGTTCCTAGTGCCTTTATGGTCTCACCGGCTCATTTCAAGTCATGTCTTAAAACAGCATAATGTTCATTTCGTAATTATACCGAGTCAAATATAAGATAAAGGTGGGTATGTTTTGTGGGGTGGCTACTTTGTGATTGCCAAATCATTTCAAGGTGTTGTCAAATTAGGTTTTTGTCATTTTATAATTTAAGTACTTTTAAAGAGTGTTTTTAGATGGATCATTTTAACATTTTAGTCGCCTAAAATGGTCCTTTTAAGCGTTTAGTATTGTCTATTATGTCACAATACCAGAAATGTAGTAGTGAATTGAAATACCAGTAAATTCTGCACCAGAGTAAGTCCTTGCCCTAGAACCTTGTAACATTTATATTGGTGGCAGTAGTCCCCCTGTAATGTGTAAACTGACCACAACCCACTGACCTCTGTTAAATTGCTGCAGTGTCCAAAGCAGAGGTTAATTAGGTGGTCACTCTTACAGTCAGGTGTGATAAGTGTTAGCCGTTCCTCTCCTCCGCTCTCTCCCCTTCGCCTCTCTCTCTCTCTCTCTCTCTCTCAAATTGCTTCCTGGGTGCATCGATTGCTGGTTTGGGAGCTTTCAGTTTAGAAAGAAACCTTTGGTAATGTATTTTTACATTAAGCCATTTGTTATTTTGCTTTGATGTAAACCTTTCAACGATTTCTCATAGCGCACATCACATCCTTTTCTTAGATAATGTTTTGGTTGATGATTATCCATCTTAATGTAAATAGATTACTTGCGTTCTCAGTGTTGTCCAGGGTTCAGATATATAGTAGGTTTTTCAAAAAATCTAATAATCGCACACAGTGGAAACAAAACCACCATCTTAGTTATTGTTTTTTAGTTTTTGTGTAAAAGCTTCAAACCACCAAGAAAAAAACCCCAATCCAATCTCACTCCAATTTCATTATGTGAGACCAGACAATCTTCTACCAGCCCCCCCGGTGTGGTGGGTTGTTTGTGTGTGTGTGTGTGATAGTGTGTGTGTGTGTGTGTGTGTGTGTGGTGTGGTGTGTGGTTGTGTGTGTGTGTGGTGTGTGTGTGTGTGTGTGTGTGTGTGTGTGTGTGTGTGTGTGTGTGTGTGTGTGTGTGTGGTGTGTGTGTGTGATGTGGTGTGTGTGTGTGTGTGTGTGTGTGTGTGTGTGTGTGTGTGTGTGTGTGTGTGTGTGGTGTGTGTGTGTGTGTGTGTGTGTGTGTGGTGTGTGTGTGGTGTGTGTGTTGTGTGTGTGTGTGTGTGTGTGTGTGTGTGTGTGTGTGTGTGTGTGTGTGTGTGGTGTGTGTGTGTGTGTGTGTGTGTGTGTGTGTGTGTGTGACAGACGGATAGAAAGGAAGTATGTGCTCTGGGGAGCAGTTCCTTACATCCGCCTTCATTGAACAGCACTCAAGCATACATTAGTCGTGTGTGTGTGTGTGACAGATAGAAAGGAAGTGTGTGCTCTGCATTGCGCTTAACAGGGTAGCACATGCTGAGACTGGGGAGAAGTTCCTTACATCCGCCTTAATTGAACCACAGTCAAGCTTAAATTAGGCGTGTGTGTGTGTATTTGACACATTAAAAACTTGAATATTTTAGCATGTGTTATCTCTCTTTCATGTTTACACACACACTCACTTTGATGCTCTTCTTCTTCACAATATGCAGGATCATGCCTGTTGATGCTTTTGATTTAAACAGCTGAATATGGAACATTTCCTCTCCCCATGTTTCTCCCTGTTTTTTTCTCTGTATTCACTGATGATATATTATGTCCATTCCACTATCTAACTTGACTCAATTACCATTTCCAGTTTCCTTTCAGTTCCATGTCTTCCCATGATCCATTCCATCTTATTATCATATGGAAGTTTGACTCTGCTTGCTCTGCGAATTTTAGTATACGGGATCCAACTGAGGAGGTTTTACTTTCCACCTGCTGGCAATTTACAACTACAAGATACCTTTGAGACGCCCTTCAACACTTGCTCAACCATTCAAAAAGACACACAGGGTGTTTCTCAATGTCAAGGAAGGATGCTCCAGAGCCACTATTTCAAGGATGCTACGTCATCGAGTCCCGCCGAAGTCCAGGCTCCTTGGAATTCTACCGAGCCCTGCGTCCTTCGTAGCGAGACATTTTGAGGCTGCACATGTGTATCCTCCCCGATCTTAAAATCCCCACAATGCTTTGCGCACGGACCAATTTCCCAAAATCTGTGGCGGAAAATGTAAGGCGGGGCCTCTCATATGACGCACACCTGCACACTTGCTCGCCTGTTCCACTCTTCATTTTCCGAATGCCAGGAAGGATTCTTGCCTCGCTACTGAAGGAAGTGACTCGGAAGACATGTCCTACCAAGGAAGCGTCCTCGACATTGAGAAACACCCAGAGTCGTCCAACATGAATAACTAATACCTTGTTTGCCATTGACTTGATGTCACTATGTTACAGAAGTGAACAAAGGAGCCCAATGGAGGCTTTTCAGGCAGGGGGGAGTGTGTGGGAGAGATATCCCAAAATAACAAATTACATGAAAGGGACAAAACACAATAGGACCTCTTTAATAACTATTCATGTGCGCCTTCTCCTCTGCCACCGCTATGGTTTTATTAAGGTGATGAAGGAAACTTGTACATCTGGCCAATCCTATCTCTGGGGAATAAATGCGTAACTCGATAAGCTTTAGTTGTCCTTACATGTATATGTATAGCAACACATGTATACACCAGAGAGACTGTATATGGACGCAGATACAGTACGTCTAATTGAATTCACTCAGCTTTATAAAGTATGTCTCCAATCATACATAATCACTGCACCACTGAGGAGTAAAAACAGTGTTGTGTTACCATTGATCGAGACTGTTTACCATTGAAGTCAAGAACAAGATCAAGGTCTTATTTTAACTTCCAGACATGCCAAGCCTCAGCACATACAGAATGACAGGTGTGAAGGACTCTCAGGCTGCCTATTATACCAAACCATGACTATGCATAAATCACACATTACATTATGTCTAGTCATTTTCTACCACATTAGGTTCAGGGGAGGGAAAGAAAAAATATTGTAGCCGTGGTAAATCCAACATGTAAGGGACAAAACTAACTGTCTTTTCCATCAAAGGTGAGGTCACAGATGTTCTTGAAGTAACCTTAAAGTCCTCTCTAGCTGGGTTCAGACACAATGCTAAGCAAATCTTTAGAGGAAACAGAGTTGCGTACAAAGTCAACGGAGGGACACGACTAGACGGGTATTTGCCTTGAGCGATACAAGTTGACGGTCTGCTTTATAAATGGAGAGAGACGGGGTGAAAAGGGAAAGCGTGTGGAAGGAAATGTTGGTCACAAGAGGTCATTTGTTGGGATGGTGTACGCTGGGGTTTCAACCATGCTTTCGTCTTTGTGGAGAGTGTCTTGGGTTTGTGATTTGTGCATTCTTGTCAGGTGTATTCTAGTAAAAATTGACTTCACCAAAATCTTTTATGACTCAAACAAATCTGCTTAGCATCTGAATACTAACAGCCAACCTCTCCTTCCATGTAACGGATATCATGCATATGTGTTTCTTCAATCACATCACTTCCTCTCCTCGTCAGTATGCAGCACTTCAAAACACCCACTCTTGGTCATAATCAGTGCTCCTTTGTCACCTCCCCACTTCCCTCCACTATTCTCACATTCCTTCACCCATCGCTCGTCTCCTCTTCATCGCTATAGAGATTTTAAGGTAAGAGAAACGAGGGCTGACTTCAATCAAAGCACCTGAACAACTTTTTTCTCTTTCCTTTCTCATTCTCTCTCCCAATTCTCTGTTCATCCGTCTGCAGGAGAGAGGACATAGATCCCAGTGAATGGTCTAGAGTTGGGGGCGGTTTAGCTGTTATGTTGAAGAAAACGACAGAACAGGATGGGAAATTAAACGAAAGTAGAGGAGAGGAAAGGGCAGTAGACAACAGGAGAGGACCGGAGAGAGTAATGAGAATGGATCGGTACAAAACTGAAAAGGCATTTGGGTGCAGAGTCTGTTAAAATGAATTGTGCTCTTACTGTTGCACTCCAGTCTCATATTGATGATGCAGGAGCGTGCTTGCACTCTGAAGTGATCTGAAGCTATCAGTGCATAACATGTGCTTTGAAACTAGAACACTTCTCTTGTGTTTGAAAGGCAAAGGAGAACTCTTTATTCGAGTCATTCAAGGACAAAAACCCAATGAGAAAGACTCTACAATTGCATGTTTTAGATCTTTTCAAATCTGAAAGTATAACCTCCAAAGACAGGTCTTTAACTTCCAAAGAGGGGATAACACTACCACTGCTGTTGAACCAGACACTTGAAGCACAAAGAGATGAGAGGCTGCAGAGGACAAGAGCCGGAAACAATCTGAGGGCAGTGTGATGAAAAGAAGGAAAGATGTTAAAGTTCTCTAACCCAAGACAAGACATGGGTTAGAGAAGGACAAGCGTTTATAATTAGGTTGTTACAGTCATTTGATTACTTTTGATCAGTGACAAGAAGTGGAAGGGATCATTTGAAAATCAGTCTAGTCGTTTTACTAGAGAGAAATAGCCTTGCTTTCTGAACTTTACTTTATTAAACTCACAAGAATTATCACCAAAAGTAAAAGTACTCATGATGCTGGGTGGCCCATTTTGGAGTAATACACAATATATCTTTGGATTATAATTATCATTATCATAGGCTTGCCGTAGTTTCCCCCTTTTTTCTGTCTATGGAGTACAACAGATGTTTTTCCTCTCATACCGTTCATACTGCTTATTAAATACAGTTACAGGGGGTCCGCGGGGTCTTAAAAAATATTAAAAGTTGATGAATCAATTTAGCGAAAATTAAGGCTATTAAAAAGTATTAAACGGCATTCTCGAAGGTCGTCACACGCATCTCTGCTTGTCTAGCTGACATCTCTCAGTGGATGTCTGCTCACCACCTCAAGCTCAACCTTGACAAGACTGAACCGCTTTTCCTTCCGGGAAAAGATTCTCCCACTCTTGACCTGACAATCAACATCAGCACCTCTGTTGTTTCCCCGACTCAGACTGCAAGGAATCTGGGTGTGACCCTAGATAACAACCTGTCCTTCACTGCAAACATAGCTGCTACAACCCGCTGCTGCAGATACACGCTTTACAACATCAGGAAGATTCGTCCCCAGCTGACCCAGAAAGGTTCTGGTCCAGGCTCTCGTCATCTCAGGCCTAGATTACTGCAACTCCCTCCTGGCTGGTCTACCTGCATGTGCCATCCGACCTCTGCAGCTCATCCAGAATGCAGCGGCTCGTCTGGTCTTCAACCTTCCTAAATGTTCCCACACCACTCCGCTCCTCCGCTCCCTTCACTGGCTCCCGGTAACTGCTAGAATCCACTTCAAGACACTGGTACTTGCGTAACATGCTGCAAATGAATCTGGCCCTTCCTACATCCAGGACATGGTTAAACTGTACACCCCAGCACGTGCACTCCGCTCTGCATCAGCCAAACGGCTCGCTGCACCCTCGCTGTGAGAGGGATCCAAGTTCCCATCAGCAAAAACACGTGGGTTTGCTATCCTGGCTCCAAAATGGTGGAATGAGCTCCCCATTGACATCAGGACAGCAGAAAGCTTACACACCTTCCGGCGCAGACTGAAAACTCATCTCTTTCGACTCCACTTCGAGCGATAGAACTATTAACAAAGCACTTATATACTAATAAAGGACTGGCTTATCTAAAGCCAGTGGAGTAGCACTTGAAATGTTTTAGCTCTATGAAACCTGATGTACTTATATGATTCTGTTTTCTTCATGTTTGTATTTTGTTGGTCGAACGCACTTATTGTAAGTCGCTTTGGATAAAAGCGTCAGCTAAATGCAATGTAATGTAATGTAATTACATTTTGTAGCTTGTTTTCAATAAGTATATGAATTGTCCAAAGAGGTTGTATTCTACAGTCTGCCTGAATGTAATCATTGCGTAGGTGTGTTGTGTGATTCTGTGTAGTTTATTGATGGCATCCCGTTGGATGTGACGTCATCTGAACAGGACATCGCTCGCTCACTGCTTGATAGCGCGAGAAGGTCAGTTTACGCCGGTTGTTAAACAACATCGTTATGGGGAAATGCAAGTTTGCGTCCAAATGGTTGGAAGATAAGGAAGAAAGGACAATCAATACTGTATATAATAAATGTGAGGTAAAGTGTGTCGCCAATGTAACCGGTTAGAACTGGAAGTGGCGATGAGGTCTTAAAATGTATGGAAAGGGTCTTAAAAGGTCTTACATTTGACTTCAGGATTCCTGCATATACCCTGAGTTATTACATATCATTCCATATCAATTGTATACACATTTTGTTCATGTTGTTACACTGGGTTGCATCATATATTGCATCACTTATTTTATTCAAAGGGTTAGTGCACTGCTCAGCCAATCAGGGGGTGACTGGTTATTAACCCCAAGTATGTAAATCGCTTTGGATAAAAGCTTCAACTAAATAAAATGTAATGTGATTTACTGCAGGCTATACATATGAATGCAGTGGATGCACACACACTCACAGTGTTGTTTATCTTGTGGTGTGCATGGTTTCCATGGGGACTTGAGAGCTGAATATTTTTGGGATAGAGCTGAGCACAGGCAGTACTCCGGCCATATGGGGTGTAGCTGTGTTATAAAAAAGTGCCTACTACTCAAGTTTAACATTTACATAATGCTGCTCCTCTGGCCGGCTCGTGGAATTAAACGGCAGATGACTGAGATGCAACAGATTTACCCTCAAATAGCACCGTGCATTTTACCCATTAAAAACCATACACATGTATTTAATATATTCATAATAAAGCTGCAACAGAACATTTACATTATGCATTACTCTTTATATTAACTATTTTGATGTGTAACAGAGGTGATCTTTGGGGCCATAGATCTCGGCCTCCGTTACGAATTGTGTAGTTTTGTTGGTGGCGAAATGTATGTAGTGTGTGCATCCGTATGTGTTTTAGTTTGTCTGTCTCTGTTTGCTGGTTTTATTTTGAAATGTGTTCCCCTTCCCCCATGTCTGTTGCTGTTGATTGTGTGCACCTGGTGCCCTGTGTTGTCTCCTCCCCCCCCCCCCACCTGTGTGTAATTGCTGATTAGTGCGTGTGTGTATTTAGGCTCTGTTGCCCTGTCTATTTTGGGGCTGGTAGTGTGTGTGTGAGATCCTTGTGGTGGCTGGTGACTGTGTTCACGTGGGCAGCAGATTGAGGCTGTGTGTTACGTGCTCTACAGGACTGTCTCAGAAAATTAGAATATTGTGATAAAGTTCTTTATTTTCTGTAATGCAATTAAAAAAACAAAAATGTCATACATTCTGGATTCATTACAAATCAACTGAAATATTGCAAGCCTTTTATTATTTTAATATTGCTGATTATGGCATACAGCTTAAGAAAACTCAAAAATCCTATTTCAAAAAATTTGAATAGTTCCTCAGACCAAGTAAAAAAAAAAGATTTATAACAGCAAAACACAATCAAACATTTGAAAATGTCCATTAATGCACTCAGTACTTGGTTGGGAATCCTTTTGCACGGATTACTGCATCAATGCGGCGTGGCATGGAGGCAATCAGCCTGTGGCATTGCTGAGGTGTTATGGATGCCCAGGATGCTTCAATAGCGGCCTTTAGCTCATTAGCATTGTTGGGTCTGGTGTCTTTCAGCTTCCTCTTCACAATACCCCACATATTCTCTATGGGGTTCAGGTCAGGGGAATTTGCAGGCCAATCGAGGACAGTAATGCCATGGTCAGTACACCAGTTACTGGTGGTTTTGGCACTGTGGGCAGGTGCCAGATCATGCTGGAAAATGAATTCCTCATCTCCATAGAGCTTTTCAGCAGACGGAAGCATGTAGTGCTCTAAAATCTCTTGGTACACAGCTGCATTTACTCTGGGCTTGATGAAACACAGTGGACCAACACCAGCAGCTGACATGGCTCCCCAAACCATCGCTGACTGTGGGAACTTCACACTGGATTTCAAGCAACTTGGATTTTGCTCCTCTCCAGCCTTTCTCCAGACTCTGGCGCCTTGACTTCCAAATGAAATACAAAACTTGCTTTCGTCTGAAAAGAGGACTTTGGACCACTGTGCAACTGTCCAGTGCTTCTTTTCCTTAGCCCAAGTCAGACGCCTCTTCCGTTGTCTTGAGTTCAGAAGTGGCTTGACCATGGGAATACGGCTATTGTAGCCCATTTCCCGGATACGTCTGTGAACAGTGACTTTTGATACCTGGACTCCAGCTTCAGTCCACTGTCTTTGAAGCTCCCCCAAATTCTGGAAGCGACTCTTCTTCACAATGCTGTTAAGGCTGCGGTCATCTCTCTTGGTTGTGCAGCGTTTCCTGCCACATTTCCCCCTTCCAACAGACTTTTGTTGATGTGCGTTGAAACTGCACTCTGTGAACAGCTTGCTCTTTGAGACATTTCTTTTTGTGTCTTACCCTCCTGATGGAGGGTGTCAATGACGGTCCTCTGGACAGCAGTCAGATCAGCAGTCCTTCCCCATACTTGTGATTTAGTTTACTGAACCAAGCTGAGTGTTTTTCAAGGCTCAGGAAACCCTTGCAGGTGTTTCGAGTTAATTAGACGATTCAAGTGATTCGTTGAACACCCTACTAGTATACTTTTTCATGATATTCTAATATTTAGAGATAGGATATTTGAGTTTTCTTAAGCTGTATGCCATAATCAGCAATATTAAAATAATAAAAGGCTTGCAATATTTCAGTTGATTTGTAATGAATCCAGAATGTATGACATTTTTGTTTTTTTTAATTGCATTACAGAAAATAAAGAACTTTATCACAATATTCTAATTTTCTGAGACAGTCCTGTATGTGTTTTCTCTGTCTCTGCTGCGCAGGTTCACCTGGTCCGCCCCTGGCTCCGCCTTCCCCAGGTGTCCTGATGACATTCAGCTGGGGATGACTTAAAGAGAAAAAGTTGGAGGAGAAGGTGTCTCTTTTCCCGTCCTGAAACCAAGGGAATACGACCGTGGATTTCCTCTCACCTCGTGTGGATTTATATATATGTTTCCTTCCCAGTATGCTGTGTTTGGACCTTTGGGTAGAGGAGGGAAGTCTGGGTCCTACGGCTCATGGTGTGGCTGGCCCAGGCCCCCTTCTTCTTTTTTTGTTTGTTTTACGATCCTCCAGACTTGGTTCCTTATTGCCGGTAGGCATCCATGTGAGTTACGGCTGTGCTGAAAATAAATGCCCGTCGATAACTAAATTCTGTGTTTGGAGTGGTTGTTTTTATGTTGTGGGTCTTCCCACGAGCCACTACCGCTTGGTCGAGGGACGGGACGTAACACTGTCATATGTTTATGATGTAATAAATTCCCACACCGGGTTGTATTTTGGACGTTCTGCCTCCTTGCTTGGTCCGCTCAACGGTCAGCTTCACATGATGATATACATTAATAATGTATAGAAGCAACCTATTCAAATTATAACGGTTTATTTCTAAGGAATCTCAAAGGCCAACAATATTACATTTACATGAAACAGATGTTTGCTAAAAAATAAATGTCTCAGGCTTATAAACAAATGCTGTTGACCATTTTCTAAAGCTTGACCATCTTCTGTTTGACTAAACAATTCATTCATTCATAAAAATCATTGTGTAGTTCATAATTTATTGAGTAAAAGTATCTGGTGCACTTTTTACAAAAGAGTGATTTTGTCTGAACTATGAATCAATTTCTAAAAGAACAAAACAGATTAATAACATGTTTTGTTTTTACTAATTGATCATGCTCTTCACTATAAACCACAACTTTATTTCTAGACAGTTGTTTTTTTGGCTGAACATGATTACATTTAGTTATGAGTTACATCAGTCTCATTTCTTTCTGAGGACCAATTGGTAAGACTCTTTCAATCATTTCTACATTCAAGTAATTTTCATGGCATTTTAAAATGGTATTCAATGTGGAAATGTGTCTCTTGTGCTGTGAAAGGCTCTTTTACAGAGACAAACATGAGAGAGACGTCATTGTCTGGGACACAGGACAACCTTTCCTCTGTCACTTTTGACTTTAGGGGACACGAAGCAGCTTTTACCTCATCCGCTGATGCGTTTCTCTTTCATAACATAACACTGACCTGTATAACTATCCAATGGCAAATTGTAATTATGATTCACCTATTTGTGCATTCATTTGTGATCCTGTTCCTGTTGGTAATCATTTATTTTTCAGCATCCTTGTCTTGCTGCAGAAAGACTCTTGTCACAACACATCAGTCAGTGAAACTAATTAACTGGCGCATATCACACAGCAACGCGCACATGGAGACATGCTAACAGGGTCGTTCAGGAGAATAATGACACTACTGTCCAAACTCAACCAGCCTGAGGTGATCACTGTTTCTTTATTTGTTGGATGGTAAATCACTTCAAGCAGTCACAGAAGACTCTGAGATTGTGTGAAGATGGCGTGCTGCGGGCCAAGTGCAGCAATCATAGTGGCGCTGCACAATGGAGAATGTCCAAAACAAATCAAAAAAAGATGATTAGAAAAGTTTTCCCCAGCACTTTACTTTAAAGATACATCGGTCAGGGCTCGGTATATTCTCTGTATTTGAGTTCCTGCATTGTTGGCAAAATGTTCAAAACAAGTTAAGTTGATTTTGGCCTTCAATTTTACTTTGAATCCAGCACTGTTTGTCCTATCCTTCTTTACAACCAGTGTTGTTTCAAATGTTGTTTCAAATGTTATTTCGTTTTTTAGGTTACAAAATCCGCACTGTTATATAAAAAATTATATAAAATTATATAAAATTATATAAAACTATAAATAATCCTTATATATGTATTATATTTGTCATTGTTAATATATTATATCCTCCAGGTATGAGTTGGTCTGCTATTTGTTAAGTAAGGTGAAGTCAGCGATTTGAAATTCAGCAATATGCTCACGGTCTGCTAGCTGTTCGCGCTACACAGCCCGCTAGCTGTTCGCGCTACACAGCCCTTGCTCGGTAAACTGGTAATAAACTAAGTTGCTTGGACCAAGATGCGTTTGTTCGGATGTGGAGTTAAAATATCCACAAACATTCTCCAGAATCAATAAATACCCATTTAAGCCTGCAGCCAAGCTAGCAGTGCTTTGAGCTATAATGCTAACATTAGCATGCTAATACCCACAATGACGTTGCTAAAAAAAGCTGGTGTTTATCAGCAAAAGTATTTTTTACTACTTTTGTTTTGATTTTTGTTTTGATTGCATCCAACCAGCAACTGTCATGAGTAGATAAAATGGAGATGAGGTTACAGTATAGTCACATGTATGATATGTCACGATCTGTCTGTGTTGTGTTTTGTCTTGTCTAGATCTGTCTTTGGTTTCATGTCTGTGGCCCTTTCTCATTTCTCTAACTCCCCTCCTCGACTCCCCTCCTCGACTCCTATCCTCAAGACTTAGTCCCGCCCACAGGAGATGCGAACGGAGGAGTCGAGGAGGGGAGCCGAGGAGAGAGGAGGGGAAGCAGCAGGCGGTTAGAGAAATGGGAAATCCTCTCCTCTGAGCGGTCATTTTAAAGAGACGTCCATTAATGATGACAGGAGGCACAGCAGCCCTCTGTCTGATGGACAGATGTGTTCATGACGACTTATATATTTACTTTTAATTAATTCACAGTGCGGTATAATGAGACAATAACAGGCTACAGATGCGGACACACACACACATATATATAAATATATACCATTTCAGAATCAAACAGGGCACTCTCATAATAATGTAACACTATCAGAGACTGGATATATACACAGTACTACACACTGTACAACACACACACCTACACACTGTACCACACGCACCTACAGCTCCTAAAGCATATAATCAGGCTACAGCCGTTGAGTATTTTATTATGTGAAGCACTAAATGGTTTTAGAAAAATATCGACTCTTTGTTTGTAGATATCTACTAAACTACAGCAAATAAAGAGAGTAATGTAGGCCTGTTATACTGAGTGATATATATTTTACACACTGCTCTGCTTTCTGCACGGACCTCACAGCTGTTCTCTCTGTAAACATTGCGTTGCGATGAAAGCAGTTAATAAAATAATATCCAGGGGATGCATGCAGAGCTGTCATTGGCTGAGATAAGTCCGGCCGTGCGTCACGACTCTTTGAAACATCTCTGTTCCCCGAAATGCATCCACGAAGGAGCCGTGGAGGACCCATCAGTGTATCCTCGGTTAGAGCTCCTCCAGAGAGCCTCCTCGACGCTCGATCCTCGGTCCTCGAAGTGCATTTAGAGAAATGAGATGTCCTTCAACATGGCGTGCTGAAATTCATTTCCGGGTCACTACCGGAGGACCGAGGAGTCGAGGAGTCGAGGAGGGGGATTTGATGAAATGAGAAAGGGCCTGTGTGTTCCCTCCTACCTGTTCCCTCCTACCTGTTTTTCTTGATTGTGTTCACCTGGTGCCCCTGTGTTTTCTCCTCCCTCCTCACCTGTCTCTTGTTTCCTTGATTAGTCCTGTGTGTATTTAAGTTCTGTTTTTTCTGTCTGTCATTGTTGGTTCGTCGTTTGTCTGTGACTGTGTTCACCGGGGAGTGTTCTGATTGTCGGTGTGCCATATCCTTGAAGTAAAGGTATTTTCAGTTGTTTCTGCATTTGGGTCCTGCCTGCTTCACTCACCGTAACAACATAGTCAGGTTTTACGATGTGTGACACTGGTTGTATTAATATGAAATGTATAAGAAGGATACACAGAATGAAAGAAAATGTGCTGGCAGGATATATTTACAGATAGGGTTCAAGGTTTAAGGCATGAATACATTTGTAATGTGCCTAATAATAAAAGCAATTAAAGATATTATCATGTTAAGCATATGAATATGTGTAAATAGGCAGTAAACACGAAGTACAGGTTATGATAAATGAATAGAAGGAAGTAAAACTGAAACCTCTTTGCACCATGAAGGTCTGAAACAAATTTCATGGCAATCTGTAAAATAGTTTTTAATCCATTCCTAAGTGCTCCACGCTCTTTGGCTCCAACATTAACATTTTATGGTGTGAAATTCTGAGCTATTTTCACCATGTAATCACCTTTTTAGTTTGGGTTGATCCCAGTATATCGAGGAACCAATTTGAATATGTTTTAATTCATACAAAGTTGCTACCTTTTTAATATCAGAGAGTATCAATGAAATCCACTTGACCAAGACGTGACCTTTTGGATCTGATTTTCGACAACAAGTGAACTATTTTATGTAATTTTACACATAATAGCCGTTTCAGCGGGACTGGAAATATGCCTGCTATAATACAGTTTGCATGTAACAGTCAGTCTGACACCTTGAACCTAAATTGCTATATTTGCTGTAAGTCACCTATACATTACACAAAGCAGAGACTGTGTTATTTCTATTTCCAAACACTGACTGAAGAGCTGCCATAACACTGAGCTGAGGAGAGACAGCTCCTCCACTTCCAGATCAAGGATGAACACTCAATCAGACTGCAGGCACAACAATAAAACAATAGCAGATTAGTGCAGAAGTGATATACCGGGGTAAATGTAACCTAACATGTATTCCAAGTAGCAATCATCCATGTGTGGAAGAATATTTCTGATCATGTATTAAACGCCAAGGCGGGAGAAACATCTCAGATATAATCATCCAAAAGTGAAACAGGAGATTTCACTTACATACACGCAATGTGTTTTAATGATGTTCTAAATATAGAAAACGTTCAGGTATCTAACACATCTCTCTTTCCACGCTCACTGTCGTTCATCATCTTACAGAATCCGACAAAATGAAACAATTTTCTCCTGTACGAGCAAGTCACGTTTTCTCAATCTGTCAACAATGTGGCTCTGAAGTTTTCTTGACCTGAAAATCTCACTCATGGACACACAGTACATATAAATCACAGATGGATGACACAATTTCACACCGGTGTATCAGGAGGCAATTGCTAACTGAACTTAAAGTACATGAGGCTATGCAGAGGTGAGTAAATTACAGCACTTTATCACGTAATAAGTCTTGGAATGCACTAAACATCAGAGCCTAATGGCTGAACATGACACACCAGCCTCTGAAGCTGAATTCCTCTTCAATGCCACTCTTCTTCAAAGAAGCAATCAAACGAAGAAGGAATTATTTTTAACTTTCTGCCTCTCAGACTGAACTTAGTGTCTCAGACCTGCACATGCATCCTGATGTAACACAAGCACAGCCATCGTATGCCGATTTAACAATCCATGAGGACATTCAATCTTTATGAAAAAGTTCAACAAAGATGTTGATGACAATTTGTGTAAATAGTGTGTTTTTGTCTACTGGGATTTAGAAGACACTTGTGTGAACTGAGGACACTGGGGCACGGTACGACCTGGACTTAGGGTCAAGAGAAGAAGAATAAACGTATAATACTTGAGATTTAACTTCATCAAATGCAGTACATTTTGTAGTAACTTTTCTCAGCGGCATTTAAACTGTGTACGGACCCAGTACAGGAAGGATTCAATATAGAAGATCTATGCACATAATAGGCATAATGCAGAAGACAAAGGCCAATTTCAGATAATGCGTGAACCGATTTGATCATGAGTTCTGTGCCCAAAAATGTTGCCTTGTTTTGTTTGTTTGGCTGCACTGTAAAACATATAATTGCTTTTCTTATTGTAGGAGTTTGCAGTTATCCGTGGTCAATACAATAACAAACCATGACTGACATTTTAAGGAGGATAACCTGAACTGAGAACTTTATTAATACAACTTTTAGCTGCGTTTAATGGTTGAAATGTGGCATTTAGTTCTGATAGTAAGATATCAAAGAGGGAGCAAAGGATTGCTTGATGTCAAGGAGATGTTTGAAGTGTAGAATTGAATGTAATTTTGAGGAGCTCTACATTTTTAGGCTTTTGTTTTCTATGTATTTTTTTCTGGTCTTAACTTTATTTGTCTGCAAACTCTCTGGGGTATGCATATCTTCTTAAAGGTCACCTATCATGCTATTTTTAGGCAATAGCATAGGTCTCAGATATATACAAAAACATGAAGTGTTTTGCTCTAAATACCAAACAGATCACCCATTCTAGCCATGCCTCATATCCCTCTATTTCACTTCCTGTTTCAAAAGTGCTGATTCTGGGTATAAAGCTTTAAAAAAATGATTAAAAAAAAGTAGGGGTCTGAGCTCATGCGGGACCCGGCAGCTACTGTCTAAACTAAATACTGCCGTGATGAAACGCCATATCATGGATCATCAAAGATTCTCTCTGAAACAGTCTGGAGCTCAAAAGCTTTCTCTCTTGCCGGTTATACCACAAGGTGAGTTCCTTTGTATTTCCTGCTTCTTCACACACATGCTCTCCAGCACAGGTTAGCTCTGAGTGTTAGCAATGCTAATGTAAACACCGACCATATTACGTCCAAAACAGTCGGGCATTGTTTCTGATAGCAACGTTTCTGATTGGGCCGTGGATCCACATTTCAGATATTACGTCATATCGGACGCAAATCTGGATCAGCTCCGTTGTAGCGCCATTTTTAGAGATTTGAGTACGGAGGAAAAGAGAGAGGGTTTTATTTTCTGACGCTGTGTGTGTTCCCTGACACACCGGGGACACATCTTTATGTATAAAAGACATTTTGCATGATAGGTCCCCTTTAAGTTGCCAAAACTCAAATGGTCTTTGTTATTTACTGTTGTGCACATATAAATTGCTAGAAAATTATTCCCATTTGTTTTAAAGTTAATGCTGGAATAAGGGTTAGATTTAGAAGCTTAGGAGAATCGATATATCAACAGTAAAGAAATGCAAAGATGAGTGTGTGGGTGTGTGTCTGTGTGTCAGGTGTTAGACTGTCAAGGGCTGCTGGTCTGATGACTAACTCGCATTGTATAGAAACACAAGTGCCCTCACACTGTCTTTAGAGAGACAGCACTGTAATATTCTCCTTCTGAACAGAGAAAAGAGAAGCAGGACATAATAACTTTCAAACCCTTCCTGTGTTTATGATACTCTTCCAATGATTAATTACATGCACTCAAGTTCTCAATGGCTAATTACATGTACTCAAGTTCTGTACAAAATGTAGGTACTTGTACTTATATCTGTATATCTAAATCAACTACTATACTGACATATATCATAAGCTATCCATTATATAAAATCATTTAAATTACCCCACTTGCAAGTGATTAACACATTCATGAATTCATAATTATAATACAATAATAACAAATATATGGTGATTTAACGTGCCATTTGTGCGATCCCTTTTACATTTGGCCCGCCCCTTAGCCTATTGTGTACAATGTGTTAGAGTGCTTGTAACTGAGTATTTTTAATGCAGTATTGCTAATTTCACTTAAGTAAAAAACCTTCTTCCATCCCTCTGTTATCTTCGTATGCTCACATTGCACGTCATTAAGCATAATGGTGGTTCCTACACAACAAAATGTGACCCGAGCTCGATGGCAAATTGAACCGAGCACCATTTGATTAAATCAAGCCGCCTGGTGAAAATCTCACCGGCAGTTTACAGCTATTCCAGCGAAACCAATCGAGCGGCACATGCCTTACAGCTCAGCCGTGACGCTCCTCCAGGAGCACAACATCTTGATTTCAATCAGCCAGAGAACTTGCACATCTGCTAATGTTCTTTTCATATTCAGACCTGAAGTCTTTATAATGGCATGTGGACTAGCCCAGGGCTGAGGATCCCTCCAGCAGCATCATTTAGGCTCGCTGTTAGAAGCCATAAGGGAGTGCACAATGCGAGGAGTGGATGCCTGTTGCCATCCAGCCTGTGGCAATACATTAAATATGTAAAGTCATTTGGCCCAACATCACTCTAGTGTGCCAATACTGGAGCGGCAGGAGAGGAGGCTATAATAACTCTCTCTGGCCACAGCAGTAAAGCAGCCGCTCCCTGGGCTGCACGATGATTTGGACCATACTTTGACCGCCTTTACGTTACTAAAGTGGAGCCAATATATGGACAGAAGACATATGGCACCTTTTTGAGTCCCAGAAAGTTAAATTCCGACTGGCTCACGGATGCTTTACCTTCTGGACTTTAAAAATGAGAAAATAATATGGTACACCAAATGAATAATGCATGCGTTAGTGTTTCTCATCCTCATTATTCTCTCTTCGCGAATGACTGCGAAGGCATTCTTTTGTTAATTAACACATTCTCATCACCAGAAAAACACAAACAAAGCCATCTATTTTGTTTGATGTTAAGGGAGAAAAGAAACTGGTGCAATGTCCCCGATACTTCAGTACATTCAGAACAGCGGGTTATTTCTGAACCCTTCCCCCATTGGTCTTTACTATTCCACCCGTTCCTGCATCCATTCGGTGAAATATATTGCTCTTAGCACTTGAATATGTAGCCGTCCTGACTCTGTTGGGTGAAAAATGACTTTCATCTCGGATTTGAGCTAAAGTAAATAACCCCTCTTGTGGTGTAGATCACTTTTAAAGACGTACGGTTTCGGAGAGCGAGAGAGAGAAGCCGCGTGGAGAGAAGACTAATAGAAATACTGTATTCTAATAAAAGTCGAGTCAAAGAGAATAAGAAAACGCATTAATGAGTAAGAACAACTCAATCTTGTGGTTTTCAATGGGGTTCAAAAAAAGCAATGGAGGCAGGCTGGTATCTGTAACCATACTTCACAACTGAGGACACTATGGGCTCAGGTGGCAAATATCACATCTTAAACCTAAGTCTTATCTCAGCAAACAAAGACAACTACTGTAGGAAGTTCTTCTGAGACAAGCAAACGACCCAAATCTTTTTCCCAATATTTGTTTTTGTCATTGTCTCAGCCTCGGGGGAACAGGATTTCAAAAAGCTACTGTCAGACGCACATTTAATCACTAAGCAAAGAAGCTTTCGCACAGAACTTTGTCACTGAGAAAAGTTCATCATCCATTTTTAATCCAATATACCAAACATGACAGGGGCAAGTAAGAAGTAAGACATTCGAAACTGGAAGATAAAAATGAAAGAACAATTTGAACATAAAGGGCAGCGAACGGAAATGAACAAAAAGAAGGACGGGAAATAAAAGCAAGGGCCATGTCAGGACAGAAACTAAAAGGACACAGAAGGTAAAGGAAATATGTAAAGTGATGAACTTATTAGTGTTAGCTAAAACAAAATATATAATTAAACTAATGAATACATATTGACTTATAATGATTACGATATCCTGCTGCTAAATATAGTAATACAAATTAGCTACACATCTACCAGCTGTGATTGACACATTAAAGAGGCCCTATTATGCTTTTTGGGGTTTTTCTTTTCCAGGTTTTGTGCATTTAAATGGTCTGCGAAGGATAAAATCCCCACACTCCCGCCCTGCCTGAAACGCCTCCATTTGTTTTACTTCCTTTACACAGTGACATCACTATGTAACACTTGCACTTCTATTGGCTAGCACTCCTAAACATTGTATGCGATCTCTGTAAGACATCTCTAAGCGGGTTAGGGTTACACAACAGACATCACAACAGATCCAGCCAGCTAAACAATCAGAGCAGACAGGGCTCTGGTTTCAGACAGAGGGTGAAAAGAGGTGCTGCAGCACAGGCAGTATGACAAAAATAAAGAGCTTTTTGAACATTAAAGCTTGTAAACATGACACAGTAGAGACACTAAATACATATATGAACCTGGAAAGGAGCATATTTTATCTTTAAGTATATTTTGATGTGAATACTTTTGTACTTTTACTTTGGTAGGATTGGAATGCAGGACTTTTCCTTGTAACATAGTATTTTTACATTGCCCCTTTTACTAAATTAAAAGTACTTTCTCCACCACTGGGAAATGGTCAGGAGTTTCCATCTTGAGGGACAGGGAGAGTGAGAACAAAGGAGTGATGGCCTGCTCTGCCCTGAAGCATATGTGTTTTTGTTTTGCCAACAACATAAGCACAATTATCTCATGACAAGCCCCTCTGGAAGCTCTCCCTCGTCTCAGCCGGCCAATCACAGTCAGCGTGGTGTTGACTCAGACTTGACACGTAGCACCACACAAGTCCATCCATCAGGCGGAGGAAATGGTAATGAGTGAGGTGGCTGGAGGAGAGGTGCGTCTGACAGATGGCCCTGTCAGCACAGGCGTCAGGACCACATCCAACTTCCTCTTTATCATCCGCACTGACCTCTCTTACCCTCCTTATCGCTCTACACTCTATTTCTTACATTTCCACATTTCACTACCGCACGATATGGACAGGTTGCGTCTAAAAAGTGCTGTTTGCTGATAGGATAGAGAAATGGCTTTACTTTTGTAACGGTTAGATACAAGTGATCAATAATATGGAATGAGATGAGATCATAAAATAAATGATACTGATATCATATACTGACATTAGAACAACAGGGAGGAGATAAAAAGGACAGGGTTAAAGAAAAAAAAAGGAAAATATGAAATAAGAGAAAAGATTGACAGAATAACATATTGCTTTATGATATTTAATGCTACAGACCATAGAATGTTACTGGTGCTACAGTCTACATTGAAGAAACGCTAACCATCTGAATCATTTCAATGTATTCTCTTGTGCATTTAACATCAAGTTGCCCATCTACCAGATCAAATATTGCTTATTTGTAACTAAAACTGTTGTCTCTTTATGTTGATAAAGCCAAAAAAGTTAAAACAAAGTTTAGTGCTCAGGCTTAGGGGTGCATACCAGTTCCCGGTATTACCGAAATGCCGGTTACTGGCGGCTACGGTATACCGTACCGAAATCAGATCCGGTTTCATTAGCTCGATGTCGGCACGAAAATCTAAAGTGTGGTTGTTTATTCAGAACTAAAAGGTTGAAGTCATTTTAATATTCATTTGACATGTTAACTATATCATATTATGCAATTATTCCCTTATGCAACATGAAAGTATCACGATATGTATCGGTCGAGTTTTGGTATCGTTCAGTGGTATCGGTATCGTACAAAGTCAACGATATGCATCACTGTGATAAAAGGAATATTTGATAGGCTTGCTGTCAACAACTGAGATAGATCAATGCCTACAAACAGAATGAAGCAGCAGTGTTTCAGCCGTGCCTCAGTGTGTGACAGACAGAGCGATCACTGAGCTGCTAACACTCTCTGGACAGCCTGATAAGATGTGACACATGGGCCTCCTCATGTCCAATGCATATCAAATCCTCCTAGCTTCTCTGAATGCTTCTCCCAGCTCCAGTCCCCCTGCAGGTATTCCACACAGAGGTGCCTGACATAATTTCCTGTTTTTAAATTCCATCTGACTTAACTCCCATCTCCCATGTTGCCCAAGGACATTTATCACGAATGCTTGGCACATGTAAATGTCTCTTTACAAAAAAAACAAGGTAAATCTCAACTCATCAGCAGAAATATATTTAGAAGGAAGAGATGAGAGACCTGAGGCTGCTCGTCACATCAAAGTCTCACATCTCTCGCTCTCCCTTTCACTCTCCCTTGTTCTCTCCCTCTCTTTGCCTTCCCTCCATCATTGCGTGGGTGCAGACGGTTCCTATGGCAATGCCAGTCTGTCTGAGCCCGACCTGTGTCTCCCTCCTTTCAGAGCGACGCTACTTCATTAATTATGAACACATTCGGGCACGGACTGGCAGAATTTGGCCGACATCTATTAGATCTGAACATTTTGTGATTTGTATTCATTGTGCCAACATGCAACAGGATCCCGTTTAGAATAAGACATTAATTGCAGGTTAAGACAGCTCACATGGGATTTGTTTTGAACTTTTAACACGATTAATTGACAGACCTTAAAGGCTCAATATAGTGGTGCAGGAATGTGTCCTTAAACTAGGAAAAGACTTCAGCATTTTACCAGTTCCCTCAAAGTCCTTGTCTTTTTGGATCGTGTTTCTGTTTAGAAGCCTGAAATCTGTTCTGCTATTAACACAAGTTTACGAGATGTTCATGTTTAGTCCTACTCTATTAAATACGTCAGAAAATACACCACTCGTAAATGTCCGAAGCTTCTATGTGTCCGAACACAGTGGTCGCTAACGTGACTAAATAAACTGCTGAACTTCATCATGCTGAACATCAGCCATCTTTATCTTAGCATTGGTGATGCCTATCAATTTCACCAGGATTTAGCATAACGTTAGCTTTTCACTCCTGTCAATGGCATTAACGCTCCAGAATCACACATTGTGTTAATATGTTGAGATTATCCTGCTGAGCACAATAGGCACTTTCACACCGGAGTACTTTTCCCAGGAATAGTTCAGATAGTTCCTGGGATTTTGCGTTGGTTCACACCAAAAAGATCTGGAACTAAAACTTATTTTCGGGAACCTTTTCACCCCTTTTTAGTCCCTGCTAGAGAGGTGGTACTTTCCTGGGGAGGAAAAGGTTCCAATTTCTGATTAGCTTGGCGTATTGCAAACCACGCCCCGTAAAACTCTGAAAAGTTTTGTGAAGCCACCAGTTTATTTGCTTGCATTAGCATTATTAGCATTAGCATTAGCCCAGTGCACCAACGGAGAGAGACTAACTTATGGCAACACAAAATAAAACATGGGAGCGGTGGAGATGAGGAGGTGTCGGCGTTCTGGCGATTTACTCGGAAGGCTTCAGTAGAAGCTGCTGGGAGTCCCAGCAGCTTCTACTGAAGCCAGTCCCCAACTCCGGGGACTTCCAGCCGGGGACTTCGGGTGGCAGAATACGCCGTGAAGTTGTTTGTAGCCTGCCAGTAAACCCAAAGCAGAAGAAGAAGTGACGTCAGCAGCTTCATTTGCCTAATCCTCCCTCAGGGACTTATTCCGGTGTGAACGCAATCTACTAGATAGTTCAGGAACTAAAGATTTCTGTAGAACTATTTGTTAAGGTGTGTGTGGGAAGCAGGACCCAAATGCAGATTATAGTGACAAAAAATGACTCCTTTATTTCAAGGCTAATTGATCACAAAGACAGAACAGAACACTCACCGAAGACCAGGACATGACACAAGACGAACCGACAAAGACAGACAGAAAAACCAGAACTTAAATACACACAAGACTAATCACACAAACAAGACACAGGTGAGGAGGGAGGAGAAAACACAGGGACACCAGGTGAACACAATCGGGTAAATTAGACACACCAGGGAAACTGACAGGGAATCACAGACAGATTACAACAGGCAGGAACGGGGGGTGAACACTTTACAAAATAAAACAGGAAACCAAAGACAGAAACAGACAGACAAAACACAACACGGACAGATCGTGACAGAACCCCCCCCTCAAGGGACGGATCCCAGACGTCCCCAAAAAAAAACAAAAGTCCAAAAACTCAAGCAGGGTGGGTGGAGGGGGTCCGGAGGACGGGACTGAGCTGACCGCCCAGGGGCACAGCAGAGGACCAGGAAGGGGGCCTGGGGCAAGGCAGAGTTCAAGGTGGGGGTCTCGGGCGGACGGCCCGGGGGCAAGGCAGAGTCCATGGTGGGGAACTCGGGCGGACGACCCGGGGGCAAGGCAGAGTCCAAGGTGGGGGTCTCGGGCGGACGGCCCGGGGGCAAGGCAGAGTCCAAGGTGGGGGTCTCGGGCGGACGGCCCGGGGGCAAGGCAGAGTCCATAGTGGGGCGAAGGCCAAAGCGGGCGAACTCAGGGGGTCGAGCATGAGGGCGAAGACCAGACAACTCCGGAGGCCGGGCAGGACCCGGTGTCGGCCGGACAGGAACCGGAGCCGGCGGGACAGGCTTCGGCAGGATCCCCCACGGAAGAGGACCAGGAGTTGGCAGGACCCCCAGCAGGAGAGTGGACGACGGGACCTCCAACGAGACAGGACAAAGGGTTGGCAGGACCCCCGGCAGGGGAGTAGACGACGGGACCTCCAACGAGACAGGACAAAGGGTTGGCAGGACCCCCGGCAGGAGAGTAGTCGGCGGGGCCTCCAACGGGACAGGACACAGGGTTGGCAGGACCCCCGGCAGGAGAGTAGTCGGCGGGGCCTCCAACAGCACAGGACATAGGATTGGCAGGACCCCCGGCAGGAGAGTAGACGGCGGGACCTCCAACGGCACAGGACATAGGGTTGGCGGACCCCCGGCAGGAGCGTAGTCGGCGGGACCTCCAACGGGACAGGACATGGGGTTGGCAGGACCCCCGGCAGGAGAGTAGTCGGCGGGGCCTCCAACGGGACAGGACAAAGGGTTGGCAGGACCCCCGGCAGGAGACTAGTCTGCGGGACCTCCAACTGGACAAGACATGGGGTTGGCAGGACCCCCGGCAGAGGGCTAGTCTGCGGGACCTCCAACTGGACAAGACATGGGGTTGGCAGGACCCCCGGCAGAGGGCTAGTCTGCGGGACCTCCAACTGGACAGGACATGGGGTTGGCAGGACCCCCGGCAGGAGACTAGTCTGCGGGACCTCCAACTGGACAAGACATGGGGTTGGCAGGACCCCCGGCAGCGGGCTAGTCTGCGGGACCTCCAACTGGACAAGACATGGGGTTGGCAGGACCCCCGGCAGAGGGCTAGTCTGCGGGACCTCCAACTGGACAGGACATGGGGTTGGCAGGACCCCCGGCAGAAGACTAGTCTGCGGGACCTCCAACTGGACAGGACATGAGGTTGGCAGGACCCCCAGCGGAACCTCCAACGGTACAGGACACGGGGTTGGCAGGACCCCCGGCAGAAGACTAGTCTGCGGGACCTCCAACTGGACAAGACATGGGGTTGGCAGGACCCCCGGCAGAAGACTAGTCTGCGGGACCTCCAACTGGACATGAGTAGGGGCTTGAGTGGGGACTCGAGAGAGGGCTTGAGAGGGAACTTGAGAGGAAACTGGAGAGTGGACTCGAGAAGGAACTCGAGAGGTAACTCGAGAGGGGACTTGAGAGGGAACTCGAGAGGAGACCTGAGGGGAAACTTGAGAGGTGACTCGAGAGGACACTGGAGAGTTGACTTGGGAGGTGACTCGAGAGGACACTGGAGAGTTGACTTGAGAGGTGACTCGAGAGGACACTGGAGAGTTGACTTGAGAGGTGACTCGAGAGGACACTGGAGAGTTGACTTGAGAAGGAACTCGAGAGGTGACTCGAGAGGTAACTCGAGAGGGGACCTGAGAGGGGACTTGAGAGGGAACTCGAGAGGAGACCTGAGGGGAAACTTGAGAGGTGACTCGAGAGGACACTGGAGAGTTGACTTGGGAGGTGACTCGAGAGGACACTGGAGAGTTGACTCGAGAGATAACTCGAGAGGGGACCTGAGAAGGGACTTGAGAGGGAACTCGAGAGGAGACTCGAGAGGTAACTCGAGAGGGTAACTCGAGAGGGGACCTGAGAGGGGACCTGAGAGGGGACTTGAGAGGGAACTCGAGAGGAGACCTGAGGGGAAACTTGAGAGGTGACTCGAGAGGGAACTTGAGAGGAGACTAGAGAGGGAATTCGAGAGGGGACCTGAGAGGGGACTTGAGAGGGAACTCGAGAGGAGACCTGAGGGGAAACTTGAGAGGGGACTCGGGTAGGAACTTGAGAGGTGACTTGAGAGGGGACTCGAGAAAAGACTCGAGAGGGGACCCGAGAGGGAACTCGAGAGGAGACTAGAGAGGGAATTCGAGAGGGGACTAGAGAGGGAATTCGAGAGGGGACTCCGGTAGGAACTTGAGAGGGGACTTGAGAAGTGTCTGGAGGGGAGACTTGAGAGAGTTGGTTCGCCAACAGAACACGGGGTGCTGGAGTCGGCCGGTATGCTGACAGGACTCGAGGAGCTGGCGTCGGCTGGAGAGCCAGCAGCAGACGAGGTGCTGGAGTCGGCCGGTACGCCGACAGGACACGGGGAGCTGGTGTTGGCTGGGGAGCCAACAAGAGACGAGGTGCTGGAGTCGGCCGGTACGCCGACAGGACATGGGGTGCTGGCGTCGGCTGGAGAGCCAGCAGCAGACGAGGTGCTGGAGTCGGCCGGTAACGAGGAGCTGGAGTCGGGGCCATGACTGATGGGGCTGGTACTTGAGCCGGAACTATGGCTGGAACTGGGGCCGGAACCATGGCTGCTGGGGCCAGAACTGGGGCTGGAACCCTGGCTGTTGGGCGCGGAGCGGAAGCCTGGACCCTGGCTGTGTAAGACAGGTAATGGAGTATGGAATTAAAGCTGCGTGGGCCGGTACTGGAGCATGAAGCCATGGCTGCTGGGGCCTGTACTGGGGCTGGAATCATGGCTGCTGGGGCCAGAACTGGGGCCGGAACCATCGCTGTGTGGGCCGGTTCTGTAGCCGGAACCATGGCTGCTGGGGCTCGGGCTAACCTGGCCTTGCGACGACTCCTCTTAGCAGCCGCCTGAATACTCCGTGGACCTCCATAAGCCAGACGAGTTCCGTAATACAACTCCTGGACAGGAGCAGGAACTGGGGCAGAAGCACGGGTTGACTTCAGGCGGAACCCACCAAGGCGTATGGTGCCAGGTTGGGAATTGGGAGACATGGAGCTAGCATGCCTGGGGCTAGCAGGCAGGGGATAACACACCGAGAGGAAATCCAAAATCCAGCCAGGTAAGAATTTCACCAAGCCTGGCTTCTCCTTAGCCATCTGGCGAGCCTCTGCCAGAGCTGCCTCTCGCTGCTGAACTCCGGACGCTCCCCTCCATTCACCATAGCTGCAAGCCAGCAAGTAGGTGAATGAAAGCAGCTCCCTTTCAAAAGGATCATCTGCTGGGTCCATTATTGGTCGGTTCGTAATGTTAAGGTGTGTGTGGGAAGCAGGACCCAAATGCAGATTATAGTGACAAAAAATGACTCCTTTATTTCAAGGCTAATTGATCACAAAGACAGAACAGAACACTCACCGAAGACCAGGACATGACACAAGACGAACCGACAAAGACAGACAGAAAAACCAGAACTTAAATACACACAAGACTAATCACACAAACAAGACACAGGTGAGGAGGGAGGAGAAAACACAGGGACACCAGGTGAACACAATCGGGTAAATTAGACACACCAGGGAAACTGACAGGGAATCACAGACAGATTACAACAGGCAGGAACGGGGGGTGAACACTTTACAAAATAAAACAGGAAACCAAAGACAGAAACAGACAGACAAAACATAACACGGACAGATCGTGACACTATTCCTGGGAAAAGTACTTGTTGTGAAAGCGCCTAATGTGATAATAACGTCGTAAATGTGTGTTTGCCACAAAGCTTATGTTCTGCAATATTCCGAAATCCAATGAAAATATCCCCTCGACTTTAGGCGAGGGAAGCCCTGCTCTGTGTTGGTCTAGACAAATATGTTATCACTGCACCATCTGTCAAGTAGTCAACAACGTCAAATGGTGTTGACGCAGTATACAAAATAAACTGTTTACATACAATAAAATAACATTCCTCTAATAATGAAATGACATTGTTGTCTAAAATGCATTGAGGTGATTTTGCTTACATATTTAGTACATTTCTGCCATCAGGTTATATGGAGCTTAACCTTTAAATTCTTGCAAGTGTTTCCTCGACAAACTCAAATTATTTAGAGTCCAAGTTCTTCTCCTTAATAAATAACCCAGCACTCAGAAGGCAAATAGCACTCCTCTAAATCTACCCCCTAATTTCCTGCACTTTAACACCTCTCTGCTGCGAGAAGGCCGATAAGAAAAAGACTCTTCAATGATAATTAAATCAGTTGTTCATCATCGGCACATCAGGGCCACTGATAATAATTAGCAATAATGTGATACTCTGTTTATCCCTCCAGGGAGATCTCTCCACGGTTGCCCTCCAGCTACGTAGCTTCAACCGTATTTAGAGCTGCAAGGAGTCCATTTCTGGCTCAAGGACAACTCGCTACATGCTGGACCACATGGTCACTCGTGCTGTTTCTCTAGCAACCAGGTGAGAGGAAAAGCAGGGAGACATGCACAGCAATCAGTCAGAGACAAGCAGCAGATGGCCCAGGATGACCTGTTGGCTGGAAGTGTGCAGCAAACCAGTCACAAGTGTAGACATTAGAGGACTGATGGAGTGTGATCTGAACGGGCTGAAAAAAACGGTCAGTTTACAGGAAAACGTCTGACCTTTTCTCGATGATGCACACATGAGCTGATGTGTTTCAACACATCATTTGTTTCTGTAGCATTTCATCAGAGACCAAGACAGTGATGGGTGTTGTCCAAGAATGTCATTCAGCTCATTTAAATAATTGGTGGCCTTAATTACAGGTTTGAGGTATACTTTAGCTAAATACCCACATTTAATGCTGCGATGCTACCATTTATGCATTTATACTTGATCCATTTATTACTTAAAGGTAGAGTAGGTAAGAATGGAGAAACCAGCTCGAGTGCGCTAGAATTTGAAAGTACGCAGCCGAAAAAATTCTGCCCCTTCCTTCAGACTTCCTCACAGAGGCCCTCCTCCAACACACACGAACGCGCACATGACCAATGAGGGCACGAGATACGTTTGTGCCCAGATGGAAGGCTGACAGGCAGGTAGGCCATCCAGTTATTTAGCCGGGTCGTGCTTTTTACAGCGCCACGGCTTCCACAGATGAAATGTTTTAATGTATTTATTGTCAAAGCATTTAATGTATTCATTGCTATCGGGATGTTAAGAGCATTCCATGGAATATAAAAAAGTGTTTCTGAAGTGAATTACCTACCCCACCTTTGAAAGCTGAGAAAATATATATATAACAGCTTTCAGTAGATTGGATTGATGTGATTTAAATATTTACGGTTTATGTTATTTGGTATCACAGTATTTAAACCTGTATAACTTTCTGGAAATGTAATTGAGAATTTTTAAACGGCATGACTGTTTTTGGATAATTCAGAATATTTTAAATACTTCACGGTTAAAAATACTCGTCAACTCACTGCTGCAAATATCATTGCAAAATTGCCTGCTATGTACAATACAGAGTTTACATTGATAGCTACCATTAGTATGAACTGTATGACAACATTTATCATAATAGAAAAAAGTACATTTTCTGACAGTAGGCTAGTATAGTACACTTCACTCGACAGTTTTGTATAGTATACTGTAGTACGTTTCTCCATCACTCTTCTATTTGCACTTATTTAAGTAAACAATATTCCTCAACCACCTGTCCTAGAATATTTCAATACTCCTTTGATGATATGGATGGACAATAAGGAAGCATAATACATGTTATTGGCTTAAATATGCTGTTAAATTGGTTAAAATGTCTTGATGGATATAATAGATTCCCTAATAAGCCTATTTTGTATCGAATGCCAACGTGTCGTCATGTTTTTAAGGGCTGAGAATAAATAGCTTTAGATTTGAACACAGCCATGATAACAGTAGATCATGTGACGAGGAACAACCAATCACATCGGGCAAATACCTTTACTTGCTTGTGTAAATATCAGTCTATGATAAATATGCCAACTTCTCCGTGAAATGTAATGTTAAAGCACTTGGTCACATGCCGGTTAGCTGATTATACAGTAGTCGTTAAACAAAGTAGTCACCAAGTGCCCGACTGACACTTTCCATTTTAAACAGAGGGTTTTTCTTAGATGTTCTTTATCGAAATCAACTCTTTTAGGGACTGTCAGTCTAAGTTTACCTTTATTTAACATTCCCTACAGGTCATTCATTTGTCCTGCTTGCACAACATCTGGCTCGGCTCAATCCATTCTTGGGGAATCTTTCTATACTTGACTTATAGCATTGCCAGGTTGCGGTTTAATTGAAAAACCCTTGTGAGTTATTCAACCTTCCTATTTTAGGAAACCCCCAAGACACTGATTAAAGCCCAGAAACTTGGTGTAGTAATATGCATATATGGCTCTACTTTATATGCATATGCAAAAGGGGCTCAAGCGTCCAGCTTTACTATAAATAGGCTGCAGGCCAGTGGAAGCTCTCTTCACACACACTCATCAAAATCTGTTGAATCCTCAGCAGACCTCGCTTTTGATTCCATTTTATCATCAAATTAACACAAACTGATCGTGTCACTCAAATCAAAGAGTCCAGTGTTTTGCGGTTTTGGGCCAAAGTATAAGGAGCCCTAGTCGGCTTCTGATTGGCTGCCGGCCCGTTGAAACACAGCTGCTGGCTGCACACATCAAAGGGCTGTGAGCGGGGAAGAAGCAGAGCCAAATATTCCCACAAATCTAATTGTAGAAAGTACGGACAGACGGACAGTAGTCAACTGTTTGGCCATCATAGAGAGCCCCATTCACACACAGAGGACACACGAGTGCACTCAAACAGCTCCACATTCCCACCGGCAAACACAACCATAAGCAATCCACACATGCGCACATCCCAACGGACCTCATTACAGTGATTAGCTCGGGACCTTTTGCTGATCAGGATGCTCTTGTTGTGTTCCATTTGCATCATACATAAAGTGGCTTAAATACATGTGTGTGTGCAGTGTGGGCACATATGTGTGTGAGTTTTTTTTTTGTTTAGCGCAGAAGAAGCCAACAGGGAGGAAGAGAGACGATGAGAACAGAGGAGAACAGAGGGGGAGGAAGGAGGGGTGAGGCCATGCATGGTCAGAGAGGGCAGACGTGAGCTAAATAGCTGAGTTGGCAACTGGAGACCAGAGAGGGAAGACAAGGGTGGGTGAGTCACGCTGCTGTGTGATGAGGTGCAGTGTAAGGACAGTAGACTTTTTCTGTTTCTCCCTGTGGGGATATGTAATGGGGCTGGAGGCAGAGAGCTGTGTGTCTGCATTGTGAGCTGTTTTGTCTTTGCTGTGTTCTTCTGTGTCGTGGTGTTATTTATTGTTAACTGTGGGGTCAACAGTTAACAGCAGGAGTATGACGTCAGAAGGATGCATGTATTTCAATGCTCATCACGACACAGGATAGTTATAGGATAGCATTATAGGATCACGATGCATCGCTCTGCGGCAAAAGTTGAGTAGTTTTTCTTTTACTTTCCTGCAGGACGACCCTGTGTTTATTTGCAGGAGCCCTCTGCGTACGCTCAGCAGGGGCCAATGGGAGGACTGCATCTTTCCTACATTACTGTTGACAGCCAGTGTTCTGCTTCATCACAAAGGGGTTGGACATGGTCTAGGTCAGGTTTCTGTGCAGGACAGGTGAGCTCTTACACACCAAACTTTTCTTTATATAATTGATTTAATGCATTTTTGATAAGGTGTTGGAAGCACACTATTAAGAAGAATCGTCTTCCATCCCATCACGGTAAAATGTACGTTGTTACAGCGAAGGTGAAAGTGTAGATAAAAAGGCAAATACAGTAGCAACCATAATCAATCAAGAGGTAAGCACACGTTAATAAAGTAAACTCATAGATACTCTAGTCAGGTTTCTTTTTGATTAAGAAACAGTAAGATGAGGTAAGGGAAAATAAGTGACTGACGTAGCATCCAGTAATAGTAAAAAAAAGTGTCAATTGCACATGAGCATTGGTATTGCACAGTGTTTATAGTGTCTTAATACCTACAATATGGTGTTGCTTCGAGATTTCCCTTAAATAAAGTGGTGGCTTAGTCCAACTAGAGCTGCAGCAACAATTGGAACAACTGGCAATCTCATTATCCATCGGCAAAGACTTATCCTCTAGGGGCAACGGTCAACGTTTCCTGAGTTCAGGTGTGTCCGGCGTCTATTCAAGCGAAGACTTCCTTCACTGTGCGTTCGTTTACAGTCTATTTAGCAGCTTGAGACACTAGAATGGAGATGGTGTTGAGTCAGATTATACGACTGATCTCTCCAAAAAAGATGTCTGCAGATAATATATGCAGATAAATCAATAACAGTGTATGTCAGCCAATGCTGCCTGCCTCCTTTTGCTGTCACAACAACTGTTTACCTCACCTGTAACAAACCAAAGCTCAGTTTACACACAGAAAACATATTGTCCTGTTGCCTACAGATTCGTCATCATATGCAGATTTCTGTTTATAGAGATTAGTCAAAAGGGAATTCATTAATATGATATGATTTTCTGTTATCTTCTACATAATCCTCAAATCAGAGGGATTCAGAATATACTCATTAATGATTCATGAGCCCCCGCAGCGTCTTTAGAATACAGAGATATGTTACCGTATTGTAAGGCTTATAATGCAGTATATCTAATGTTATAGGTACAGCAGTTCCCCATCTCATAAATACACAATTTCTAAATAAATATTATCTACTTTAACATGATGGTTATGGCAAAGGGTTTATCGCACAAGACTGGGAGCAGCAGCACATTTCTTTTGGGTGTTTGGTTGAAGAGCCCTTAGATATTTTATCTAAAACGCAGTTATATTCTGCATTAAAAGCAATCAAGAAACATGGAGAGCTGGCAGAAAGTGAAGTTGTAAGAGGTTACTGTATGGGTAAGCATCTTGTCCTCTATCTGAGTATTTAAAGGGGACCTATCATGCAAAATGCAATTTTTTTTAATGTCTTGTATACATAAAGATGTGTCCCCGGTGTGTCGGGGAACTCACACAGCATCAGAAAATAAAACCCTCTCTCTTTTCCTCCATACCCAAATCTCAAAAAACGGGGCTACAACGGAGCTGATCCAGATTTGCGTCCGATATGACGTAATATCGGAAATGTGGATCCACGGCACTATCAGAAACGTTGCTATCAGAAACAATGCCGACTGTTTTGGACGTAATATGGTCGGTGTTTACATTAGCATCGCTAACACTCAGAGCTAACCTGTACTGGAGAGCATGTGTGTGAAGAAGCAGGAAGTAAAAAGGAACTCACCTTGTGGTATAACCGGCAAGAGAGAAAGCCTTTGAGCTCCAGACTGTTTCAGAGAGAACCCTTGATGATCCATGATATGGCAGTATTTAGTTTAGACAGTAGCTGCCGGGTCCCGCATGCGCTCAGACCCCTCCTTTTTTATTTATTTTTAAGCTTTATACCCAAAATCATCACTTTTGAAACAGGAAGTGAAATAGAGGGGTATGAGGCATGGCTAGCATGGGTGATCTGTTTGATATTTAGAGCAAAACACTTCATAGACATGTTTTTTATATATTTGTATCTGAGACCTATGCTATTGCCTACAAATAGCATGATAGGTGACCTTGAATGTATTTAATGTTTTTGAAAGCATCCCAGGCTTTTCAGATTCCTTTGTGTACACACTACACTATAATGTAGTCGCAGTGAGTGTGAGTGCAGTGATTTGAGGAGTACTCGTCACAGTGTGTGTCTTTCTTTTACATTTTTCTTGCAATTTAACTCCAATATGTATTCACCATATACATCGAGGCACATTCCTTGTATGTGTGAACCTACTTGGCAATAAACCTGTTTTCCCCTTCTCACACAGAGACCATTTATTAAAGAAGTAATATGTACTTCATTATGGTTATGGAAAATAGTCTATCCCTCAGGACTGGCAGGAGCTGTTAGGTCCAAGAGCACTTTTATATTTTCTCAAAAAACAGTTATATTCTGCATTAAAAGCAATTAGTAAACATGGAGAGCTGAGAGAAAGTGAAGTTGTATCTCCATGTGTGTGTATTTGGTTATGCGTATAACCCAGGCAGCGAAGTGCAGCTCTTATCATCTAACTTTTAGAGGTTATGAGTAGCATCTTGTCCTCTATCTGAGTATGTAATGTATTTAACGTTTTTGAAAAGCATTCAGATTCCTTAGTGTACACACTATAATGTAGTCGCAGTGATTTGAGCGTGTCCTCTTCACCGTGTGTGTGTGGGATGCAAAGACATAATGGTGCACTCAACTTTGTGCGCCGTGCATACAGACGCTCGACAGATACCAACTCCCGTGTGTGATATTTCCAGTTTACACGTCTCAATGTGTCCTTGACAGGGCTCGCTGTGAGTGACGCAGAAAGAAACCCTGCGCTCTGTGAAGTCCCCAACACTCACATCTCCCTCCCTTTCTTTCATTCCTTCTCCCTCTGCCTCTCGTCACACCACCCAACCCAGAAAGCCAGCCTTTATCCTAAAGGACATATCAGGAATGTAATGCAATTTGTAAGGGGAAGGAGGCAGAGGCAGGATGAATGATATATTGACTTCTATATAAAAACCAGCGCTGCGGTGGTAATCTCATTTCAGGATGCTGTGATGAGATTTTGTCCTGTTTTCTCTCCCAGATGATGTGACTTTGCTCCTGACATCCTCATGATGCTGCCGTGTGTGTGAGGTGTGTGTGTGTGTGTGTGAGTTCTTCATGATATGCTACTTTGATTTTATCTGGAAGTTCAGCTAAAAAAAAAGTCTTTTCTTTTGCTCTTTAAAAGCCTTTCTCTCTTTAATAAGTTGAGGAATAAACTTTAAAACGAACCTGCTCTCCTTCTTATGTATTGAATATAATAAGAAATACAGCGTCAACACAGGAGGTATGCACCCACAATGAAAGGTTACGCAGTGACTGACAAACAATAAGATATTAACTACGCTTTCATATCTTAGAAAATGTTATTAGACCAACTTTTATATGAAAAATACACAAAACAAATGTTAAGCCTCCTAAAGTGTCACAGTCTGCTTTCTCACTCACCTATTTTCTGCATTAACATTCCTTAGTCACCTGGTAGTCACACCCTGTCTCTCTCTCTCTCACTCTGTTACACCCATCAGCTCCATTAGTATTCAGGCCCACTTCACCTTCACCTCAGTGCCAGATCGTACTTTGCAGCATGCCAGTCTTTCCCGCATTACCCTCCAGATTGCTCTCCCGGTTTCGACCCTGCCTGTCCCTGACCAGCCTGCCTCGCCTGCTCCCTGACCCGTTCTGTACCTGCGACTCCCGTCCTGCTTTCTCCTGGAACCCTCGCCTGTCCCCGACCAGCCCTTTGCCTACTATCTGCCGTTTTGTCTCCTACCAGCCTATTGCCTATATCCCTGGTTTCCCGTGTTTTGCATTTTGGTCCTCAGCTCGTTTGTGACATAAACAATAGGACTTGTTTCTATTTACTATTTGAAATCAGTTCAGAAGTTACAGTTTTTAATCAAAATATCTAATATATGCTGGGGTTTTTTGTATACAGGTCGTATTAAGAACTATATATACTTTATTTATATCGCACCATCAACACAAGATATTTTAAAATATTTAAATTGAAAAACATTAGAAGCATTTAGAAATAGTGCAGCAAAATCATATTATATAACATAACTTTTAAAAACATTTTAAAACAGTTATTACAAAATAACAATAATAATGCAGGTATAAAATACATTACAAACTTTCCATTGAGCTAACTGTTGTTGTTCTAATTAAAATCTCCTTTAGTACAACAACAGGTCTAAAGTGTAAATGGCAGTGCACTGTATATGGTTAACCTAATGGTGTTACCTAGCAACAAGACCGTGTGCATTTGTTTACGTGACACTTGACGATGTATGATTTGATTAGGTTTATGGTCGTCTCCGTTTGCTGCGCATAAAACAAACCTCCCTCTACGTGTTCACATTGTTGTTACCATGGCAATGGTTGCTGCCTGTGTTTTGTGTTTATTTATTATTTTCTGACGTTAATGCGACTTGTTGGTCTGTTTGATATTTAATGCAATGCAAACTGACCTTATACTTGCATCGATAAATCCTTTGTACATACATTTAGCTCGTCTTGCCTACACAAAACTAAACTAAGGGTAATTTTTCAAATGTTGTGGGTGATTTGTGTAACTTTTAGTGTTAAGCAGAGCTCCAATAATCATATATTTGAACACAACATGACAAGATGATAAAAGGATGATGCGATGGTCCCACCTACCTGATTAACATGTAGGGGAATTAATTAGATATCCTTTTCATATGACAATTATACTACACGCCGCTGCTGATTATAAACGGTGTCAGTGCACCAGCTTTTCTGTAGACAAAATACAAGTAATAGAACAAATGTTTTAGTGCAATCCAATACAACACACTTCACACACTGTAAAGGCCTCTCTGGTGTCTCGTGCTGAAGCCTTCTGCTCCGTTCAATTCATTTTGCCTTGATCCTTTTGTAATGTCGTGACTTGGTAAAATGTGTGTTATGGTTAAGTTTCTCCGCATCGGAGCAGAGCTTGATGTTTCTCTGGTTCGACTCGTTTGTCGTGACCCAGGATCCTCAGCGTTGTCATGGTGATGCAGGAGATCTTAGGGGGATAGAGAAATTAAGTAGAGAGCTCATGTCTACTTTTTATTTTACCCCCATGTCCCATAAAGACGTGTAACCTTTATGCTGATGACACTGTCATATATACATCCAAATCAGGTTTTTCACTAATTCAGATCTTCAATCGAATTTTAATATCTTACAGGACACAATAAACTACTGCTTAACAAAACAAAATCTTATACCATGGTCTTTGGTACCAGGCAGAAGCTCCAATCCAAACCTAATGTAGTAATAACATGTAAGGATGGCACTTCTCTGCATAAAGTTGATAGCTTTAAATATCTTGGTGTATGGCTAGACTCTGAACTTTCATTTAAACTACATATAAAGCATGTAATACAAAAAGTCAATTACGGAATCGGTGTTTTACACCGCTCTCGCAATTGTTTTACGCTCAGTGTCCGAAAGAGAATTGCTTCTCAACTTATTCTTCCGATTATGGACTATTGTGATGTTGTCTACCAACATGCACATACATCAGATCTTGCTCCACTCAACATAGCCTACAATAGACTATGCAGATTTGTTCTTGGTTGTCCTTTTGGTACACATCACTGCACAATGTATAACCAACTTAAATGGCCTTCTTTAAATGTAGCATTGGCTTCAGCTGATATTTAAATGCATTTATCTTAACTATCCCCCTTATTTAAAGCAGTATTTCGTACCCTACTCACCAATTCATCAAGTTAGACATTCGGTTCAGATGTATTTCTCTGTCCCCTCTGCAAACAAATGGATTGGCAGAAGAGCGTTCATTTTCAACGCCCCAACAGACTGGAATACTTTACCTGCTGCTATTAGATCTCTGTCATCATTGGGTTTATTTAAACATGCATTGTCATCTCACTTTCAACTGGTCTGTACTTGTTATTAATGAAACTGATATTAATGAAACTGATATTAATGAAACTGATATTGATGAAACTGATTTGCTCGACTGTCTCAAATTGTAATGATTGTGTGCATTGCTTTTCACTTAACAGACTGTATGTGGTTTGTCTTGTGTGTCATGTTTTGCATTTTGTCTTTTTGTTTATGTATGTCTGTAAGTTGTTGCTATTGTCGGGACCCCCTTGAAAACGAGACGGTGCATCTCAAGGGGTTTATCCCAATCAATAAAAATGTCTATATATATATATATATATATATATATATATATATATATAACCTAATGGCTGTGAAATCTTGATAAAAGTGTACTGCAATGCTGAATTAGAAAAAACGTCACCCTAATTGTTGTTTTGCATATTTCTGTAAACTGTTTGTTATTCTTAATATGATTGTGTTTTATGTGTTGAGTTATTATTACTCTTCCTATCCTGTGTTTCACACTCATCGCTTTGGACGATTTGACTGAATTGATATGCAGATGAGGCTGCGCTAGACCTTTTCGCTGCCCGGGGGGGAGAGAGAGCAAAAAGCAATAACTCCCAGTTAGATTTGGAAAGGACACGTTTCCTTTTTGGCGGGATGCATAACACGGCATAACACCGGAGCCTCGCGTAAAGGTTTATCTTTTATATCTTAAATCAAAAGTTCAGATATACGTTTAGAAATGATGGTGAGATTTAAGTTCTAGTCTAAGTTGTATTAGTAATATAAGGTTAACTCAGGGTCGAAAGTATAAAGAAATGTTTCTGAGGAGAGAATAGGTCAGCTCTCGGTCAAGCTATTGTTGCATATAAGAGCACTTGTGAAAAGATACAATTATACAATGATATTAATGAAATAGAGAGGCAATAAAGGGCTAAAGTGACACTAAATACAATATAGTACTCTATACATATATAGATATACTTTACCCATATACAAAATGTGGGAAATGTGCTTCTATCCTTTCTTGTTGAGAGTTACGGTACATAAGAAGATCAATGCCACCTTCAAGCTCGTACGGTAAATATGAAGCTACAGCCAGACGCTAGCTAGCTTAGCTTAGCACATGCAAACATGACTTTAAACCACCCAGAAAGCCACCCAGGTTCTGGTCCAGGCTCTCGTCATCTCACGCCTAGACTATTGCAACTCCCTCCTGGCTGGTCTACCTGCATGTGCCATCCGACCTCTGCAGCTCATCCAGAATGCAGAGGCTCGTCTGGTCTTCAACCTTCCTAAATGTTCCCACACCACTCCGCTCCTCCGCTCCCTCCACTGGCTCCCGGTAACTGCTAGAATCCACTTCAAGACACTAGTACTTGCGTACCATGCTGCGAATGGATCTGGCCCTTCCTACATCCAGGACATGGTTAAACTGTACACCCCAGCATGCACTCCGCTCTGCATCAGCCAAACGACTCGCTGCAACCTCGCTGCGAGGGGGACCCAAGTTCCCATCAGCAAAAACACGTGGGTTTGCTATCCTGGCTCCAAGATGGTGGAATGAGCTCCCCATTGACATCAGGACAGCAGAAAGCCTGCACATCTTCCGGCGCAGACTGAAAACTCATCTCTTTCGACTCCACTTCGAGCAATAGAATTACTAACAAAGCACTTATATACTAATATAGGACTGGCTTATCTATAGCCAGTTGAGTAGCACTTGAAATGTTTGGTTCTACAATACCTGATGTACTTATATGATTCTGTTTTCTTTTGGGCTGTGTCTTCCTGGTCGTATGTACTTATTGTAAGTCGCTTTGGACAAAAGCGTCAGCTAAATGCAATGTAATGTAATGTAATGTAATGTAAACAGCTTTTGATTTGGTCTCAGTCCTGGCTCAATGCTAACCTGAGCTAACCTGTTGCTTGGAAGGCAGACATAGGGCAGGGGTATCAATATTCTCATCTAAATATATGTATTTCTAGACTGTCATTCAGAGATTTGAGAGCACCCTTTGCTGGACGAACAATAAATGGATTTGTTGATTAACATTAACTTTAGATTTTTGACATCTATTACTTTTTCTAAGCAAAAATAGTTTAAACAACAATCTCTTTGTTTCCTGGATAATGATTGAAACAACAAAGCCACTTAAAAACTTTTTTCAAAGCAATTTTAAAATAACAGATTAATGGAAAAGGAAAATTCTTTATCTGTAGCAGTGGAACAGATAATTGCCATCTTAACAATCACAACTCTAAATTACATGTGTTTACTTCCTCCCAGCAGAAATGAAGGAGTAAACTCTTTGAGGGTTTAGAGTAAAGCTTGTCAAACAAAACCAATCTGCAGAAACACGCCGCATCAAAACACAATGCCTGCGGGACATAACAAGTGACAGTGACTAGGGGAGAAAATGATAGGCTGACTACAGGAAGCCATTATGAAATCGAATACACCCAACTTTTGTTTCACTCCCATTTAACACCCAGCATATGCATCAACACACACACACACACACACACACACACACACACCGAAATATGGAGCATGCCGCACTTCCAACACCTAAAGTACATACTGCCAACAGCTGAAGGATATGAACGCTGTTTCTCTTTTGTTTCCTTTATCTTTCTTAGGTTTAACTCTCAACACATGAACATAATGTATGTACACACTCCCTCCCTCTCTCACACACACACTCGCGTATGTCTACAAGTTGGCTACAAACACCGGATTAAATGCACACCGCTCTGGGAAATTAAAGGATTATATGAGGAGAGGAGAGATATCTAGTTTCTCTCAAAATATAAAAACACACATACACACTTCCAGACATGACTTCCCACCCACACACACACAGACACGCGCACACACACGCAGACTATATATAGTGGCGAAGTCACGCCCATACTTCCCCCCCATGGGACCTTATTTCTGAAAAATTATGTATTGAAGTCAATGGAGAGAGAAAGATTATCTTTCGATCCCGTTTGAATTGTGCCATGAATTACACATATGATGTTTGTCAATCTTAAAAAATAATTTCCATGTCAAAAAAGTCACAGTTTGTCGTAAAACTGAAATATAAGACTATGAAAAATACGTAACTAGAAAGACTACAAATCCCAGAGTACATTAACGTTACACATTACACTCGTGTTACTCACTGAAACCTTGTAAAGCCAGTCCCGCATGCTGGCTCTTACTGAACCGACTAACTCCCCTTGTGTGTGTACAGTTCTCAACATGGCCAGACTTGTAGTGATGTTCAACTCTTTTAATACTTTTCACTTCATTCTGAAAGAAAGAGGTGAAATGTGCCAACGTGACGGCCATCTTGGTGTGTGGTGCGAGACCAGAGATGTAGTTCATTGAGCGGTTTCACACAAACAAATGTGTTACTTCACAGTTTTACGACACATTTTTATTTTTTTAAATTGACAAACATCATATGTGTAACAATTCAAACGGGATCAAAAGATAATCTTTCTCTCTCCATTGACTTCAATACATGATTTTTCCAAAATAAGGTCCCATGGAGCTCCACCGGAAGGGGAGGGACTTCGCCTCTATATACACTAAATTGACATAAGCATACAGACTTGACCTCGCTCAAACAAGACGCCCTCCCACTCTGCCTGTTTTGTGTGAGTCATTAAGTCACACGACACATTACATGTCAGACGCTTTTATCCAAAGCGACTTACATACTCAATACTGTGGGAAATCCCCACAGGAGCCATTTGGGGTGAAGTGTCTCAGGGACACAACGACATGCTGACTGCAGTGGGGTTTGAACCTCCCCCGATCCGAACGTCAACGCACTAGTCCACTACGCCGCACGCCTCCCTCACACAGGCACATTAACACACACAAACACACACACACACACTTGGCTGCCGAGCCCTGGTATTTTCCCTGGTGTTGCAGAGTGCTAATTGACAAGAGGTTTTGAAGGATTTAGCCCCTGTTGCGATTGCCAATTGGCTGATTTTACTAAGCCCGTGAATAACTGGAGTGTTAAATTAAACACACAAAATGAGGGAAAAAAGGAACGAATACAACACAACTGGACCAACAATAACCACAGGCAATATTTGGTCAGAGAGAAAATAGCAGGCAGTCATAAAATCAGTCAATGTCACCTCTACCATTAAATGTCAGCATCACTATGCATCAGCGTACTCCATTAACTTTATAGACTGCAGGCGCTGCTTGTGTATCAATATGCACACACTGCATCGCTTAGTCATCAATCAAACATCAGTTTCTCAAAAGCAAGTGATATATAGTGTGACAATGTCCTCCTGTTCACTCAACAGTTTCAAAAATGTACACATCTGCTTTAGATTATGAAATGTAACATCGTATCAAACCAGCCTCTCTGTAAGCTAACCAGATACTACCAATGTCCTGAGTAAACAACATCATTCAAACTGTCTTATTCAGGTTCAAGTTCTGGTTATTCACACCCTTAGGTCGATTTGGTTTGCATTTGAAGACGATATCCATTGTGACACACATTTTAAAAACAACACAGACTACAGGCAAACCTTACAAAAAGTAGCCAATGCTCCATCACTTTTAAAAACCATTAGAAAACAACGTGAGCAGTAATTTAATCATTCAGACGCTTAATCTAGGCGGATGGAGCATAAAGATATTTAAAACAAAACAAATCTAAGGTCTCCAAATGTTTCCTGCTTGTCAATTAAGAGACTACATGGAAGGATGAATTCCCACCATAAGATCATTTGAAGTCTTAGTGTCAGTGTAATATTTAGTATTGCTTTCTTTATGTTGACGTTGTTCTTTGATTACTTTGCAGAGCAGCTGGATTTTCCTGTGAGATAACGCTGGAATCATTGGATCACTCTTAAATCCATCTTGTCAGGCTACTACTGGATGTAATTGGCTTGTGTCTGGACCATAGACTGTATATATAAAGGTCTGGACCATAGACCAATGAGAAGCGACCCTCAGCTATGACGTAGTTTGGGTGTGTGAGACGACTTTTCCCCCTAAACCACTATGGCGCTTCGTAAAGAGGTAAGTGTAGATGCTAAATATAACATCAGTGTTATCAGAACTGAAGAGTGTTTTATGTAGAAAGAACAAGGTACTGAAGACTTTTCTTTAGAAAGATAGGTTTGATGAGTTGATCTGATTGGTTAAAGTTAGATGGTGATTGTATTTTGAAAGTGATACTAATACGTTTCTAATGACGGCTTCAGATGGTTTTGTGTAGAAAGTTATTTGTTTGATAACCAAACAAACATTTCTGTATGTTTCTTTAAAAATAACCTGTAAAACTGTTGAAATACGTTTAAAAGAAAACGGGGCTTTTAAGGCTCAATAAATTACAAAAATACATTAAATTGGGTATATTTGTTTTGATTAATAAGGTTGTGTTTCAGAACTGGTAATTATGGTGACGGGCAACATCTAATGCTAAGAGGTAAAGAAGTGAGATGCTGGTATGTTGTCCTTGACTTTCAAATATGGGATTTGCTACCCTTTCACCTTTGGTTGAGGGGGGCGTTTTTTAGTGTTTGTTACATTATTGGCTTTAAAACTGAGCCTGTATCTGATATATTTTTTTAATGCCTTGAAAATATAAGCAAAACTTCTCGTTGATAGCGAACGACAATGCAAACGTTAGAATACACTAGACTAAAAGAAGCGCTCGGTCATGAATCAAAGCCTCCTTGTTACTCCCTCATACCGCTGTGATGGCTTAGTTCAAAATAAAGCATAGTTGACCCGTCTCTTACCTCCTTTGACTTGAGTAACTCTTGCCTGAACTCTTATTCAAACAAGGTTACACAAGCTATTTCACTGGTATACAGTAGAAACCTCCTTATAGACGATCTCTCCTATGTGCACACATCTGAAGTGTTCTGCTGCCGACATGCATACTGAAGCAGAGGGAGAATCGCTTCTTGAATTTCCTCAAAAAGTTTGTTCCATTTTTATTGATGTGCTAAAGTTTTTTGGGGGGTTTATTCTCATCTTATTAGAAAGCTTGGGCTCAGAGCCGTGGCTGTTGTGGGTCTGAAAAAGCGCATTGAGACACTGAATAGGATTTGGGGCTTTGCAAACAAACTTGACTTGACAGAGTGAAACCAGAATGAATATGAATGTTCCCTTTGTTGATGCCCAACTCACACATGTATTACAAATGAACATAAAGTGGCTTCTTCAGTCCAACAGTGATTCTTTCTGATCCTCGACAAACAAACAAAGAAACAAAGCTTACTTGACAACCATTTTCTGAAATTTCAGCAACGTTATTTACAGAAAAGTATGACAGTTTTCTGTTTTTGCACGTCAATAATTGCTTATTATATCGATTAAGTCTCAGAAGCAACAAGTATTTGTCAGACAGAGTCAATGAAAGCACATTTTTAGCCAGTAACTGCAGAAATTTGCAACTCATATACTGTATATCAATATTCAATTACTGTATATAGACTATTCTGCACGGTTTCTATTATATTATATTTTATTTACCTGCACTATTGTATCTGTTTTATTGTTGTTGCACTGTTGGAGGAGCCTGGTACCTACATTGTCTATGGCTATGTGCACATGACAATAAAAGCCTTGAAAACTGAAACTTGAACCTTGAACAGTTGTCACAGGGAGATATTTTGCGCTTCCTAGCGTAGCTCCATCAGCTGATTTGAAGCACAGTCTCTCGTTAACCTTAAGTTTGAAACTGACTTTAAAGCAGAGATTGATGTAAAAGGGCATACAATGCACTTAATGGATTAAAAGAGGATACACACACACAACACAACCACACACTCACTCTCACACACACACACACACACACACACACACACACACTTTACCGAAAGCAGTTACCGTTTTTAAACTATTGTTAGAAATGTAAGAGGTTTATTTCTCCTTCAGAAAAATGGAAAGGCTCTCCTTTCACAGCACATCTCCATGGAAATCGTTGATCTCTGGGCTCACGTAAACAGGTGTTTGATAACGTCGTCACCATGGTAACCTTGGATCTCTGGGCTTACACACACACAGGTGTTCGTAAACATTAATTCACTTCTACTTACATTTAATATCTAACTCCTTCAGCCTACTTTCAGCTACAGAAACCTTTCAAATATTCAATTATTCAGCTATTTCAGGACATTGAGGCACAGGCTCACTATTTGGCAAGATGACTAAGCCTTATATGGGCTACCTAGCTTACTTCGTCTTCTTCATCAGCCAGCATCCTTGGTATCTGTTGCTCACTGAGTTGATTCCCCCCCCCCCCTTCCATCTTGATGTTTCTTGGCATCTCTTTATGACCATTTATTTATGAGTTACTAACATTTATAACTGCCAAAAGGGAGCCTTATTGTAAAGTGTAAAACACGTTCCCATTTATTAATGAGTTACTACCATTTCTAATAAGGCTTAGCAGTACAGATACATGTGGGCTCACTATTTGGCAAGCAACCGGTCACAGTTGCCCTGTTTATCTCATGTCTCAAGCTTTGTTCATGCTAACATGACCTTGCTTAGAAGAGGAGAAAGGTTAGATTTATACTTTGTCTTTTGCACTAACTAACTTGCACTGTTGACAACATTGAGATATAACAGATGTGTTAAATCGATTTGTATTGGGTTTAGCCTGTAAACTTACCTGCCACTAATTGTTATCCTTAACACTATGACATGCTCTCCAGAAGTAACATTCATAAGGTAAAGGAAATACTGTGAAATGGAAATTATAAATACAGCTTGATTTAACATGACTACAAAATGCCTTGAAACACTAGGTTAGCAGTAATCTTGTTAGCCGACACATGTTAACGTTACAGCAAAAATAGGGTGAATCCAGTCCTTCTTGTATAACATTTAGAAAAATATCAAGTCATTGAATTGCATGAAGTAGGGTCTCTGAATCTTTGTTGTAAGTATATCAAGTGTTGTTGTTGGGAGTCTCAATAACACCTTCTTCTATGAAAGGGATAGCCTCAAGGTATAAGATGAACCAACTGATGAGCAGGGAGCAAAATCATCTCAGGATTCAAAACTCTGCCTTAAATACTATCCAAGTGATCTGTTGAGTAACGTGGAGACTTCTCCTTGTCCTTCTTTTCCTTCATTGTGTCTGTCAGGATATTTCAAGCAACTGGAAGGGAATACGAATGACGCCCAAACCCCAGAGAAGTATGTCACCAGAGCTGAGGGAAAACAGACCGAGGGATGCCTGAGAGATAACAGACACGAGACGAATCAGAAAAACAATCTCCCTCTTGCTCTCCTGCTGCTGGTATCTCGGGGGTTTTAGACGACAGATCTTTGACGGGAAATGGAGGAAGTGCCGATGTGCGGCTCAGCCAGGGGAGCTAATGCAATTTCAATAGTCCAGTGTCTAGTCTTTAATGGCACAGCTAGAGAGATTTTTCCCTCTTAGCCCTGAAGAGCAGCTCAAAGCAGAACATCAGAGGCGCTTTCCAGCCGGGCCACAGAGTCTCCGATCGGCCACAGAACAGAGGGCAGAGGTAATAAAACAGAAAAGAGACGAGGAGGCCGGGAGGAAAACACATCTATTGAAAGCTTTCTCAATCTTTCCCACCCTTTTGTTCTTTTTCTCCTCTGCCTTTTTCATTCCACCCTGTGGCATCCCTACCCCTCGCTCTCTATCTATCACCTCTACCCTTCCTCCTCCCCTGCTCTTTCTTCCTCTTCCTCTCTCAGCATACACACCACGAACTCTCCTTGATTTCCAGCGAGAGGCTGATATAGCAGCAGCCGGCATACAAACTAGCTGACTCGATACACACACATGCTGCATGAAAAGGGTGTGTGCGCCGTGGACGGTATAGGAAGATGGAGGCAGAGATGAGAGGAGAGAGGAGGTGTTTAGGGGGGGGGGAGTTTCAAACAGAAAGAGAAGGTGTGAGACCTCGTTCTGGAAGGTTTAGGTTAGATCATTTCTGGCATGCTGGCATCAGCAAGACACGCGTCAGCTAATGTAAAACACCTTCCACCAATGCACAAGAAGACGATTTGTAAACTCACTAATCAAGATTACAAGCAAAGGTTATGGGTAAATTAACCCAATTTATAAAAAGAAATAATCTCCACTGTTAAATGTATTAGTGGAAAGTAGAAATACTCAATTAAGTGTACAGTACTATGTTACACCCTGAAAAAAAAGATAAATCACAAATGCAAGCTGATAAAGATACAGATTCACGGATTGCACCCCCCATGCTCCATTATTTGCATACTGTGTGTGTGTGTGTGTGTGTGTGTGTGTGTGTGTGTGTGTGTGTGTGTGTGTGTGTGTGTGTGTGTGTGTGTGTGTGTGTGTGTGTGTGTGTGTGTGTGTGTGTGTGTGTGGTGTGTTGGAGTTGCAACTTGCAACAATAACTTCCTAATTACAGTTCCCCAGTGTTAGTGCACTCTTCCTGAAATGCTAACTAGCCTCCTGCAGGGAATATGGTACATTATTAATCTGTGTGTTCGTTTGAGCGTGTGCGTCCTCCGCTCTGAAATGTGTGTGTGTGTGTGTGTGCACGTGCGCTAGCGTTCGTGCAGGCATATGTCGCTACACATCCCTCTTACCATCCTTCACAGAAGCCTCGTTCACACAGTGATGTAGTGTGTGTTGGTACGTAAAACACAATGTCAGGAGGCGGGTGTGTGTGTGTTAAATTCTTACACAGAATTCTAATGTGTGGCCAATTTTCTCATGACAAGTAGCCCAATCTAGGATTTGTTTACCGCTTATTTGTATTCCAACCGTATTTCAATAACAAAACAGGACATTAATGAATGTAACTGTAGAGAATTTCTCAACAATGGCACTGTATAAAACAAGTGTGTTCACATTCAGACCCAGTCAGCGGGGAGGTGCCATGTTAACTCTGCATGCAGATCTGCTCCCACGCCACGGGGTGTTCCCTCTCAACAAAGATCAACATTATGACAAGAGATTTGCTGGCTCTCTGTGCCCCCACATGCTTAATATGTGGTGCTAGCTTCTGCTGAAATGTGAATGGCTTTGACACATAATATCTAATGAGATTTGATTGTGAAATTCAGCCTGGGATTTCAAAAGGAGTCGTTTTGCTCCCTTGCAGTGGAAGCTAAAGGGGCCAAAAATGCACTAAATGGATGTGAGAGCGAGGAGGGATCTCCCATTACACAGCGGTGTTTCTTTAGTATTCCTCAAGAACTTGCCTCACAGTTATGCCTCTAGGTACTAAGAGTACACCATGGATGGTTAGTTCACTCCTGGGTTTGCTGTAAACAATACACACAGGCACACAAAACAACTTCAGGTGAAGAGAGCGCAACCACAGGGTGCAACGACAAGACAGCACAGCCATAAGTCCCTTATATTGGTGTTGTACTTACAGACTGACAGTTCCTCTCTACTACGGTTGTCACTTCTCATTACAGCTGATTTCTAACGTTGCCACCTGCCTTATTATGATGAAACCATTAGAGCGCCACTATTTTTGACATTTCTGCAGCAACAGCACAAAAGAGCTTTCAGTGTGCAGCTGCCTCCACATAGATTTGATTTAGTTTTATTTAGTGAAGACGCTCTCGAGAATCAAACGGAGAATCTTTTAGTTAGAACAGCTTTAGAGGGCCCTTTGTTCTGCTCTTACAACTCTTGAGACTGCACGAGTGTGCTGCAGCGAGCACTGCAGTGCTAATGCAGGATGAAAGCAAGATGAGCGACCTCTAAGATAGTTATCAATGGATTCCCAGGACAACTAAACACTGACTGAGGCCTTCAAAGGAGCCCACATTTTTCATCACTAACACATAATGTCCCTAAAAGGAGTTAGTGGGACCACCTCATGTCTATTCATGGTGCAAGAGAAGTGGGACCCTCTTTCTTTCTGTCTTCCCTCCCTCCTTCGGTGGCACTCGGCCAACAACAGGAGTCATCCAGTGGAAAAACTCTGTTAGTAGTCCATGCCCTATGGGACAAAGTGGCAACAACATCCGTTACTACTGATAGTGGGCAATAGGCAGTGGGCACCGGGCACAGCAGCCAGAACTTAACTGGCTGAGTGATTTCATGTCACACATATGCACTCAGTGGTGAGCTGTGATTTAACTGCACATCAAGGCTTTTGCTGCACAGCCACATGTTCGACTTGAAAGCCAAACAGATTCATCTCAGTGCTTGTGTTTGGCCACCAGCTCAAGCGAGTCCCTAAACGTTCTGCCTATCAACTGGAACGAGGAAAACTTTATTTCACAAAGTTATTTCCACTTTGAGGTGCTTTTTGATGGTGGTGGGGGGTGCACACATCCATAAGATCCTATAGGTGTTCGATTGAGGGGAATTCTGGTGAATGTGAAGGCTGAAGCATCTGATTTACATATTTTTCTTTCTCACTTAACCATTCAGTGCCCCCCCCCCCCCTTATGCATATGTATGAGAGCTTTTAGAATATCTGCACTCTTATATTCCAATTGTTCAGTTTAAAGCAGAGCACTCCACCCATTTGGTATCTTACGTAAAAGTTATTACTTGTTTACTTGCTACACAAAGCATGGCCATTTCCACTTGTTACATGCATGCAATGCTCTACCTGCTTCACAACAACATGACTGGGATACATAGGAATTGGATAGACATGAATTACAGTGCATTACTTTTCCTAGGTGTAGCTATGACAAAGAGCAGAGTGGTTTTACACATTATGGAATAAAGGACAGCGTATCTCTCCCTCTGCTGCCTCAATTTTGTCCATCTTTATTTCTTTTAAAAATTATGTGTTTGAGAGGCTCAAAAATGCAACATTAAATGGTAGTATCCTTTAAGTTTGCCCAGTGTCTGCACATGTTCAACCTCTTGCCTGCACTTGTGTTGGCATGCCCTGCAGAGTGTGGATCTGCATGTTAAAACCAACATGTAAAAGCCAGCACCTGGCTCCACTGAAATGTGATGGATTCGTCTTTGTTCTGACAGCCAGGAGGGTCTTTCCTACCACCTACTCCTCAGATCTAATGCTGACAAGAACACACAGATGAAACTACCCTTTTCAAACACATAATATAAAAGGAGTTCAGAGGGCTGGACGTCTCACTGCCTGCAGCCCTGACAGTGTGGAGCTGCTGTCCAGGGTGCTGAACACTCTGCGGGTATGAGGGATGGCTAAACCGTGCCGTCCCGGGACAGAAACTCAATTAACACCAGCTTTAATATGACACATCTCTAAAATATATGCTTAACATGAATGGATCGAAGTTGCACAGTTATTGGCTGCACACATACTTGCAGCACCGGACGCTCACACAGCAGCTGATCATGTAAATCTATATCTGCTCGCGCATTATCAATGGACAGAGCGGGATGGCGATAAGACGAGCGAAGGCTGCCTGGGAATAGCCGACCAGCAAATTACCGACATGTAACACGACACTCCAAACACACACGCACACACACACACGGATGGGTTCGGAGTCGGTGATTTCAGGATCGCAGGAATGTCATGAGCCGTAATTCAAAGTTGCCTACGCACTGCGAGTCCAGCCATCACACAGCATGCACATGACATGAAACCAAAACGTGCGCAATGTATAGATATTTTCTTTTCTTTTTTGTTGGACTTTACCTGATCCAGATGCAAGGCGCCTCGCGGATCTTCCTCAGCAAAACGGTCCGCTCGTTGCCTCTGGAAGCGTGGCTGTGATTTATTTTGTTGTGTTTAGTCTATCACTGGTTGGATCCCGGGTGTCTCCTCTGTGCTGACAGACAGGAGATGATGAGCTCAGGCAGCGGCAGCAGATTTTTTTTTTTGGACGCAAATCGCGCCTGGTGTTTTTGCTGCTCCTCGCCTCGCTGTCTCCCCTCGTTCTCCGTCTCTCTTCTCTCAATTTCTGCCTCACACTGCGTCAGGCTCCACTCCCCCCTCCTCTCTCGCTCGCTCTCTCTCTCTCGCTCGCTCTCTAACTCTGGAACAGACGGTGATTAATTCGCTGGATCTCTCTCTCTCTCTCTTTCCCTGTATGCCTGAATCCCCCTCAATCCGTCGCCTCTTTCTCTGACCGGCAGCCAGCTGTTCTGGTGCGCGAGGGGCGGAGAGAGGGTTTCATGGCACTTGAAGCGCAGCCGACAGTCCTTTAGATTATAGATCCAATTTGTTGGAGAGCGAGATAGAGCCAGATAAGTGCTGTTCTATCAAACCCCAAACTGGGAAAGTTCTTGCTGAAATTGTTTGAAATCCACGCTGGTGGAGTATGAAACTGTCATAGAGAAAAGCATTAGAGACATATTGATGTTTCTGTTTTTGGGGCACATCTCTGTCTGCCCACTCCAAAGCAGCCCAATGTTATTCCAGGTTGGCTGTTTGCCTAAAAGCACTACGGGGCGACCTGATGTCCTGCCAGCAGACATGGTTAGATTAACTGCCTCTTTAGTGGCCTTGGGGAGTAACAGATTACAGTGGGATTACATAATCACAATAATAAAAATAGGTAACTGTATTCCCTTATAGTGAGAAAAGATTACTGTTACATTTCTTTAAAAAAATGGGGAATTACTTTACTTTAGAAATAACAATATTACGAAAAAACACCAAAAAGTTATGAAGTACATTTACTCAAGTACTGTATACTTAAGTAGATTTCTGACACATTTTTACTTTTTCATGCTACTTTTAAAGCAAATAATATTATATCCACTTTATTCATTTAACAGCTTTAGTTACTTCTTGAAGATTAAGATTATTTATACAAAATATAAATCAACTAATACATTATTATATGTTATTATTGGTTAAGATACCCAGCAGGATATCAATCAAATAAATCCCAACTGGACCAAGTGCAATATTAACGTGACAGACACAATGAATAATGCATCAATAACAACAATTTAATATAAACTACTCAGAAATGGGCAATATTGCATGATGTGTACATTTACTTTTAGCACTTTAGCTTTACTTGGGTACAATTTTGAATTGTGATTGGTTAGCTGGCCAGCTCTGTTGTGATTGCTCAACCGCTTGGAGATGTCCTTCCCCTTAGCCTATCATGTTGTACAATGTGTTGGAGCGCTAGCCAAAACAAGCGTGTGTGTGGGTGTGTGTGTGTGTGTGTGTGTGTGTGCGTGTGTGTGTGTGGCTCCCTGGGATTTTAGCCTTTGCAGACCATTTACATGCACAACATCATATATAACACAATAAGGATATGTTCTCTTGTATTTACTTGCATGGCATTTGATATTGAGGTAATCCAAAAGTAAGAAAATAATCAGGTTAGATTACTATACAATTGTGATACTTAGATTATGTTGTGGATTACATTTTTTTCAAAGGTAACTGTAACAGAATACATTTGTAACCCAACCTCCCGCTCTTTATACAGTCACACATGGGAGGAAGATAAATAATCAAATTCAAAGGGAACTGAGTGGAAGAGGTAAACGTACTTAACAGCACTATAATGTTCTGGTCATTTAAAATGGCTCTGGAATGAACTGCCCGTTTTCGCAGATAACACGAATCCATTGTTGTATGTTCTGTGGCTTACATCATATGTCGCATTAGTGCATATGGAGACGATATATAAACCCTGTAATCTGACGCCGTTTGGCTGTAGGTGATGGCTGACATTGGAGTGAACCCGCGCCCTCCTGACCCCTCGTAAAGCATGATCGAGGAATTATGTATTAGGAGGGATGAGAGCCGAGGCAGATGAGGTCAAGGAGGGGAGCGAAATTGGAAGATGCATAACGAGATCATTCATTCTCAGAAATCTCTCCTCCTGTTGGTGTCTGTGCACATGTGTGTGGAGATTAATATAGAAGAGACAGGCTGAAGTGTTCATGATTGACATGCTAAATTATTTGTATCCGCTGCGAGGAGCTGACCTTTGACCTGACTTCTGACCTGCTGGATCATTTCTCCACAGGGGAAGGAATTCACAATGAAGCACCTGATCATTATCGATTGAATACAAAGGTTGATTAGATGACAGTCCTTATTCCAATGAACTGTGCTGCCATGGTGCTCTCACAGGTAGCTTTAGGTCACAATAGGCGCTTTCACACCGGAGTACTTTCCCGTTTAGTTCCGTTAGTGCCTGGAATTGTTGCGGTTCACACACCAAAACAGAGAACTTAGTTCAGATACTTTGACTCACATGTTTAGTGCCTACTACAATTTCTGATTGGCTGGGCGAATTGCAAACCACGCCTCGTAAAACAAATAAGTTTTGTGAGCCGCATTGTATTTGCTGGAATTAGCATTATTAGCATTAGCCCAGCGCAGAACGCAGAGATACTAACTTATGGCAACACAAAACGAAAAACATGGGAGCGGTGGAGATGAGGAGGTGTCGGCGTTGGCGATTTACTCGGAAGGCTTCAGTAGAAGCTGCTGGGAATCCCAGCAGCTTCTACTGAAGCCAGTCCCCAACTCCGCGGACTTCCAGCCGGGGACTTCAGGTGGCAGTATACGCCGTGAAGTGGTTTACGGCCTGCCAGTAAACCCAAAGCAGAAGAAGAAGAAGTGACGTCAGCGGCTTCATTTGCCTAATCCTCCCTCAGGGAACTTATTCCGGTGTGAACGCGATCTGTACTTTAGTTCAATGGGGGTACTAAAGAGCTGGCACTAAGTACGGGCAAAGGTAGTTGTTGTGAAAGCAGCTATTGGCTCCTGTTCGAGGACAACAAGGTCATGTCCTGGTTGTTTTTTGGAAGTTTTCCTGTGGTGTGGTATATAGGTTTTTGTGCATGTAAATGGTCTGCAAAAGCAGAAATCCCTGTTTTCTGTGTTCTCTTCAGAGGGAGTTTCTCTCCCACACAGGCCTGCCTGAGACGCCTCCATTGGACTCCTTTCTTTACTTCAGGAACATAGTGACATCACTAGGTAACTCTCGCTCTTCTATTTGCTAGCGCTCCAACACATTGTACGTGATAGGCTAAGGGGCGGGACATCTCTAACGATTGACCAATCACAACAGAGCCGGCCAGCTAGCCAATCAGAGCAGACTGGGCCTCTGGTTTCAGACAGAGGTGAAAAGAGGTGCTGCAGCACAGGCAGTTGAGAAAAGTAAAGAGCTCTTTGAACATTAAAGCATTGGAGACATGTCCCAGTAGAGACACTAACTACAAATAAGAACCTGACAATTATCAGAATAGGGCCCCTTTAAAGGTTTATTTCTTTTTATCTTTAATCCAAACCCAATTCCTATTTACGTTTTTATCAAGGGTTACTTTTTGTACTTTAAGTAGCATTTTTAATGCTAATGACTTTTTGTACTTTTACTTAAGTACAATTTGAAATCAGGATGTTAACCTGTGGTCGAGTATTTTAAGACCAAAGTATTTATATCTTATCAAACTGTCTACTGTGTATTATCCTGTATGTATCAGAGCGTGATTAAGTCACTGTATTCAGTAACTGCTGACTCAAACCCAACTTTTCATACTGCTGGCGTGACTTTTATTGGAAAGCAGTCGAATAAAATGTGATGAATTCATCAATAAGGTTAGAGAAACCACAATCATTCATCAGAAGTGCTTCCAAAACAAAACGACACTCTCTTTCAGCACTTTTTGGCAGCAGATCAGTGTTAATATTGCAGGGAGTAATGTAAGGAGAGCTGCAGGCGACTCTGTGTCCTGCCGTCAGGTGGAAGCAGCGGCAGTGTGAAATCACATCACGCTTTGCTCCTGACACGATGCAAAAGGCCAATTAGTGTCTGACTTCTTTATTAAAAACATGAGTTCGTCTTGATACACCAGGCGCTGTTCTGTTTTCTGACAGAGTAGCTGCTGAAGTCTGAGCTACTGGATTTATTTGATAAAGAAAGACATGCAGATAGTCTGCAGTGGCTCAGTCAGTAGGAGCTTGGACTGTGAGCCAAGGCCACCGTACATCCCCCTTCCCCCCTTCACTGCCCACTGCTCCTAGTACTAAACTCCTGGTACTAAGATGGGTTAAAAGCAGAGAACACATTTCACTGTGTGTGCATGTGTGATTAAAGAGCGTCTCATCCCTCCGATTCTATCTAGATGGTTACATTCTTTATTCGATATACTTACATTTGATTACTTCTTGGCGAACAGCAATAAGATCCTTGAGCAATTATGCTTCAGAAAAGACTTCCTGGCAGAATGGGAAAGGCATTAAAATACATTTAGATCTTGAAGTTAGGTATAACAAGGTACTATTAAATAAGAAATGTACCTGTGTATACGTTTATAACAAATCCAATCAAATAAAAAAGTTCACACTACAAACATGAAACATTTACACATATTCATTAATAATAAGATTTAGAGGAAGTCAGAATGAAACGAAAGAGTGGTAATTTAATAAATATATCATTTGATCATCTTCGTCGGTAATAATATGTGATGTTTAGTGCATCTCAATTACCTCCTTCAGTTGAGTGATTGACGGTTATACATTATACCAACTTGATGCATATGATCTGCTTAATTACATATATTCTCATCCTTGTTTAGAAGCCACCTCTAATATTCATTTTAAAAGTGCTTTGCAGACTGTAAAGCTGACACCTGCAGTCCTACTAGCACTGCTGCCTCCTGCTGACTCTGTTCACAAACTGTTACTATACCTGAGAGGGTCATATATCATCAAACACCGAACAGGGTCACATGGGCAGTAGGATATGGACTCATTTGTATTCAAAGAAAACAACCTTTGATATCATACAACATTTCCTTAATGTAATAGAAACCAACAATCAGGGGTCACAGTTGAAGAGATAGCATTCATTTCAGAAGTTTCCTCATCTTTTGGATGTCTTGAAACAACTATTGTATTTATTTTTAATGTGACCATTTACTGTGTTTTTATATTTTCCTTTTTTAGTTTGCAAGAAAGAACAATCGCCCACTCTCAGTTTCATTTGCCCTCAAAGTCTAAACACAGACACCTCGTTCCTCTCCTTTTCACACGTTGTTGCGTTTTTACACAATCAGTACGCATGCTCCAAGATTACTAATCAAACATAGATATATCCAACTACCTTAAAAACATGTTGGTCCCTGTCTGTTACGGAATCAAAGGATCATTTCCATAAATAAATCAGGATCACTAGAGGATGCATCTTAGAGTGGATTTCATTTGCACAACTTGATGTAAATGTTTCAGTACATTCCCTTTTATACTTTGCAGTGCCTCAACTATACCTACACATTGACAAAAGTTGTTGCCTTCAGCTGTGATTATACATGCAGTCACAACTACTGTAAGGGTTAGTGATAGCAGACTAGGGCTGCACGATACTGAAAAAAACTGACATTGCGATATATATTTTTTTCCCCTGCGATATATTTTTTAAACTAATTTAACCGGATGAAGGATTTTAGTCACGGACGTCTGGAGCTTAACTGGTTGACTCTCATACCTTAAGTCATGATCTAACATGTCATGATAATGCATGTTGCTTACCCTCAATAAGGGGGTTCATCTGTGAATGAAGAAGAGAAGAACCTTTTTGTATCCAAAATAGTTCCAGATGTTGCTTTTCTTTTGGAAGTAAATCTTCATTCTCGCCGGTATTGTCCCTCCTGTGCCTCGCTCATTTTTTACAGGGCGGGGCCTGCTGTGATCTGATCAAGAATGATTGTGATTGGTGGTTTGCTGTGCATGCACAGCCTGCATGTCACTCAACTCACGTGCCCCTGAGAGCCGCGCAAGTTTTCCTTTTGTAGCAAGCAGCAAAACAATTGTAACATGACGTGTTTGAGTTAATTCACCTACTTAATATCGCACGTCCAAAAAAAATGAAAAGAAAAAAAATTATTATTATTATAAAAAATTAATAAAATCGCACGTCCCTGCGATGTGAATATCGCGCATGCGAATATCGCGGTTATCGCGCCATTTCAACAGATTTATTTGTAAGTAGAACAGAACAAGTTTTTATTATTTTATTGAACAATCATTTGTTTCATTGAAGAACAAAACATGAATGTTGAGTTAAATATTACTCATCCCCCCCAACCCCACTCATTCAAAAATGAACAATAATGCACCCCCCATCCAAAAATCCCCACAAGAGATCATCTGTGCATCTCTGGTGTGCATGTGATGGATGAATGCACAGTGCCTGTAGGGGGTGTGGTCTCAATAGCCATGCAGTAAGCAGTGTGCTATGTGCATGTGATTGAGGAATGGCATGGATATTCAGTGTACTTGAATGGCATCTTTTGTTTTAGTCAAGATTATGCTCAAATATACTTCCCCAACTATATTTAAGTTCCCTACGAAGAGCCAACCTTCAATTTTGATAATTCCCAATTATTCCCATAAATTCCCGTTAATTCCCGGGGAAAATTTCCATCTTTGAAAATCCCGGAATTTTGCAACCCTAGTTATACCATCATTAATTATGACTGAAAGGTGTCATTGTGATCGACACACTGACTGTCAATCACACACATGTAATTCCCATACATGTACAGTGAGTATGATATGTGCCTGCAGTATACATAAGGACATGTAGCCTGCTTCCATGTTGCACCTGAACGCATATAATATGTACAGCGTGTAACTTGTATGCACCTAATCTGTGTGGACTTGCATACAACACTAATTACATGTACTTGTATGTATTATTCATGCACATATGAGAAATGAGTTGTATCAACTACAATGGTACGTGGTATTTCACATGTATGCTGAAATCTCAGGCAATATGTTGTTGCATATGCTGACTTCAACGCTACTGGAACCGGTCATATGAGTGTATATCAGCATCAATATAAATACATGTTATTTGACTTGATGAACATACGGCATATTATTGTTTGAAATAAAACTATTTAATGTTTATATTTACCTCTGATATACAAATATATGTTAAACTATATTTCAAAAGCAGCCTCAGCTTTTGCCTCGTGTTTTATCTTCATGCATTAAAAGCTTTTGATTTTCAGAAAAAGATAATTTCCCATCCATATTTGAAAAAACAACAATTATAAAAACAACCGAAAATCCATCCAAAGTCAAAATAACATGTTGTCCGCAGACAAACCAATTTCATCTGTTCCACAAATTGGAAAAAATCTAATTAAGGAAAATACAAAGCTGTAAATGACCTCTCTTTTAGCTCAATTTTAACAGCATTTTAATTAAAAATGGTTAGTTTCATGAGTAAATGTTGAATTTTGTTTTGCAAGTATTTAATATTTTCATACAAACTTTTTTGTTTGTTTATTGATTGGATCCCCACTAACTTCAGCCACAGCAGTTGCTTATTGCCGTTCAACTTTTTACACAACCATCAAAAGGTACCTTCATATATAAATATATGCTGTATGTAGTCTTTAAAATACACAGTAAACTCACTTTAAGAACACAAGCATATTGTATGTGAATATAGGTATGAATATGTTATCATGGCATATAAGGACATGTACTTTAACATAGTATGAGTCAATGATATCTGCAATGATGTGGTCACACTATCTTTTCTCCCCTTTTAGTAGGATACTAAATTGCACACAACAACAACACTGCAGTCAGTATCGTCATGCCAACAGAGACAGACCACCAAGCGGAAATACATTTTGACAGTTGGAAGATTCAGGATGATTGACAGCATGAGAGAATCGAATGCTGGAGGTGAGAGGGAAGTTCCTGTTGTTGATGTGCAGCTGTTAGGAAGGTCATCCGTGTGTTCACATTGTACAAATTAATATGTAAAAATACTCGATTACAAGAGTACTGAATTGTGAAATATAACGGGGCTGCTCAGTTCAATGTGATAGTATTGTTCAGAAATCATAGGTTCATATTTGTATTTAGTGTCTCTCCTGGGACATGTCTCCAAGCTTTAATGTTCAAAAAGCTCCTTATTCTTCTCATACTGCCTGTGCTGCAGCACCTCTTTTCACCCTCTGTCTGAAACCAGAGCCAATCTGCTCTGATTGGATAGCTGGCCGGCTCTGTTGTGATTGGTCAACCGCTTAGAGATGTCCCGCCCCTTAGCCTATCCCGTACAATATGTTGGAGTGCTAGCCAATAGAAGCACAAGTGTCACATAGTGATGTCACCTTTGTACAGAAGGAGTCCAATGGATGCGTTGCAGGCTGGGATGTTAGCGTCTGCAGACTCTGCACACCATATATAACACATACAGGCAAACAAAAACAAAGCAGGGCTGCATATTTTATTATTTAGATAAATCCAACACGTAAGACTTCAGAAAACCATATGTTTCCTTTACACTTCCCCTGACCAGCAACCATCCAATCGCAGCTTAGCAACCGTTACTATGCACAGCCGATCCGTCAAGGTTTTGGATTTAGAAATCGACGTTTTTTTGGCTCAAAATACAAAGCCCTATATGAAATAAAAGGACCCATTTTTAGAGTAAAGCTTGTCAACAAAACCCAATCTGCGAAACACGCCGCATCAAAACACAATGCCTGCGGGACATAACAAGACAGTGACTAGGGAGAAATGATAGGCTGACTACAGGAAGCCATTATGAAATCGAATACACCCAACTTGTTTCACTCCCATTTAACACCCAGCATATGCATCAACACACACACACACACACACACACCACACACACCGAAATATGGAGCATGCCGCACTTCCAACACCTAAAGTACATACTGCAACAGCTGAAGGATATGAACGCTGTTTCTCTTTTGTTTCCTTTATCTTTCTTAGGTTTAACTCTCAACACATGAACATAATGTATGTACACACTCCCTCCCTCTCTCACACACACACTCGCGTATGTCTACAAGTTGGCTACAAACACCGGATTAAATGCACACCGCTCTGGGAATTAAAGGATTATATGAGGAGAGGAGAGATATCTAGTTTCTCTCAAAATATAAAACACACATACACACTTCCAGACATGACTTCCCACCCACACACCAGACACGCGCACACACACCAGACTATATATAGTGGCGAAGTCACGCCCATACTTCCCCCCCATGGGACCTTATTTCTGAAAAATTATGTATTGAAGTCAATGGAGAGAGAAAGATTATCTTTCGATCCCGTTTGAATTGTGCCATGAATTACACATATGATGTTTGTCAATCTTAAAAAATAATTTCCATGTCAAAAAAGTCACAGTTTGTCGTAAAACTGAAATATAAGACTATGAAAAATACGTAACTAAAAGACTACAAATCCCAGAGTACATTAACGTTACAACATTACACTCGTGTTACTCACTGAAACCTTGTAAAGCCAGTCCCGCATGCTGGCTCTTACTGAACCGACTAACTCCCCTTGTGTGTGTACAGTTCTCAACATGGCCAGACTTGTAGTGATGTTCAACTCTTTTAATACTTTTCACTTCATTCTGAAAGAAAGAGGTGAAATGTGCCAACGTGACGGCCATCTTGGTGTGTGGTGCGAGACCAGAGATGTAGTTCATTGAGCGGTTTCACACAAACAAATGTGTTACTTCACAGTTTTACGACACATTTTTATTTTTTTAAATTGACAAACATCATATGTGTAACAATTCAAACGGGATCAAAAGATAATCTTTCTCTCTCCATTGACTTCAATACATGATTTTTCCAAAATAAGGTCCCATGGAGCTCCACCGGAAGGGGAGGGACTTCGCCTCTATATACACTAAATTGACATAAGCATACAGACTTGACCTCGCTCAAACAAGACGCCCTCCCACTCTGCCTGTTTTGTGTGAGTCATTAAGTCACACGACACATTACATGTCAGACGCTTTTATCCAAAGCGACTTACATACTCAATACTGTGGGAAATCCCCACAGGAGCCATTTGGGGTGAAGTGTCTCAGGGACACAACGACATGCTGACTGCAGTGGGGTTTGAACCTCCCCCGATCCGAACGTCAACGCACTAGTCCACTACGCCGCACGCCTCCCTCACACAGGCACATTAACACACAAAACACACACACACACACTTGGCTGCCGAGCCCTGGTATTTTCCCTGGTGTTGCAGAGTGCTAATTGACAAGAGGTTTTGAAGGATTTAGCCCCTGTTGCGATTGCCAATTGGCTGATTTTACTAAGCCCGTGAATAACTGGAGTGTTAAATTAAACACACAAAATGAGGGAAAAAAGGAACGAATACAACACAACTGGACCAACAATAACCACAGGCAATATTTGGTCAGAGAGAAAATAGCAGGCAGTCATAAAATCAGTCAATGTCACCTCTACCATTAAATGTCAGCATCACTATGCATCAGCGTACTCCATTAACTTTATAGACTGCAGGCGCTGCTTGTGTATCAATATGCACACACTGCATCGCTTAGTCATCAATCAAACATCAGTTTCTCAAAAGCAAGTGATATATAGTGTGACAATGTCCTCCTGTTCACTCAACAGTTTCAAAAATGTACACATCTGCTTTAGATTATGAAATGTAACATCGTATCAAACCAGCCTCTCTGTAAGCTAACCAGATACTACCAATGTCCTGAGTAAACAACATCATTCAAACTGTCTTATTCAGGTTCAAGTTCTGGTTATTCACACCCTTAGGTCGATTTGGTTTGCATTTGAAGACGATATCCATTGTGACACACATTTTAAAAAAACACAGACTACAGGCAAACCTTACAAAAAGTAGCCAATGCTCCATCACTTTTAAAAACCATTAGAAAACAACGTGAGCAGTAATTTAATCATTCAGACGCTTAATCTAGGCGGATGGAGCATAAAGATATTTAAAACAAAACAAATCTAAGGTCTCCAAATGTTTCCTGCTTGTCAATTAAGAGACTACATGGAAGGATGAATTCCCACCATAAGATCATTTGAAGTCTTAGTGTCAGTGTAATATTTAGTATTGCTTTCTTTATGTTGACGTTGTTCTTTGATTACTTTGCAGAGCAGCTGGATTTTCCTGTGAGATAACGCTGGAATCATTGGATCACTCTTAAATCCATCTTGTCAGGCTACTACTGGATGTAATTGGCTTGTGTCTGGACCATAGACTGTATATATAAGGTCTGGACCATAGACCAATGAGAAGCGACCCTCAGCTATGACGTAGTTTGGGTGTGTGAGACGACTTTTCCCCCTAAACCACTATGGCGCTTCGTAAAGAGGTAAGTGTAGATGCTAAATATAACATCAGTGTTATCAGAACTGAAGAGTGTTTTATGTAGAAAGAACAAGGTACTGAAGACTTTTCTTTAGAAAGATAGGTTTGATGAGTTGATCTGATTGGTTAAAGTTAGATGGTGATTGTATTTTGAAAGTGAAACGTTTCTAATGACGGCTTCAGATGGTTTTGTGTAGAAAGTTATTTGTTTGATAACCAAACAAACATTTCTGTATGTTTCTTTAAAAATAACCTGTAAAACTGTTGAAATACGTTTAAAAGAAAACGGGGCTTTTAAGGCTCAATAAATTACAAAAATACATTAAATTGGGTATATTTGTTTTGATTAATAAGGTTGTGTTTCAGAACTGGTAATTATGGTGACGGGCAACATCTAATGCTAAGAGGTAAAGAAGTGAGATGCTGGTATGTTGTCCTTGACTTTCAAATATGGGATTTGCTACCCTTTCACCTTTGGTTGAGGGGGGCGTTTTTTAGTGTTTGTTACATTATTGGCTTTAAAACTGAGCCTGTATCTGATATATTTTTTTAATGCCTTGAAAATATAAGCAAAACTTCTCGTTGATAGCGAACGACAATGCAAACGTTAGAATACACTAGACTAAAAGAAGCGCTCGGTCATGAATCAAAGCCTCCTTGTTACTCCTCATACCGCTGTGATGGCTTAGTTCAAAATAAAGCATAGTTGACCCGTCTCTTACCTCCTTTGACTTGAGTAACTCTTGCCTGAACTCTTATTCAAACAAGGTTACACAAGCTATTTCACTGGTATACAGTAGAAACCTCCTTATAGACGATCTCTCCTATGTGCACACATCTGAAGTGTTCTGCTGCCGACATGCATACTGAAGCAGAGGGAGAATCGCTTCTTGAATTTCCTCAAAAAGTTTGTTCCATTTTTATTGATGTGCTAAAGTTTTTTGGGGGGTTTATTCTCATCTTATTAGAAAGCTTGGGCTCAGAGCCGTGGCCTGTTGTGGGTCTGAAAAAGCGCATTGAGACACTGAATAGGATTTGGGGCTTTGCAAACAAACTTGACTTGACAGAGTGAAACCAGAATGAATATGAATGTTCCCTTTGTTGATGCCCAACTCACACATGTATTTACAAATGAACATAAAGTGGCCTTTTTCAGACCAACAGTGATTCTTTCTGATCCTCGACAAACAAACAAAGAAACAAAGCTTACTTGACAACCATTTTCTGAAATTTCAGCAACATTATTTACAGAAAAGTATGACAGTTTTTCTGTTTTTTGCACGTCAATAATTGCTTATTATATCGATTAAGTCTCAGAAGCAACAAGGTATTTGTCAGACAGAGTCAATGAAAGCACATTTTTAGCCAGTAACTGCAGAAAGTTTGCAACTCATATACTGTATATCAATATTCAATTACTGTATATAGACTATTCTGCACGGTTTCTATTATATTATATTTTATTTACCTGCACTATTGTATCTGTTTTATTGTTGTTTGCACTGTTGGAGGAGCCTGGTACCTACATTGTCTATGGCTATGTGCACATGACAATAAAAGCCTTGAAAACTGAAACTTGAACCTTGAACAGTTGTCACAGGGAGATATTTTGCGCTTCCTAGCGTAGCTCCATCAGCTGATTTGAAGCACAGTCTCTCGTTAACCTTAAGTTTGAAACTGACTTTAAAGCAGAGATTGATGTAAAAGGGCATACAATGCACTTAATGGATTAAAAGAGGATACACACACACAACACAACCACACACTCACTCTCACACACACACACACACACACACACACACACACTTTACCGAAAGCAGTTACCGTTTTTAAACTATTGTTAGAAATGTAAGAGGTTTATTTCTCCTTCAGAAAAATGGAAAGGCTCTCCTTTCACAGCACATCTCCATGGAAATCTTTGATCTCTGGGCTCACGTAACAGGTGTTTGATAACGTCGTCACCATGGTAACCTTGGATTCTCTGGGCTTACACACACACAGGTGTTCGTAAACATTAATTCACTTCTACTTACATTTAATATCTAACTCCTTCAGCCTACTTTCAGCTACAGAAACCTTTCAAATATTCAATTATTCAGCTATTTCAGGACATTGAGGCACAGGCTCACTATTTGGCAAGATGACTAAGCCTTATATGGGCTACCTAGCTTACTTCGTCTTCTTCATCAGCCAGCATCCTTGGTATCTGTTGCTCACTGAGTTGATTCCCCCCCCCCCCCTTCGATCTTGATGTTTCTTGGCATCTCTTTATGACCATTTATTTATGAGTTACTAACATTTATAACTGCCAAAAGGGAGCCTTATTGTAAAGTGTAAAACACGTTCCCATTTATTAATGAGTTACTACCATTTCTAATAAGGCTTAGCAGTACAGATACATGTGGGCTCACTATTTGGCAAGCAAACCGGTCACAGTTGCCCTGTTTATCTCATGTCTCAAGCTTTGTTCATGCTAACATGACCTTGCTTAGAAGAGGAGGAAAGTTAGATTTATACTTTGTCTTTTGCACTAACTAACTTGCACTGTTGACAACATTGAGATATAACAGATGTGTTAAATCGATTTGTATTGGGTTTAGCCTGTAAACTTACCTGCCACTAATTGTTATCCTTAACACTATGACATGCTCTCCAGAAGTAACATTCATAAGGTAAAGGAAATACTGTGAAATGGAAATTATAAATACAGCTTGATTTAACATGACTACAAAATGCCTTGAAACACTAGGTTAGCAGTAATCTTGTTAGCCGACACATGTTAACGTTACAGCAAAAAATAGGGTGAATCCAGTCCTTCTTGTATAACATTTAGAAAAATATCAAGTCATTGAATTGCATGAAGTAGGGTCTCTGAATCTTTGTTGTAAGTATATCAAGTGTTGTTGTTGGGAGTCTCAATAACACCTTCTTCTATGAAAGGGATAGCCTCAAGGTATAAGATGAACCAACTGATGAGCAGGGAGCAAAATCATCTCAGGATTCAAAACTCTGCCTTAAATACTATCCAAGTGATCTGTTGAGTAACGTGGAGACTTCTCCTTGTCCTTCTTTTCCTTCATTGTGTCTGTCAGGATATTTCAAGCAACTGGAAGGGAATACGAATGACGCCCAAACCCCAGAGAAGTATGTCACCAGAGCTGAGGGAAACAGACCGAGGGATGCCTGAGAGATAACAGACACGAGACGAATCAGAAAAACAATCTCCCTCTTGCTCTCCTGCTGCTGGTATCTCGGGGGTTTTAGACGACAGATCTTTGACGGGAAATGGAGGAAGTGCCGATGTGCGGCTCAGCCAGGGGAGCTAATGCAATTTCAATAGTCCAGTGTCCTAGTCTTTAATGGCACAGCTAGAGAGATTTTTCCCTCTTAGCCCTGAAGAGCAGCTCAAAGCAGAACATCAGAGGCGCTTTCCAGCCGGGCCACAGAGTCTCCGATCGGCCACAGAACAGAGGGCAGAGGTAATAAACAGAAAAGAGACGAGGAGGCCGGGAGGAAAACACATCTATTGAAAGCTTTCTCAATCTTTCCCACCCTTTTGTTCTTTTTCTCCTCTGCCTTTTTCATTCCACCCTGTGGCATCCCTACCCCTCGCTCTCTATCTATCACCTCTACCCTTCCTCCTCCCCTTCTCTTTCTTCCTCTTCCTCTCTCAGCATACACACCACGAACTCTCCTTGATTTCCAGCGAGAGGCTGATATAGCAGCAGCCGGCATACAAACTAGCTGACTCGATACACACACATGCTGCATGAAAAGGGTGTGTGCGCCGTGGACGGTATAGGAAGATGGAGGCAGAGATGAGAGGAGAGAGGAGGTGTTTAGGGGGGGGGGAGTTTCAAACAGAAAGAGAAGGTGTGAGACCTCGTTCTGGAAGGTTTAGGTTAGATCATTTCTGGCATGCTGGCATCAGCAAGACACGCGTCAGCTAATGTAAAAACACCTTCCACCAATGCACAAGAAGACGATTTGTAAACTCACTAATCAAGATTACAAGCAAAGGTTATGGGTAAATTAACCCAATTTATAAAAAGAAATAATCTCCACTGTTAAATGTATTAGTGGAAAGTAGAAATACTCAATTAAGTGTACAGTACTATGTTACACCCTGAAAAAAAAGATAAATCACAAATGCAAGCTGATAAAGATACAGATTCACGGATTGCACCCCCCATGCTCCATTATTTGCATACTGTGTGTGTGTGTGTGTGTGTGTGTGTGTGTGTGTGTGTGTGTGTGTGTGTGTGTGTGTGTGTGTGTGTGTGTGTGTGTGTGTGTGTGTGTGTGTGGTGTGTGTGTGTGTGTGTGGGTGTGTGTTGGAGTTGCAACTTGCAACAATAACTTCCTAATTACAGTTCCCCAGTGTTAGTGCACTCTTCCTGAAATGCTAACTAGCCTCCTGCAGGGAATATGGTACATTATTAATCCGTGTGTTCGTTTGAGCGTGTGCGTCCTCCGCTCTGAAGTGTGTGTGTGTGTGTGTGTGTGTGTGTGTGTGTGTGTGTGTGTGTGTGTGCACGTGCGCTAGCGTTCGTGCAGGCATATGTCGCTACACATCCCTCTTACCATCCTTCACAGAAGCCTCGTTCACACAGTGATGTAGTGTGTGTTGGTACGTAAAACACAATGTCAGGAGGCGGGTGTGTGTGTGTTAAATTCTTACACAGAATTCTAATGTGTGGCCAATTTTCTCATGACAAGTAGCCCAATCTAGGATTTGTTTACCGCTTATTTGTATTCCAACCGTATTTCAATAACAAAACAGGACATTAATGAATGTAACTGTAGAGAATTTCTCAACAATGGCACTGTATAAAACAAGTGTGTTCACATTCAGACCCAGTCAGCGGGGAGGTGCCATGTTAACTCTGCATGCAGATCTGCTCCCACGCCACGGGGTGTTCCCTCTCAACAAAGATCAACATTATGACAAGAGATTTGCTGGCTCTCTGTGCCCCCACATGCTTAATATGTGGTGCTAGCTTCTGCTGAAATGTGAATGGCTTTGACACATAATATCTAATGAGATTTGATTGTGAAATTCAGCCTGGGATTTCAAAAGGAGTCGTTTTGCTCCCTTGCAGTGGAAGCTAAAGGGGCCAAAAATGCACTAAATGGATGTGAGAGCGAGGAGGGATCTCCCATTACACAGCGGTGTTTCTTTAGTATTCCTCAAGAACTTGCCTCACAGTTATGCCTCTAGGTACTAAGAGTACACCATGGATGGTTAGTTCACTCCTGGGTTTGCTGTAAACAATACACACAGGCACACAAAACAACTTCAGGTGAAGAGAGCGCAACCACAGGGTGCAACGACAAGACAGCACAGCCATAACAGTCCCTTATATTGGTGTTGTACTTACAGACTGACAGTTCCTCTCTACTACGGTTGTCACTTCTCATTACAGCTGATTTCTAACGTTGCCACCTGCCTTATTATGATGAAACCATTAGAGCGCCACTATTTTTGACATTTCTGCAGCAACAGCACAAAAGAGCTTTCAGTGTGCAGCTGCCTCCACATAGATTTGATTTAGTTTTATTTAGTGAAGACGCTCTCGAGAATCAAACGGAGAATCTTTTAGTTAGAACAGCTTAGAGGGCCCTTTGTTCTGCTCTTACAACTCTTGAGACTGCACGAGTGTGCTGCAGCGAGCACTGCAGTGCTAATGCAGGATGAAAGCAAGATGAGCGACCTCTAAGATAGTTATCAATGGATTCCCAGGACAACTAAACACTGACTGAGGCCTTCAAAGGAGCCCACATTTTTCATCACTAACACATAATGTCCCTAAAAGGAGTTAGTGGGACCACCTCATGTCTATTCATGGTGCAAGAGAAGTGGGACCCTCTTTCTTTCTGTCTTCCCTCCCTCCTTCGGTGGCACTCGGCCAACAACAGGAGTCATCCAGTGGAAAAACTCTGTTAGTAGTCCATGCCCTATGGGACAAAGTGGCAACAACATCCGTTACTACTGATAGTGGGCAATAGGCAGTGGGCACCGGGCACAGCAGCCAGAACTTAACTGGCTGAGTGATTTCATGTCACACATATGCACTCAGTGCTGAGCTGTGATTTAACTGCACATCAAGGCTTTTGCTGCACAGCCACATGTTCGACTTGAAAGCCAAACAGATTCATCTCAGTGCTTGTGTTTGGCCACCAGCTCAAGCGAGTCCCTAAACGTTCTGCCTATCAACTGGAACGAGGAAAACTTTTATTTCACAAAGTTATTTCCACTTTGAGGTGCTTTTTGATGGTGGTGGGGGGTGCACACATCCATAAGATCCTATAGGTGTTCGATTGAGGGGAATTCTGGTGAATGTGAAGGCTGAAGCATCTGATTTACATATTTTTCTTTCTCACTTAACCATTCAGTGACCCCCCCCCCCTTATGCATATGTATGAGAGCTTTTAGAATATCTGCACTCTTATATTCCAATTGTTCAGTTAAAGGAGCACTCCACCCATTTGGTATCTTACGTAAAAGTTATTACTTGTTTACTTGCTACACAAAGCATGGCCATTTCCACTTGTTACATGCATGCAATGCTCTACCTGCCTCACAACAACATGACTGGGATACATAGGAATTGGATAGACATGAATTACAGTGCATTACTTTTCCTAGGTGTAGCTATGACAAAGAGCAGAGTGGTTTTACACATTATGGAATAAAGGACAGCGTATCTCTCCCTCTGCTGCCTCAATTTTGTCCATCTTTATTTCTTTTAAAAATTATGTGTTTGAGAGGCTCAAAAATGCAACATTAAATGGTAGTATCCTTTAAGTTTGCCCAGTGTCTGCACATGTTCAACCTCTTGCCTGCACTTGTGTTGGCATGCCCTGCAGAGTGTGGATCTGCATGTTAAAACCAACATGTAAAAGCCAGCACCTGGCTCCACTGAAATGTGATGGATTCGTCTTTGTTCTGACAGCCAGGAGGGTCTTTCCTACCACCTACTCCTCAGATCTAATGCTGACAAGAACACACAGATGAAACTACCTTTTCAAACACATAATATAAAAGGAGTTCAGAGGGCTGGACGTCTCACTGCCTGCAGCCCTGACAGTGTGGAGCTGCTGTCCAGGGTGCTGAACACTCTGCGGGTATGAGGGATGGCTAAACCGTGCCGTCCCGGGACAGAAACTCAATTAACACCAGCTTTAATATGACACATCTCTAACATATATGCTTAACATGAATGGATCGAAGTTGCACAGTTATTGGCTGCACACATACTTGCAGCACCGGACGCTCACACAGCAGCTGATCATGTAAATCTATATCTGCTCGCGCATTATCAATGGACAGAGCGGGATGGCGATAAGACGAGCGAAGGCTGCCTGGGAATAGCCGACCAGCAAATTACCGACATGTAACACGACACTCCAAACACACACGCACACACACACACACACGGATGGGTTCGGAGTCGGTGATTTCAGGATCGCAGGAATGTCATGAGCCGTAATTCAAAGTTGCCTACGCACTGCGAGTCCAGCCATCACACAGCATGCACATGACATGAAACCAAAACGTGCGCAATGTATAGATATGTTCTTTTCTTTTTTGTTGGACTTTACCTGATCCAGATGCAAGGCGCCTCGCGGATCTTCCTCAGCAAAACGGTCCGCTCGTTGCCTCTGGAAGCGTGGCTGTGATTTATTTTGTTGTGTTTAGTCTATCACTGGTTGGATCCCGGGTGTCTCCTCTGTGCTGACAGACAGGAGATGATGAGCTCAGGCAGCGGCAGCAGATTTTTTTTTTGGACGCAAATCGCGCCTGGTGTTTTTGCTGCTCCTCGCCTCGCTGTCTCCCCTCGTTCTCCGTCTCTCTTCTCTCAATTTCTGCCTCACACTGCGTCAGGCTCCACTCCCCCCTCCTCTCTCGCTCGCTCTCTCTCTCTCGCTCGCTCTCTAACTCTGGAACAGACGGTGATTAATTCGCTGGATCTCTCTCTCTCTCTTTCCCTGTATGCCTGAATCCCCCTCAATCCGTCGCCTCTTTCTCTGACCGGCAGCCAGCTGTTCTGGTGCGCGAGGGGCGGAGAGAGGGTTTCATGGCACTTGAAGCGCAGCCGACAGTCCTTTAGATTATAGATCCAATTTGTTGGAGAGCGAGATAGAGCCAGATAAGTGCTGTTCTATCAAACCCCAAACTGGGAAAGTTCTTGCTGAAATTGTTTGAAATCCACGCTGGTGGAGTATGAAACTGTCATAGAGAAAAGCATTAGAGACATATTGATGTTTCTGTTTTTGGGGCACATCTCTGTCTGCCCACTCCAAAGCAGCCCAATGTTATTCCAGGTTGGCTGTTTGCCTAAAAGCACTACGGGGCGACCTGATGTCCTGCCAGCAGACATGGTTAGATTAACTGCCTCTTTAGTGGCCTTGGGGAGTAACAGATTACAGTGGGATTACATAATCACAATAATAAAAATAGGTAACTGTATTCCCTTATAGTGAGAAAAGATTACTGTTACATTTCTTTAAAAAAAATGGGGAATTACTTTACTTTAGAAATAACAATATTACGAAAAAACACAAAAAGTTATGAAGTACATTTACTCAAGTACTGTATACTTAAGTAGATTTCTGACACATTTTTACTTTTTCATGCTACTTTTAAAAGCAAATAATATTATATCCACTTTATTCATTTAACAGCTTTAGTTACTTCTTTGAAGATTAAGATTATTTATACAAAATATAAATCAACTAATACATTATTATATGTTATTATTGGTTAAGATACCCAGCAGGATATCAATCAAATAAATCCCAACTGGACCAAGTGCAATATAAACGTGACAGACACAATGAATAATGCATCAATAACAACAATTTAATATAAACTACTCAGAAATGGGCAATATTGCATGATGTGTACATTTACTTTTAGCACTTTAGCTTTACTTGTGTACAATTTTGAATTGTGATTGGTTAGCTGGCCAGCTCTGTTGTGATTGCTCAACCGCTTGGAGATGTCCTTCCCCTTAGCCTATCATGTTGTACAATGTGTTGGAGCGCTAGCCAAAACAAGCGTGTGTGTGTGTGTGTGTGTGTGTGTGGCTCCCTGGGATTTTAGCCTTTGCAGACCATTTACATGCACAACATCATATATAACACAATAAGGATATGTTCTCTTGTATTTACTTGCATGGCATTTGATATTGAGGTAATCCAAAAGTAAGAAAATAATCAGGTTAGATTACTATACAATTGTGATACTTAGATTATGTTGTGGATTACATTTTTTTCAAAGGTAACTGTAACAGAATACATTTGTAACCCAACCTCCCGCTCTTTATACAGTCACACATGGAGGAAGATAAATAATCAAATTCAAAGGGAACTGAGTGGAAGAGTAAACGTCTTAACAGCACTATAATGTTCTGTCATTTAAAATGGCTCTGGAATGAACTGCCCCTTTTTCGCAGATAACACAAATCCATTGTTGTATGTTCTGTGGCTTACATCATATGTCGCATTAGTGCATATGGAGACGATATATAAACCCTGTAATCTGACGCCGTTTGGCTGTAGGTGATGGCTGACATTGGAGTGAACCGCGCCCTCCTGACCCTCGTAAAGCATGATCGAGGAATTATGTATTAGGAGGGATGAGAGCCGAGGCAGATGAGGTCAAGGAGGGGAGCGAAATTGGAAGATGCATAACGAGATCATTCATTCTCAGAAATCTCTCCTCCTGTTGGTGTCTGTGCACATGTGTGTGGAGATTAATATAGAAGAGACCAGGCTGAAGTGTTCATGATTGACATGCTAAATTATTTGTATCCGCTGCGAGGAGCTGACCTTTGACCTGACTTCTGACCTGCTGGATCATTTCTCCACAGGGGAAGAATTCACAATGAAGCACCTGATCATTATCGATTGAATACAAAGGTTGATTAGATGACAGTCCTTTTTCCAATGAACTGTGCTGCCATGGTGCTCTCACAGGTAGCTTTAGGTCACAATAGGCGCTTTCACACCGGAGTACTTTTCCCGTTTAGTTCCGTTAGTGCCTGGAATGTTGCGTTCACACCAAAAAGAGAACTTAGTTCAGATAACTTTGACTCACATGTTTAGTGCCTACTACAATTTCTGATTGGCTGGGCGAATTGCAAACCACGCCTCGTAAAACAAATAAGTTTTGTGAAGCCGCCATTGTATTTGCTGGAATTAGCATTATTAGCATTAGCCCAGCGCAGAAACGCAGAGATACTAACTTATGGCAACACAAACGAAAACATGGGAGCGGTGGAGATGAGGAGGTGTCGGCGTTGGCGATTTACTCGGAAGGCTTCAGTAGAAGCTGCTGGGAATCCCAGCAGCTTCTACTGAAGCCTTCCCCAACTCCGCGGACTTCCAGCCGGGGACTTCAGGTGGCAGTATACGCCGTGAAGTTGTTTGTAGCCTGCCAGTAAACCCAAAGCAGAAGAAGAAGAAGTGACGTCAGCGGCTTCATTTGCCTAATCCTCCCTCAGGGAACTTATTCCGGTGTGAACGCGATCTGTACTTTAGTTCAATGGGGGTACTAAGAGCTGGCACTAAGTACGGCAAAGTAGTTGTTGTGAAAGCAGCTATTGGCTCCTGTTCGAGGACAACAAGGTCATGTCCTGGTTGTTTTTTGGAAGTTTTCCTGTGGTGTGGTATATAGGTTTTTGTGCATGTAAATGGTCTGCAAAAGCAGAAATCCCTGTTTTCTGTGTTCTCTTCAGAGGGAGTTTCTCTCCCACACAGGCCTGCCTGAGACGCCTCCATTGGACTCCTTTCTTTACTTCAGGAACATAGTGACATCACTAGGTAACTCTCGCTCTTCTATTTGCTAGCGCTCCAACACATTGTACGTGATAGGCTAAGGGGCGGGACATCTCTAAACGATTGACCAATCACAACAGAGCCGGCCAGCTAGCCAATCAGAGCAGACTGGGCTCTGGTTTCAGACAGAGGGTGAAAAGAGGTGCTGCAGCACAGGCAGTATGAGAAAAGTAAAGAGCTCTTTGAACATTAAAGCATGGAGACATGTCCCAGTAGAGACACTAACTACAAATAAGAACCTGACAATTATCAGAATAGGGCCCCTTTAAAGGTTTATTTCTTTTTATCTTTAATCCAAACCCAATTCCTATTTACGTTTTTATCAAGGGTTACTTTTTGTACTTTAAGTAGCATTTTTAATGCTAATACTTTTTGTACTTTTACTTAAGTACAATTTTGAAATCAGGATGTTAACCTGTGGTCGAGTATTTTAAGACCAAAGTATTTATATCTTATCAAACTGTCTACTGTGTATTATCCTGTATGTATCAGAGCTTGATTAAGTCACTGTATTCAGTAACTGCTGACTCAAACCCAACTTTTCATACTGCTGGCGTGACTTTTATTGGAAAGCAGTCGAATAAAATGTGATGAATTCATCAATAAGGTTAGAGAAACCACAATCATTCATCAGAAGTGCTTCCAAAACAAAACGACACTCTCTTTCAGCACTTTTTGGCAGCAGATCAGTGTTTAATATTGCAGGGAGTAATGTAAGGAAGCTGCAGGCGACTCTGTGTCCTGCCGTCAGGTGGAAGCAGCGCAGTGTGAAATCACATCACGCTTTGCTCCTGACACGATGCAAAAAGGCCAATTAGTGTCTGACTTCTTTATTAAAACATGAGTTCGTCTTGATACACCAGGCGCTGTTCTGTGTTTCTGACAGAGTAGCTGCTGAAGTCTGAGCTAACTGGATTTATTTGATAAAGAAAGACATGCAGATAGTCTGGCAGTGGCTCAGTCAGTAGGAGCTTGGACTGTGAGCCAAGGCACCGTACATCCCCCTTCCCCCCTTCACTGCCCACTGCTCCTAGTACTAAACTCCTGGTACTAAGATGGGTTAAAAGCAGAGAACACATTTCACTGTGTGTGCATGTGTGATTAAAGAGCGTCTCATCCCTCCGATTCTATTCTAGATGGTTACATTCTTTATTCGATATACTTACATTTGATTACTTCTTGGCGAACAGCATAAGATCCTTGAGCAATTATGCTTCAGAAAAGACTTCCTGGCAGAATGGGAAAGGCATTAAAAATACATTTAGATCTTGAAGTTAGGTATAACAAGGTACTATTAAATAAGAAATGTACCTGTGTATACGTTTATAACAAATCCAATCAAATAAAAAAGTTCACACTACAAACATGAAACATTTACACATATTCATTAATAATAAGATTTAGAGAAGTCAGAATGAAACGAAAGAGTGGTAATTTAATAAATATATCATTTGATCATCTTCGTCGGTAATAATATGTGATGTTTAGTGCATCTCAATTACCTCCTTCAGTTGAGTGATTGACGGTTATACATTATACCAACTTGATGCATATGATCTGCTTAATTACATATATTCTCATCCTTGTTTAGAAGCCACCTCTAATATTCATTTTAAAAGTGCTTTGCAGACTGTAAAGCTGACACCTGCAGTCACTACTAGCACTGCTGCTCCTGCTGACTCTGTTCAAAACTGTTACTATACCTGAGAGGGTCATATATCATCAACACCGAACAGGGTCACATGGGCAGTAGGATATGGACTCATTTGTATTCAAAGAAAACACCTTTGATATCATTACAACATTTCCTTATGTAATAGAAACCAACAATCAGGGGTCACAGTTGAAGAGATAGCATTCATTTCAGAAGTTTCCTCATCTTTTGGATGTCTTGAAACAACTATTGTATTTATTTTTAATGTGACCATTTACTGTGTTTTTATATTTTCCTTTTTTTAGTTTGCAAGAAAGAACATCGCCCACTCTCAGTTTCATTTGCCCTCAAAGTCTAAACACAGACACCTCGTTCCTCTCCTTTTCACACGTTGTGCGTTTTTACACAATCAGTACGCATGCTCCAAGATTACTAATCAAACATAGATATATCCAACTACCTTAAAAACATGTTGGTCCCTGTCTGTTACGGAATCAAAGGATCATTTCCATAAATAAATCAGGATCACTAGAGATGCATCTTAGAGTGGATTTCATTTGCACAACTTGATGTAAATGTTTCAGTACATTCCCTTTTATACTTTGCAGTGCCTCAACTATACCTACACATTGACAAAAGTTGTTGCCTTCAGCTGTGATTATACATGCAGTCACAACTACTGTAAGGGTTAGTGATAGCAGACTAGGGCTGCACGATACTGAAAAAAACTGACATTGCGATATATATTTTTTTCCCCTGCGATATATTTTTTAAACTATATTTAACCGGATGAAGGATTTTAGTCACGGACGTCTGGATCTTAACTGGTTGACTCATCATACCTTAAGTCATGATCTAACATGTCATGATAATGCATGTTGCTTACCCTCAAATAAGGGGGTTCATCTGTGAATGAAGAAGAGAAGAACCTTTTTGTATCCAAAATAGTTCCAGATGTTGCTTTTCTTTTTGGAAGTAAATCTTCATTCTCGCCGGTATTGTCCTCCTGTGCCTCGCTCATTTTTTACTGGGCGGGGCCTGCTGTGATCTGATCAAGAATGATTGTGATTGGTGGTTTGCTGTGCATGCACAGCCTGCATGTCACTCACTCACGTGCCCCTGAGAGCCGCGCAAGTTTTCCTTTTGTAGCAAGCAGCAAAACAATTGTAACATGACGTGTTTGAGTTAATTCACCTACTTAATATCGCACGTCCAAAAAAAATGAAAAGAAAAAAATTATTATTATTATAAAAAATTAATAAAATCGCACGTCCCTGCGATGTGAATATCGCGCATGCGCATATCGCGGTTATCGCGCCATTTCAACAGATTTATTTGTAAGTAGAACAGAACAAGTTTTTATTATTTTATTGAACAATCATTTGTTTCATTGAAGAACAAAAACATGAATGTTGAGTTAAATATTACTCATCCCCCCCAACCCCACTCATTCAAAAATGAACAATAATGCACCCCCCATCCAAAAATCCCCACAAGAGATCATCTGTGCATCTCTGGTGTGCATGTGATGGATGAATGCACAGTGCCTGTAGGGGGTGTGGTCTCAATAGCCATGCAGTAAGCAGTGTGCTATGTGCATGTGATTGAGGAATGGCATGGATATTCAAGTGTACTTGAATGGCATTTTGTTTTAGTCAAGATTATGCTCAAATATACTTTCCCCAACTATATTTAAGTTCCCTACGAAGAGCCAACCTTCAATTTTGATAATTCCCAATTATTCCCATAAATTCCCGTTAATTCCCGTGGAAAATTTCCATCTTTGAAAAATCCCGGAATTTTGCAACCCTAGTTATACCATCATTAATTATGACTGAAAGGTGTCATGTGATCGACACACTGACTGTCAATCACACACATGTAATTCCCATACATGTACAGTGAGTATGATATGTGCCTGCATTATACATAAGGACATGTAGCCTGCTTCCATGTTGCACCCTGAACGCATTAAATATGTACAGCGTGTAACTTGTATGCACCTAATCTGTGTGGACTTGCATACACACTAATTACATGTACTTGTATGTATTATTCATGCACATATGAGAAATGATTTGTACAACTACAATGGTACGTGGTATTTCACAATGTATGCTGAAATCTCAGGCAAATATGTTGTTGCATATGCTGACATTCAACGCTACTGGAACCGGTCATATGAGTGTATATCAGCATCAATATAAATACATGTTATTTGACTTGATGAACATACGGCATATTATTGTTTGAAATAAAACTATTTAATGTTTATATTTACCTCTGATATACAAATATATGTTAAACTATATTTCAAAAGCAGCCTCCACTTTTGCCTCGTGTTTTATCTTCATGCATTAAAAGCTTTTGATTTTCAGAAAAAGATAATTTCCCATCCATATTTGAAAAAACAACAATTATAAAAACAACCGAAAATCCATCCAAAGTCAAAATAACATGTTGTCCGCAGACAAACCAATTTCATCTGTTCCACAAATTGGAAAAAATCTAATTAAGGAAAATACAAAGCTGTAAATGACCTCTCTTTTAGCTCAATTTTAACAGCATTTTAATTAAAAATGGTTAGTTTCATGAGTAAATGTTGAATTTTGTTTTGCAAGTATTTAATATTTTCATACAAACTTTTTTGTTTGTTTATTTGATTGGATCCCCACTAACTTCAGCCACAGCAGTTGCTTATTGCCGTTCAACTTTTTACACAACCATCAAAAAGGTACCTTCATATATAAATATATGCTGTATGTAGTCTTTAAAATACACAGTAAACTCACTTTAAGAACACAAGCATATTGTATGTGAATATAGGTATGAATATGTTATCATGGCATATAAGGACATGTACTTTAACACATAGTATGAGTCAATGATATCTGCAATGATGTGGTCACACTATCTTTTCTCCCCTTTTAGTAGGATACTAAATTGCACACAACAACAACACTGCAGTCAGTATCGTCATGCCAACAGAGACAGATCACCAAGCGGAAATACATTTTGACAGTTGGAAGATTCAGGATGATTGACAGCATGAGAGAATCGAATGCTGGAGGTGAGAGGGAAGTTCCTGTTGTTGATGTGCAGCTGTTAGGAAGGTCATCCGTGTGTTCACATTGTACAAATTAATATGTAAAAATACTCGATTACAAGAGTACTGAATTGTGAAATATAACGGGCTGCTCAGTTCAAATGTGATAGTATTGTTCAGAAATCATAGGTTCATATTTGTATTTAGTGTCTCTCCTGGGACATGTCTCCAAGCTTTAATGTTCAAAAAGCTCCTTATTCTTCTCATACTGCCTGTGCTGCAGCACCTCTTTTCACCCTCTGTCTGAAACCAGAGCCAATCTGCTCTGATTGGATAGCTGGCCGGCTCTGTTGTGATTGGTCAACCGCTTAGAGATGTCCCGCCCCTTAGCCTATCCCGTACAATATGTTGGAGTGCTAGCCAATAGAAGCACAAGTGTCACATAGTGATGTCACCTTTGTACAGAAGGAGTCCAATGGATGCGTTGCAGGCTGGGATGTTAGCGTCTGCAGACTCTGCACACCATATATAACACATACAGGCAAACAAAAACAAAGCAGGGCTGCATATTTTATTATTTAGATAAATCCAACACGTAAGACTTCAGAAAACCATATGTTTTCCTTTACACTTCCCCTGACCAGCAACCATCCAATCGCAGCTTAGCAACCGTTACTATGCACAGCCGATCCGTCAAGGTTTTGGATTTAGAAATCGACGTTTTTTTGGCTCAAAATACAAAGCCCTATATGAAATAAAAGGACCCATTGTCTCAGAAATTACTATGAATTTATTGTGGGAAATGTGCCACCGCTATCGTAACCTGCATATTGAAATGTGCCACCGCTATCGTAACCTGCATATTGAAATGTGCCTGCATGGAAGAAAGAAACCTCGACGAGGCCTGTGTTGGCAGGCCAGAGCGAACACTCACATTACTACAGTGTGGCTGTGTGAAATGTTGCAGTAGAGTAATTCCATTATGCACAGTGTGGACGATACACACCATTCTGTTCACATTGAAATCATATGCATAGACAAAATGGTTGAAGTAGGTTGCAGGAATAAGTGAAGCACCATCTTGAATACATCTTAAAAATATATTTAAAATGTTAATGTAATGAGTCTCACGCACCTCCAACAAAGCAACATATGGTATACTTAACATAAAAGTCAAAATAATCAAGTTATCCAATAAAATCATGCAAAATGATTATGCAATGTGGGCGAGGAAGTCAAGACACGGCTGCCATCTTGAAAATAACTTGTTATGATTACATTTAATTCAGATGTAAATGTAATCATGACAAATGCGTGTGCTAGATTGAAAAAACACTGATGAACTGATGCAAACCACTAAGTGAAACCGTGTGTGTGTGTGTGTGTGTGTGTGTGTGTGTGTGTGTGTGTGTGTGTGTGTGTGTGTGTGTGTGTGTGTGTGTGTGTGTGTGTGTGTGTGGCCCAGAGGACCAAAGTCTCCTTTGATTCGGAACGAAAGGCCAGCGGTGGCAGCGGAGACTATCTGAGGCGATGGGAAACATGAAAGCAGGCGTCGTAATTATGCTTAACCCTCACCCCTTAAGTAGAGATTTGGTGATGCAACTTCCCTCTGCCTAGATGAGGCTGAAAACACACCAGCAGCTCTCTCCACCTATCACACATCTACATAAAAAAACAAATGTGTATTGTGCGGAAAATATCGAATAGAAGGAAGGAGAAAAAAAACACTTAAGGCAGAAAGCAGTTCTCGAAAAGCCTCTTATTTTGAAATAAAACCAACTCCATTTTGAGTTTGGACATGCAGCACATCACCTTCTATACCGCTGTTCACACTCACATGTATGTAACCACACACACACACACATGGGGACGTGCTCTCATTTATCTTGATGCCGTAATAACGCTAATGATATCCCATGGGTACCTCAAAGTGTAAAGGAGGGACTGGAGACGGAGAGTGGGAGAGTAAGAGTCTTTGTGAACAGTATGCTCTGATCTCTGTTGGCAGGAACGCCATTTGTGAGTCTGTATGATGTTTAAATAGAGACAGCCACTGACGCGTGCGCACACACACTCTCTAATACACAGACGAGTGTGTGTGTGCCGACTAGAAGAGACAGAGACTGGGGGAATGGAGAAGAAAAGAGGATTTAAGCGACACTGGCAGGCTCTCACACTGTTTTTAGGTCAATGACAAGAAGCCTATTCAACACTCAAGCACATGCACTAGTGAAAAAGTACACAAACACTTTCAGTGGTGCACACACGGGCTGTGTATAGGCGGAAAATATACTTAGCTGCATTTACTGTCAGTCCTCAACAAAGGATATCTGTAACGGCTAGAAAGGCTTGACAGATATCACACTCTCCGCAGCTCCGTTGTTTATTCTCTCCTCCGTGTCCATCGCTCCCTCAAACATGTAAACAAGAGTTTGCTGATGCTGTTTTTCTCATGGACGCGCTCCATTTCCTGTCCTGGTTTGGACACTGTGTACTCCTGACCCACAATATTGGCCCGGGTTCAAAGGGACAGTGTGTTTGTTTGTGTCAGTGTGTGTGTGTGTGTGTGTGTGTGTGTGTGTGTGTGTGTGTGTGTGTGTGTGTGTGTGTGTGTGTGTGTGTGTGTGTGTGTGTGTGTGTGTGTGTGTGTGTGTGTGTGTGAGTGTGTGAAGAGGGGAGCAGCCATACAGATCAAAGGGGGTTGAAAACAGTCTGTCATTCCGATAGGAAGCATCAACTCTCATACATATTCGTGTGTGTGTGTGTGTGTGTGTGTGTGTGTGTGTGTGTGTGTGTGTGTGTGTGACACATTTTCTACTTCACTAATAACTTATCTAACTTCCTCTCCACATTAACCAATAACATATTTGTCGTCTGTGCACTGTACATATTGACTGTGTGACTTTTGGATATGTGGAGTATTCAACGAATCAAATATTTATTGATATTCAGATTTTTTTATTTTGTATTTATTATATTATGTATTTATTATTTATTCAAAACAATTTAATGGCCGGATTGCAAACATGCATAATGCTTGCAAAACCTTTCTAGAAAATGTCTTCATTCGTTAATAGCAGGGGCGCTCCTTGCGAACAGGCAAGGCAGGCAACTGCTTGGGGCCCCGGACCAGAAGGGGGCCCCCAAAGAAGGTAGATTAAGAAGGTCCACAGCAACGACAACATGAAACACCCTTTAATTTACTGCAAAAACATGTCGGGAAACCCCCTCAAGGCGGCCCCATGCTGGTTCGAGGGGCCCCCAGTGAATGTTTGCCTAGGGCCCCCACCGACTATAGGATCGCCACTGGTTAAAAGTAATAATATTACATCAACAATACTGTCGAAAAGCTACATTTTTAAGAAATATCATAAATGTGTTCTAAAAGCCATTGTGTACCTCGACCAATATTTATAATAATCTCCGTTCGTATGCAGGACCGCCCTAATGTGGAGCTTTAAGAGAAACATCAGATTTTATGTACACAGTCATTTCTTTGTTGTGTTTTACCTATACCTTATGTAAAAACATGAGTTTTGTATTCTGAGTAAAGTGCATCTGCGCGGACTAGTCAATAAATAATAAGTATTAAAAAACAGGAAAGTTGCACACACTATAGAAGGGAACCCCCTTAACCCCTGTCACAAATTCACAACATGGATCAGATTGCATCGGAATGGGGTTGGATGAAAAGTTATGTGTAAAGTAAAAACTAAAACACCCCTTTATCTTAACTAATATGACATCATTGAGTTGACTAGTTGTACCATACATAACTCACAGAGGAGAGGCATGAATAATTGAAGATGGTGTAGGCTGATTCAACTCTTAATATATGAATGAGAACTCATGCATCACACGGAAACATGTAATGCTGAACCCAAGTTACAGATAGGCTATCAACTCTTTCCACGATCAGAACTGCACGCACAAATGGGGAATTATTGCTGATAAATATTTAATAATGTTCTTTATATGTTGCGCATTTCTTTTAAAACGTCACAGCTCTCACACTTTAAATCAGTGGTTCTCAACTGGTGGGTCGCGACCCAAAAGTGGGTCGCGGACCCGTTTCGAGTGGGTCGCGGTTGTGTGAGTGAAGAAAAAACAATTGACATTTTTTTTTTAATTTTATTTATTTTGAAGGCCCGATTTTCTAACGCTGTGCATTCAGTCGGTGTTGGACTGGATGTACCGGAGACCATAAACGGTTTTGAAAACTTCTGTCACGTAGTGATCATCTTCTCAATAAAATATCTTTGCTGATGTTTTTTCGAGTCTTCTGGCCAATCAGAATCAAGATTGTTGCCGGAAGTCCCCACGGAGAATAACTCTGCGGTAGAACTCTTCTTTATACATCCATGGGTACAACTTCAGATAGAAATGAACACGTAATGAAATATGACCCCCGGTTTGATGACTGACAGGTCACAGAACAATGGGAGCTATCTACCCTTACCCACAATTTAAAGTAAGTCACACAGACTATCTCCTCTTTACTCTTCTCGCAGCAAGATGTCAGAACAAAGTGAAAAACAAACAATGGCATAAAATATTATTAATATGTCGGGTAGTAATAGATTTATTTATTTTCTTCTTAGAGTGTACCAGAATGCATAGTTTATGTTAGTATTTCTAAAAATCCCCCCAGACCCCCCTGCTGGGGTTGGGTTTTCAGCATGTGTGCCTTTTTATACAGTTCAGCTTTGATTCCATCATCTCATTAAACCTTTTTTAAAAGCATACTTTAGTTCTGTGAAGAGATAAGGGATATATGCACTGTACTTCACTTTTATTAATATTGTATGCTGAAAAGCGTATATATTACAGCACGATTTTTTGTTGAATAGATTTGAGTGCTTCAAAATGTTGGGTCGCGATGTATTGACCAAGTAAAAAGTGGGTCCCGAGGCCTGACCAGTTGAGAACCACTGATTTAAATTATATTTCTTGTTACATTTTCTTGTTGTTTTTTCAATTTATGAAACAGCATGCACTTAATAGATATTTTAAAGGTCCCATGTCATGCTTTTCTGGTTATTACCTGTCCCCTTGTGTGTTATGTAGCTTTCACAATCCCTCAAAGTACACCCTGTAGCGAGTAAAACTCTAACACAGAAAAGACCTGTCTATGCTGCCCCAGAATGCCTCATTCGAGATTTCTCTTTTTCCATTGTTTACTTCTTGGGTATAGTGACGTAACGTAACGGAGCCGTTATGCTTGGACCAATCCGCGGACTTCCTCACACACACACACTCGGCGGGATGTTGCGAGGCTCGCTGCTGCGAGGAGCGGGACACTCACTGGTGTGGGGTCGGCGAGACACCGCGGAACTCAGCCTGGGCACAAACACAAACTCCCAGCCAGGCTGCGGGTGTGTGTGGTCGGGCTGGGATTCGCTGTGTCTCCCGAGGACAGAGGGTGAATACACATACTATACAGAGATGCTGTATGAGAAACCAATGTGAGTTTGGAAAATTGCACAATATAAATCTATTTTAGTAGACCTCAACAATGGAATTATGATCAGTAGAAATGGCCATGACATGGGACCTTTAAGAAATAACCCTTTAAGAAAATGCTTAAATTGGTTAAAACTACACTTCAAAATGTATTGTCTACAATCCCTTACTTACTCTTATTACACAACTCGATATCCTAATGATTTAAGGACAGTGGAAAGTGGTGTATTAAACATAAGGTTATTGGGATAATGCAAAATGTATGAGAGTTAGAAATGTGCTTTTCTCAGTTGAGAAACAAGAAGCTGGTTAAAGGCCAAACTGTGTCAACAGCGAGTGAGAAACGAAGAGAGAGACCAATAAATCAGGAGACTTACTGTCGATGGTTCCTGTGGGCATATCTGAGAATATCCAGTAAAGTGAAGAAAACAGTCAGGGTAAATCCAGGGGAAAAAGGTGAAGATTAAAAATGAAAATCAATCACAGCTCCTCGGGGGATCAGTTCTGTGCCTGGCAGCTCCGCTCGCTCGAGTGGGAAATCCAGCTGCTGCTGAATACCAACTCCCTCACTCTCATACAAATGTGCTTTTTCTTTCAGAGCAAAGATGCACATTTCAGAAACTGGATTTCAAATATTTCCCTTTTAAATCCATTTCTCTTTTATCCAGTTTGTTCTTTTCTTGGTTTGTCTGCCACACAATCAGTGTCGCTCTTTTATCTCCTCACCTTCCTTCAAAGCTTCTCAACCTATAACATTAAAATCACATGGATTGTGGCTATAACATTACACCTTCTTTAATATTAACATAATGTGCGCTTAGCAACGGGGCTTACAGAAATCATGTGCCAACATTTTTAGACGCCAACAGCTTTTAACCACTTGCCAGCATTTAGAGCGGGGTGGGGAACCTTTTTCCTCTCAAGGGCCATTTACATTTGTTCAACATCCTCCGAGGGCCGTACAAATGATTGACCTCTGCTTAAAGATACTAAAATCACAGCCCATTCAATTCGCCTTTCTTTCATGCTGTGCAAAGAAACAGCAACCTCTTGATCCAGATATCTCACCATGACTCGCGTATGCATGCACGTGCAGGGTGTGGCATGACCACCAAAACAGAAAGATATGGACACATGATGTGTGCAAATCATAGGTGCAAATGTATTTAGTTTCCTATCCATGTGAACATGATTTAAGTGTGGGGGGGGGGGACCTAACCTCCTCTAGGGGGGTCTGGGAGGCATGCTCCCCCGGGAAGATTTTTGTTTAAATGTTGAAGTTAAAAGCATCAATCTGGTGCACTTTGAGAGCAACATTAAGAGTTCCATGGAAACATCTCTCAACACCCAGAAACAGAACTGGAAGCAGATTTTCTTTTTAGATATTTTACAAATCACTCCCTTTTTAAACTGTATTGTTTATTGATAACAACTGTTTTTACCGTCATATAGTATTTTATTCCTGTTGACTTTATTCTCTTATTTTTTTATAACTAAAATGATCATATAAAGATGGGCCTTTACCTCACTGGTTGTCGAAAAAGCTTCTTATATTCGTTAGCATAGCTAGCTAACCAGATGCTAATAACACAAAGTTATTGACTGTATGATCAGTATGACCGATGAGCAGATCGCCACTGGGCTTACAACTAAGACACAGCCACGCAAAAACTGCAGCATGTGTATGGCTCCTTATCTGAAGTGCCGGAGCAACGTTCTGGTGCTCTCCGTCTGAACCCCTGTCAGACGAGATATATACCACGTGATGACACGTTAGGCTCGTGTTGTGTTCAAGGACCCTGACCGTGGCCAGGAAAAACAGGCTCTCGCTTGTTTAATTATTTTGCGGTCTAGATTTCTTTAATTTTTTTCTTTTTTGCATGTGTTTATAAATTACCTCGAGGGCCGTACCAAATGGTCTCGCGGTCCGTATACGGCCCGGAGGCTCCGTCCCCACCCCTGATTTAGTGCATCTAACTACGGTGGGCAACAGGTGCAAACGCACTACAACGGCTCAAAACATTTCCATCAGAGGCCTGTACTACGAAGCTGGTTCAACCTAACCTGGATATGTTTGAGTTAGCCGGTTGGCCTAATCCAAAACATACGCGCTCTCGCTAAACGGTACTACGACGCGGGTTATCAAGTGGATCGCTCAAGCCAGCCGTGCCCTATCTAGTTAGGTGCACGTTCACATGAAATAGGTGGTATTTGGAGCATTCGACCAATCACAAACATGGACAAGCGTAGTGACAGCGCAGCGTCATACTTCCTGGATGAAAAGTCAACTATATAATTAGACAAATATGAAGACGTTAAACTTTAACATCCATGACTTAAACACTTTATCCAGGATAAAAGCCACATAGCTGCACCTGCAAGGTGAATACAGCTGCTAACAGAAAAAGTGTTTAATGCGTACATTAACAGGTTTATGATATCACTGCCCCGTCTAAGACACAAGTGGATCTGACTTTAATTACATTTGTCTCGAGTGTTTCGTCAACTTAATGTGTTGCTTAAAATAATACTTCTGCATACAGTATGTGACACTGTGAGTGTTGCACGGCCAGATACGGCTCAGCTGACTCAGATAAGGAAATATATGATACATTATGATGTGATATGCCACGGACTGTACTTAATGTTACTCTGATCCGGTTACTTATGTTGTGGCAGATATTTAAGTAAGCTTTCTTAACGCTAATGTTATAATAGTCAGATTGCTCTGAAGATGGGAGGTGATATTCTATTAATTTTCACACAGTCGGTGATGTTTGCCGGCCGTCTTTCCTGCAACGGCAGCTTTTCTGTATTTCCTTTCTCCTGTAATATGACTTGATCGCTTTAAACTGCACACACTGAGCTCTGATTGGTCAGCAGCAGTGGCGGCCAGCCCATAGGGGCGCTAGGGGCGCCGCCCCACTTCTTCCCACATACAACAAAAAATCTTTAAAAAAAAATTAAATAAAAAAATATATATTTAAAAAATATATATTTAAAAAATATATATATTTTATATTTTTATTTTTAATGAACAAGGTAAATATCATACAATTGGTATCAGTAAAATGTATAATCTACAATAAAATCTCATTTAAAATGTTGTTACGATGTCTAAAGTTACTGATAAGTCACATGTTTCCTGCCTGGCCTTGCCCGTGGCATTAGTTTATCATTACCGGGCGCCGTGCAAGGAGCCCTCGAGCCAAACAGCAGCAACCAGCACGTTGCAAAAGTCTCAATAGTAAACTGTGCCGCCGAAACATAATTTCAGCCAATCAGCGCCGTCAAATATTTTGGTCACGAGGGCGCTCACGTTGGCACCCACGTTGCTTACGTGCGTTGACGTGAGTTGTTTTTTAGACCCGTGAGTGACCAAGGTGACGCAGTAGTTGGATGAGAATGGTGTGCAGGTGGAGTCGCCGGACCTCGGTCCGCACCCAATTCCGTGCAAGAGCTACTCTCCAATCCTTTCGAAAGGAGAAGTTTGGGAGATAAATTGATACTTAAAGACCTTGGACCGGACCAACCCAATTTGTATATATCGCAGCAAGCTCGTGAAAAAGAAAAAACGTATCAACGAGGCTTCTCACGTAGCTGGTACACCAGAAAGGCATGGCTAGCTGGATGCAAACAGGTAAATGCTGTCTTTTGTTTCCCATGCTTGCTCTTCAAACAGCCAGGGACAGATACCATCTGTTCAGAAACTAGACACAAGTTAAACAAGTACAAACCACAGACTGTCTGTGTCATGGCGAATACAGTCGCTGGTTTATTTATGTCTGTATTGGCCGTTGTTGTGAGTGTGGACGGTCGGAGCATATATAACGTTAACTTAGCCAAGCTCCATTTAGAAAACACGCATTCTAAAAGGTGTTTCGCCTGCCGTCTGTCTGCAGACTTGTCAAAGCATTAATTCATGGTTTTTACTAACCGGTATCAGTATGTTGTTACGTGTATTACAATTTAATCACGGTAAAATATGTTCATTTTGTTGTAGTTGTAGCTCCTGAGCCAGCGCGTCTTGTTGTTGAATTATGCGAGTAAACACAGCTGGCAGCCGCGGTGAAACTCGAGCGACTAGAGCGATGCGATAGGAGCGTTTAGAGTGAAGCGAATATTCGCATCGCGTCCGGTCTGAACGCAGCATTAAAGCGAGCTCCGCGCTGCACTGGAAACATGCCATTACATCACCAGAAGTCCTAATTTAAGGGGTCATTTCTTCCAAAAAAAATGTTTTTACTCACTATATCAACAGCCCCACCAAAATATTTTCCACCAGCCGCCACTGGTCAGGCAGGCAGTGCTTTCACTGAGTTGAGCTCTTAGCCTGCAACCTAACCTGCTCTGGGGCAGGTTAGCCGCACAGCATTTGTTACCATGGAGATCTAGCCTGCTAAAAAGAGAACCAGCGTCGTAGGACCGGAAACCCCGAGTTTTCCCTGAAGTTAGCCGGCTAAGCGAAAATCCTGCTTCGTACTATACCCCCCTGGAGAGACGCGCTGCAGCTTCAGAAACAATTCAAATATAAAAACACAAATGTGGCAAAACATCTCCACTAACTTGGCAACACATGCCCAGCATTTAGAAAACCGTGACCAACTTGACAAAACATGCGTAGCATTAACTAAAAGCGTTGCATAAACAGAAGGCTGCAAGAAGCTCAAAACATTAGCTGTTTCCAGGGGACACTAAAAAGTGACGCACTCACCTGGGATCGCTTGTTGACGCTTGTTGACGTTCGGGCATTTCAAACTTGGCCAACTGACACTGTTGTTGAAAAGCTGCCTAGATTGTTATTTTTGGCTTATTTTAACAATGTGATCGCATGATGTTGACATCTTGTAGATTGTTGCTTTTAATGCTTTTACATTGTCTACTGTTTTTACTTGTACTTGTTTATGGTGTGTGAGCTGAGCTTTGTGATTTTGTGTATGTTTTGTTTGTTTATTTGACTGTACAGCACTTTGGTCTGGAGGTTTTAAAGTGCTTTATCAATAAAGCTGTATTGTGTTGTATTCCTTCCAATATTTTTTACAGCAAATCAGAAGTCGGCCAAACTATAAAAAATCGTGAAATTCCTGAAATAATATTTACAAAAAAGTACATTATGATCTCTCAGAAGACGACCCCACCTGCCTGTTTGGTATCTAGACTACAGTAAACACACATTGATTTGGAATCAGCCTGTTTGGATTGATCAATTAAATGTATTGTAAATATCCTGCTTAGATGTTGTATATATTTCAATATGATCACTGCTGAGAGGCCGGACCTTTCCTTCTGTTTTGAATGGGTTTCAACAGTTGTGACAACAGTGTGTTAGCATTTAAAGGGGACCTATCATGCAAAATGCACTTTTTGATGTCTTTTATACATAAATATGTGTCCCCGGTGTGTCAGGGAACTCACGCAGCGTCAGAAAATAAAACCCCCTCTCTTTTCCTCCGTACCCAAATCTCTAAAAACGGAGCTGATCCAGATTTGCGTCCGATATGACGTAATATCTGAAATGTGGATCCACGGCACTATCAGAAAGTTGCTATCAGAAACAATGCCCGACTGTTTTGGACGTAATATGGTCGGTGTTTACATTAGCATCGCTAACACTCAGAGCTAACCTGTGCTGGAGAGCATGTGTGTGAAGAAGCAGGAAATAAAAAGGAACTCACCTTGTGGTATAACCGGCAAGAGAGAAAGCCTTTGAGCTCCAGACTGTTTCAGAAAGAATCCTTGATAATCCATGATATGGCGTTTCATCACCGCAGTATTTAGTTTAGACAGTAGCTGCCGGGTCCCGCATGAGCTCAGACCCCTCCTTTATTTTTATCAATTTTTTTTAAAGCTTTATACCCAGAATCAGCACTTTTGAAAGGGGTATGAGGCATGGCTAGAATGGGTGATCGGTTTGGTATTTTGAGCGAAACACTTCATAGACATGTTTTTTATATATTTGTATATATCTGAGACCTGTGCTATTGCCTACAAATAGCATGATAGGTGACCTTTAAAGAATGTGTTGAGTTCATGAATTTAGGAAAATATGATGATTGTGCTAAAGCAATGAAATATGATTCACACATTCACTTCTGTTTCACTGTCTGTTTGAAGACTTTGATATATATAATTAAAAACACTTGAAATAATTCCTCTTCCAGAAACAAACAGAGTCTGTGATGTGTCAGGCCTCATTAGATAAAATATTCCAACAGCAATGTGTTGCTTTCTGGCCTCCATTATCTCCAAGGCTTGAGACTGGATTACTTCCAACAAGCTTCTAATTATACGCTTTCAGATGATGACAAATACGATGCATGATTAAGTTGTTTCTTAAAGCTACTACGCGTCTTAATAGAGCCTTTTAAACACTCGAAGGTTTCAGCTCGCTCTCTTAAATGGTGTGGTGACAGAGAGTAGAATCAGATTGCAGTGGATGTAACATCTGTAATGGAGATGATTATCTTTTTACAGCACACTCAATCTTCCAGGATGCCAAAATCCTGTCGTACTCTTTTGAAGATTTGGTTTTTATTGTGGCTTTATATTGTATTTAACATTCCAGCAGAACACTGACATGTGGTTACAAATCACTCTGAAGCTGCTTTGGTGCTTCACTGAAAACACTGAAGAATGAAGAGTTTCAGTGAAATCAACAACAACGCTCCGTGTTAAAACCTAATGGCTGCCATAACTCAACACCTAGCACTTCCCTATAGACCGTGTATCTGTTTGTACGTGCGTGTGAGTGTATGTGAGTGTGCATGCGTGCGTGAGTGTGTGTCTGTGTGTGAGAAACATTGATTCCTCTGTTCTCAGATGATTTAGACGGTGTTTGTTTTAAATGAGTCCATTTAATGGCTGCTATGTTTACAAGTCCTGCAGGATGCTTCAGCTGTGGAGGGATTCCAATAGTAAAACAAAACAAATACAGAGACAATTCATCTGTAAAAATACAATACATTCAAACGTGTCTTTTATTTGATGTTACAGGATTTAAGTGGCTGTGTTCGAAAACCATACACATTGGTGGAGAAGGTATACAGACCCTTTCCTGTAGTATCTTTACCGGACTGTAAGTTAGTATAATAAGTCAAGTCAAAAGTAAAAGTGCCAAATGCAGAATTGTCTAAAGGTTTAAAAAAGAAAACTCCCAATAAACTCATAAATATTCTAAATAAAAAAGAAAAACACGTTAAAGCATTGTTCTTTTCTCATTCTCTGTACTTTGTAGGGTATGGCCTAGTTTAATTCATTACAAAAATCATATTTATTACATATGTAATGGAGTAAAATGTCCAATACCTCCCTTTGCTTAAAGCAAGGTGTCCAAACTACGGCCCCGGGGGCCAAATGCGGGCCGTAGCCCACTTTTAATTGTCCTGCAACAAATGCTAAAAGTATAGATATGGCCCATAGCTTTGTTTGTTTTTCTGTATGTGGCCCTCAGTGAAAAAAGATTGGACACCCCTTGTTTGAAGTGACATGAAAACGAAATACTCAAGTAATGTACAAATACCTTGATTGTAACATACATAATAATAATAATAAATGCACTTGTGAGGTCTTTTTCCACCTGTCATGCAGTGCAGGAGATTTGATGTGTGGTTGTGTGTGTGTGTGTCTTCTGGGATCTCCTGTGCCATCCTGAGGAAAGCTACCGTCTCTGCAAAAATGTGCCCTCAGGCGACAAGACAGGATTAGTTTAAGAGTGTGTGCTTGGCATACATGTCACTGTACATGTCTTTTTCTCAGCGCCTGCATGAGTGTGTGTGTGTGTGTGTGTGTGTGTGTGTGTGTGTGTGTGTGTGTGTGTGTGTGTGTGTGTGTGTGTGTGTGTGTGTGTGTGTGTGTGTGTGTGTGTGTGTGTGTGTGTGTGTGTGTCAAGGACAGCTGTTCCTCCTGCTTCTTGTTAGGCCCTCAGGCAGATCCCCGTCCAGCCTGTCCAAACGCTCCTTTCTTCAGGGGACAGCAATAGACTCATCGTTCTCCGTCCTTAAGAAATCCTTCCCAGCGGCAATCAACACAATCTGAAACCCACACCACTCAACATTTCTGTTTGTCTAATTTCAGAGCTGGCCGCCCAGGACTTGGAAGTGTTGAATATAATATCGTCTCTCCCTGCATGTTTCAAACATCCCTGCCTGTCGATACTGCACAGAGTGCCCTGAATGTGACCTTATTTAACTTTCATTTTACTAACGTGTTCTTGCATCTTTTTTGAATACTGTTTTATTTACTTTTTCTTCATCTGTTCTGTCACCTTTGCTGTAAGAATGTCAATTTCCTCTCTGTGGGATGAAGGGGATTTTTATTTCTGATAACCAGGGACATTTTTTAATACAACCAAATGAAAAACAAAATATACAGGAGTTGCAAACTTAGAGAAGGGTTTGTTCTGATGTATGGGAACAATTATTAGATATTTAACTTCATTAAAACCCATAATATTGCCTTCTACTCAAACCAAGGGTCAATCTCCAGGTCTGAAAGGTGAAGATGATCCGAAGTGCCTTAAACTTGTATTCACTGTAATGTCCAGCAGGGGGCGACTCCACCGGTTAAAGATAGAAGTCAAATTGTATAGAAGTTCATGAGAAAATTACCGTCCTTCTTACTTGTTTCATTGAGTCAGTAAACATGTTAATGGACTCAATTGCTAGTTTCGAGTCTTCTCCAATACAGCATGTTTGCAAATCTTTGAGAAAATAGATGATATGAGGGTATACATTGGGTTGACAGCTAGCTTCTACTGTTTTGTCAATGTTTTTGTCTGAAAACTTAAACCTGTTGACCTTATGTTTATTTTATTTAATCGTTTATTTGGCAGGGACAATGCACAGTAATGAACACTTAAAACATTCAAATGTATCAAGTGTAACTGTGCCAGGTTTAGCTTTGAGCTCATTTCCATCCCAGTCCCTCACATAAAACATTTAAGAAGTTTACATTTTACAAACATAGAAAAAACTAAATACATGATATGCAAAAGGTGCAAAAGAGCAAGAGCAGCATACACAGAGGCGCGGGAAGGTATTTTGAGTGGGGGTGCTGAGGTGCTGGACTCCAGTGAACGCTATTACGGGCACTATAGAGCACGCACAAAAGCACTCCCCACACGCAAACACACAGTACACCCGCGACTGTTACAATGAAGGCTCGATAATCAGCTCACGGCATATAGGCAGGGGTAAAGTGCTATTTTTTACGAGTGGGGAGCGGACCTCACCTCCTCTAGGGGGGGTCCGGGGGGATGCTCTCCCGGGAAGATTTTTGTTAAATATTGAAGTTAAAAGCATCTATCTGGTGCACTTTGAGAGCAACATTAAGAGATCTATGGATACATCTCTCAACACCCAGATGAAACACAACTGTAAACAGATGTTCTTTTTCTTTATGGATATTTTACAAATCACTCCCCTTTCAAACTGTATTCTTGTTTTACTGCCATATAGTATTTCATAACTGTTTTTCCTTTATTCTCTTATTGTTTTATAACTATAATGATCATATGAAGGTGTGCCGCGGAAATAATCTTTTGAATAATTTGTGACCAAACCGTTTGAGACCCACTGAGATAACTTAGACTAAAGTTAACTATCTAAACACTCAGAGAGTCCTTTAGCTCACCTGAGCCTCTCAGTCTGAGAGGAGAGCTCTCCTCCAGCTTGTTGTGTGTTGCTCCTTATATCCGTTAGTGCAGCTAGCTAACCAGATGCTAACAACACGGTCCCTGCTGCTGGCATGCATCTCTCTCTCTCTCTCTCTCTCTCTCTCTCTCTCTCTCTCTCTCTCTCTCTCTCTCTCCTCTCTCTCTCCTCTCTCTCTCTCACACACTACTTGTGCTATTTCCGCACACACACACACAGAGCCGAGCTTGAATGACACAAGCACACTTTTATTTCCATGCAACTCTCTGATTGGTCTGGTGTCATGCCTCTGTTGCATTCACTGAACACTGGAAATTACACTCCTGCCGTCCTCTCTAGTGTCATGATGAGGTTCACGTAAAGCACGGTTAATGTATTATATTATTGAGGTAGAATTGTCCGGGGCTACAGAATTGTAGCCAACAATGTGGAATTGATTGGCTACATATTACACAGATTATGCACAGCGGGAGCAGCAATAACCGTCAAATAATAATTCAGACAGGGGAGCTCCGCACCCCCGGCCTGCCGCTAGGGGGTGCTGCAGCGCCCTCAGCACCCCCCTTCCCGCGCCTATGAGCATACAAAAGCATTTATGACATGGTAATGAAATATAGCAGCAACGACATATAAAGTGCAAGAGGAGATACAAGAGCTACATAAAGAGCAAAAGGAGATACAAGAGCTACATCAAGTGCAAAAGGAGATACAAGAGCTACCTAAAGTGCAAGAGGAGATACCCCTGTGTTAAAGTTCATTTAGCGGTGATTGCACGTCTGTTTGTTTCTCAACCATTCTCTGAGTTGACCTTTGAAACTATTGAGAGTGGGACAATCCCGTATCTCAGTTGGGAGGCTATTCCAGAATGAGCTGCCTTTAATGGAGAGGACATTTTGTCCTAAAGTGGTCCGTCTGTGGTGGACCTCACAGTCTCCTCTGGTGTCTGACCTAGTGCAGTGTCCAGTGTGTTTTCCGTGGATAAATTCCCCTAAGGGAGAGGGGGCAAAACACACATACTTTAAAAGACTTAAAATGGTCAAAGCTCAAGTAATTGTGTTTTTCAAGGATGGCACAGTGGTGGTATGAATGTGGCTTTCTGTCAAACACCTTGATAGCTCTCTTGTACAGCTGTTCTATGGGTTTGTGGCACAAGCAAACGACCAGTTTGTAAAACAGTATTCAATGTGGGATAGAATCATACAGTGGAGGTATGACTTTGCATTGACAGTTAAGAAAGGTCTGATTTGTTTAAAATGTTGCAAGTTGAATTTAATAGTATTGGATACTTTCTTAATATGTTTCTTAAAAGTCAAGTTCGAGTCCAGTATGACTCCAAGATACTTGAAGTGGGGGACTAGTTCTATTTAGGGCGGTGGTGGCGAAGTCGATAGGGACTTGGCTTGGCAACTGGAAGGTGACCAGTTTAAGTCCCGGCAAGACCAAGTGCTACCGAGGTGTCCCTGAGCAAGGCACCGTTCCCCACACTGCTCCCCGGGCGCCGTTCAAAATGGCAGCACACTGCTCCTAACACTAGGATGGGTCATATGCAGAGAAACAATTTCCCCACGAGGGATTAATAAAAGTCCATCTTAATCTTAATTTCTGCTGCGTTTAAAAACACGTTGGATCCTTTGATTTTGACTGGTCGTTTACTGAACATCATGCATACTGTTTTTGTTTATGTTTAACAGTAAGCAAATGTTGTTCTGCCAGTGTTGAACCTTGTCCAAAGCATTTGAGAGACAAGATGTGATCATTTCAGTGTTTTTCCCGTGTATAAAGAAGACCGCATCATCGGCATACATTTGCACATTCAACTTTTTAAAGTTCTTTAAAGTTAAGTGTACCATTTTGGTCTGCTTCAAACGTTTTACTTATCATTCTTAGTTTTACTTTGAGTAATCCTCTCAAAAACGAGGATAGTAACAGCAGGAATGCCAACATCAAGGCATCGTAACTATAAACAAACCAGTCATGGTAACTATATCAACCTTTTAGATACCAGCCAGCATGCTTTTCTGACCCTCAACAACTTTCACAGAGGATATATGAGGAAAAGGGTTCAAGTTTCAGGTACCTTCTCATGACAAAAGGGCTGCAGAATGTTTAGAAAGTTTGTGATTTGGAAAGCAGTCTATTGATAGTGAAATTGACTTGAATGTCCACTTTGAGCAACAAGTGTCCAATCTTAACGACTCTTACAAGAGAGACATTTCTTCACATGTTGAAAAAGACTGAAACAACTCATCAATTAGATAAAAAAAGATCAACACAATGTACTAGAATACCCTTGTGGTGAGGTTGTTGCTTCACTTGCTGTACAAATGATCTTTGAACCATAGCTAACAAGGAAAGAGACATAACATGTTTAAATATGTTTAATGTGTAAAGTTTTGTCAGCTCTTTTTTGTGTTTAATTACTTTGGTTCATGTTATTATAATTGTTCTGTCCCTGTAGGCCTATGTCTCATTTAACTTACTGGCTACTTTGTGAGAAATGTCTCCCAACAAACTCCTAGCTAAGCATTTTACCAGCATCTCGGAAAACTTTTCTTTCAGCTTACAGCAGCTTTTCAGCCATGCCTTTAAAACCCCCCTGAGGTTTCACCTGCAGCTACCATCACACACCCAGAAATACAGCCAATCTCATAAAGGAATATTAGGAAAGACTTGGCTCCCACTTTCCTCTCTGCGGAATAAAATGCAGTAAATTAAACTCCGCACACTGACACAAATGTCTCTCTAGAGGGCAGTTACCTAACTGTTACAAAATGTTTAGTCAAGTAAGGTAAGTGTGGATGCTCCTAAGATCTTCTAATGATTACTAACGCATGCAGCTGCACCATCCTTTAACCTCTCGGCAGAAACACAGCTAATATTTGTTCTTCCCAGCATGTTTATTCAAAACTAAAAGCTGCACAGGTGTCTCTTTTAAAACTCAATAATGCTGTGCATGCCAATTTGGGGTTTCTTTTTGGTCTTGGGGTTTTAAAGAGGACATATTATGCTCAGTTTCAGGTTCATAGTTTGGCTTTTTTGTGCGTGTTTACATCAAAAGAGATCTTCTCATACTGCCTGTGCTGCTTAGAGATGTCCCGCCCCTTAGCCAATCACGAACATCATGATGGAGCGCTAGCCAATGGAAGCACGAGTGATACATAGCGATGTCACTATTTTACGGAAGTACAAAACTGTATCGTACGATGTCTAACTTTTTACTCTTTGTGTCTCTTTTACATACATTCAACCTAAACTTTGCACTGTGGAATGAATCCATCTATATTTTGAGAATACAATTTGAAGCAAACAGCCCCGATACTACCCTTAGTATGCATTGTGCTTTATAAATACATCTGGCTTTTCTATCAGCAGTGATACCATCTCTAATGCATTAGCTGGAAAAATAAAAATCCCTCCGTCTCCCCTGAAATTACCTTGGCAGGTAATACCGCAGAAATGCCCATATTGAAGATATCACACATGACCCCTGCTGATTGGAGCCACACTTAATACGGCAAAGATTATTTTTGCTTTGCCCTGAGACGGGACCTCTGCAGGAACCTCTTCCTCGACTGAAACAGAGTTCAGGCTTTCCAAATGTCCCTCTGGAAAGCAGCGGCTGATGTTAATCCAAACAAAAGAAATGAGAAATAAAACCCAAAGATAACACATTTTAGAGTGGAAACCAGGCCTTCACTGTGGACAATAAAAAGAGGAGGAAGATAATAAGAGAAATGTCTTTAGGTTGATCAGCCATTTTAAACAATTTCTACACAATAAATACTCTTTAACTTAAAAAATACATAATTTGCTAATTGTTGTGTTCAAATGTCTATTTTGTGCCTCTACTTTGACATTTTTACATGCATTAATGTTCAAAAAGCTCTATATGTTTCTCATACTGCCTGTGTATCTCAACATCTGACTTAAGAACAGTACTTGAGTAAATGTACTTCTACCTCTGTCTGGGAGTCATGTGTTATTGACGTATCAGAGTACACACATTATAGCCTGAAGCAAGGGGGTACACGGTTTGTTTTGTATACGGGCAATCCCCACAGGAGCAATTTGGGGTGAAGTGACTTGCCCAGGGACACAACGACATGCTGACTGCAGTAGGGTTTGAACCTGTGCTCCCCCGATACGAACACCAACGCACTAGCCCACTACGCCACTCGCCTCCCTCCCTCCCTCCCTATCACGTTCAATGATTTGGAGCGCTAGCCAATAAAAAGCTTGAATGTTTAGGAAGTAAACAAAGGAGTCAAATGGAGGCGTTTCAAGCAGGGGGGGGGGGAGTTTGTGGGAGAGAAACTCCCTCTGGAGGGAACACAGGGGGTGTTTCTCAATGGCGAGTAAAGCTGCTCCAGAGCCAACATTTCAAGCATACTACGTCATCGAGTGCCGCCTAAGTGCTGTTCCAATGTCCAGCATACTTGAAAATCTACCGAGCCCGGCGTACTTCGTTTGGAGAAATTTCGAGGCTGCACAATAAAAAATCCCCACAATGCTTTGCGCACGGACCAATTTCCCCAAATCTGTGGCGGAAAATGTAAGGCGGGGCCTCTCATATGACGTACACATGCACACTTGCTCGCCTGTTCCACTTTTCGTTTTCCGAATGCCAGGAAGGATTCTTACCTCGCTTCTGAAGCAAGTGACTCGGAAGACATGTGCTACCAAGCAAGCGTACTCGCGATTGAGAAACAACCAGGGATTTTATCCTTTGCAGACCATTTACATGCACACAAACCTATATAACACACTACAGGAAAGGGGAAACCCCAAAAAAAACATTATAGGGCCTCTTTAAAGAATTTGCAAACGTATACAAACAGAGAAAAACATGCAATAGATACGTCTAACAGAAGTTGTGAAAAAATAAAAATGTAAACTGTATTTAAATTTTGCAAAAAATAGAATATTTTTTGTCTATTGCAATAAACCTTGGTCCACTAACTCTCAATACGAAGATGGATGGAGAGAACTCAGCAGTTATTAGGCCACAGGCTGTATTAACGTTTAACAGGGAATACAATTATACAGGACTTTATATTGGCTTCTGCAGAGAGGCTTTCTGAGATTGCAGGGTTTAAATGGAGGTTAAATGCCTTCTGTCATCTATAAAACCACATGTACTGTATGACACCAAGCATGTGTTAGTGTGAAGGTCGATGTGTTATGACGTTGTTTATGAATGTGTTTGTGTGGATGGATTTTGTGTTCTATCAAAACCGATAACCAGCAAACCCAAAAGGCTTCACTATTCATACAGACATGAATATGATTAAATGTTAACTCAGTATTTTATTAAATCTACTCCACGACCATTTCTTAATATTCAGCCCTCGTGAGTCCTCGGGGAGAGCATTAGTATCAGCAGATGTCGGGTGATTGTAATATCCAAAATTCTCTCAGAGATATCAGCGATCTTTGCCTCGCTGCCTTTACTAAATGATTCCTGCGACAACTTTATCTCTTTTCGAGCAGCTCTAAGTTTTACATTTTGTTGTGTCTCGTCAAATGTGTTTTGTTTATGTATTATGTCTGTCATTCCAAGTCTAGTCAGGTTTTCATGTTATTTCACGTCATGTCATGTCTGTTATTTATGTCATTTATCTCTGGTCAAATCCCTGTGTTTCATGTCATGTCTCGTTTTCCATTTCCTGTTTTATTTTGTACTTACCTCGTGTCTCATTTCAGGCGCTGTTACTTCCTGCCTTTGTGTGTTTTCCCGCCATCGTCAGCGTCTGTCCCGCCCCTGATTGTTTCCACCTGTTCCTACTCACCTCTTGTTTAAAGGTCTCATCATGTCATGGCCATTTCTACTGATCATAATTCCATTGTTGAGGTCTACTTGAATAGATTTATATTGTGCAATTTTCCAAACTCACATTGGTTTCTCATACAGCATCTCTGTATAGCAGCGACATGCAGTCAGGGGAGGCAGGGGAGGCAGAGCCTCACCTGTCATACTCCAATGTAACGGAAAAACAACTAAAGAAAAACTAAATAATAATAATAATAAAATGTCTCCACTGATCTGTGTTGTAAATGTGATTTATGTTTGATTCCAATCGCTTTTTATGGTCAAAATCAGCAAATTGGCCGAGCTCCGCTACAACTACGGGTAGCGATGAGAAGTGAGGCAGGGACGAGCTCTGCCTCTCGTAAGCCCACAGTAACTGGCTGGAGTGCGTGCACTAATTTAACGCGGGCACTTATTTTGTGAGCGTGCTCAAGCCAGATACTGTGGGGTGAGGTGAGGCACAGTTGAGCTCTGCCTCACCTCAGAATGCGTCACCCCACAGAAACTGGCTGGAAAGCGGGCCCTAAGCGCATGCCTGCACCATCTCACTGTATGTCACCAATGTAATGTTTGTAGATCCCTTTATTATATTTATCCTCGCCATCCATAGTCTCTAAATAATTTATTTCACGTATATATGATATTTAGGCTCGCTGGTCTCATCATACAACGGCAATGAAAAAAGCACCAGGGGAGGCAGCCATAACCTCTGCCGCACTGAAGGGGGCGCAAGTGAGCCCACAGGTTCTTGTTGCTACTGTTATTCTACCCAGAGACAGTAGACGCAAACAACAAGCTAGACTTTTTAAACTACAGGAAGATAAGGAGGACTTTTACAAAAAAGTAATTGTTGTCCAGAAGGATAGCAAGAGGCGCATTCACACTGCGGTACTTTTCCCACAAAGGTTCATGCGAACTTAGTTCATGAGAACTCTTTTATCGCGTTCACACCAAAAAGAGCCGGTACTAAAATTAGTTAATGTGAACCTTTTTACCCCCTCGAAAGTCCCTGCTAGAGAGCAGGGACTTTCGAGCGGCTCTTTTGTGAGAAAAGAGCTATATTTCTGATTGGCTGGGCGGATTGCAAACCACGCCCCGTAAAACTCCCAAAATGTTTTGTGAAGCCGCCATTTTATTATCCTCGCATTAGCATTATTAGCATTAGCATTAGCCCAGCGCAGAAACGCAGAGAGACTAACGTATGGCAACACAAAATAAAACATGGGAGCGGTGGAGATGAGGAGGTGTCGGCGTTCTGGCGATTTACTCGGAAGGCTTCAGTAGAAGCTGCTGGGAGTCCCAGCAGCTTCTACTGAAGCCAGTCCCCAACTCCGGGGACTTCCGGCCGGGGACTGTGGGCGGCAGTAAGGCAAGGCAAGGCAAGGCAAGTTTATTTATAGAGCACTTTTCAACACAAGGCAATTCAAAGTGCTTTACAACAAATGAAAGACATTAAGAAAATGGCATTTAAAATCAGTCATTAAAAAGAAAAGCTAATAAAATAAACATTAAAAGAAGAAATACATGGATAAACACTAAAAGTATACGCCGTGAAGTTGTTTGTAGCCTGCCAGTAAACCCAAAGCAGAAGAAGAAGAAGTGACGTCAGCGGCTTCATTTGCCTAATCCACCCCCAAGGACTTTTTCCGGTGTGAACGCGATCTGTACTTAGTTCATGCGAACTAAAGAGTTCGCATGAATTAAGTTCGCATGAACCTTTGTGGGAAAAGTACTGCGGTGTGAATGCGCCTATGGACTTCATCTTCAAGTCAGGTAAGACCTCAATTGTAATGAAAATGGGATCTTACTAAGAAAGAACAATCCAATATTTAGATTTTGGGTATCCTTTTGTTGAACGGTCTGTTTAAAATGAATCGAAGCATCAGACTAAAAAAGCTTTTGAAAATAACCGAATATTTCGATTAAGGTCAAAATATAATATTTGTAAATCTGACTTTGAAAGAGTCAGTGCCTCACCAGCCATGAACCTCACCGCACGTCACTGCTGTATAGTATGTGTATTCACTCTCTGTCCTAAACGGCTTGTTGGAGCTCCTGCCCCACCCTGTTTATTAGAATAACCTTAAATGGTAGGTCAGGCATGTGTGGGTCTTCGGTCCTATAAGGCAGGGCAAGTTTATTTATATAGCACCTTTCAACACAAGGCAATTCAAAGTGCTTAACAAAAAAAGAAAGACATTAAAACAATGGCATTTAAAATCAGTCATTAAAAAGAAAAGATAATAAAATAAACATTAAAAGAAAAAAATAAATACATGGATAAAAGTTACAGTGCAGTTTAAGATGTGAATAGTTCAATTAAAAGCACCGGCAAAAAGAAAAGTCTTTAGTCTGGATTTAAAAGTAGTCAGAGTTGCAGTGGACCTGCAGGTTTCTGGGAGTTTGTTCCAGATATTTGGAGCATAATAACTGAACGCTGCTTTACCATGTTTAGTTCTGACTCTGGGGACAGAAAGCTGACCAGTCCCTGAAGACCTGAGAGATCTGGATGGTTCATCATTTAGCAGGAGGTCAGAAATGTATTTTGGGCCTAAACCATTCAAAGCTTTATAAACCAGCAGCAGTATTTTGAAATCTATTCTTTGACACACAGGAAGCCAGTGTAAAGACTTCAGAACAGGAGTGATGTGATCCACTTTCTTAGTGTTAGTGAGGACTCGAGCAGCAGCGTTCTGAATTAGCTGCAGCTTTCTAATAGATTTTTTAGTGAGACCTGTGAAGACACGATTGCAGTAGTCCAGTCTACTGAAGATAAAAGCATGGACAAGTTTTTCCAAATCCTGCTGTGACATTAGTCTTTTAATCCTAGATATATTCTTTAGGTGATAGTAGGCTGATTTAGTAACTGTTTTAATGTGACTGTTGAAACTCAGGTCAGAGTCCATGACTACACCTAGATTTCTGGCTTTATCTGTTGTTTTGAACATTGCAGACTGAAGCTCAGCGCTAACTTTTATACGTTCTGCCTTGGCTCCAAAAACCATTACCTCAGTTTTATCTTTGTTTAATTGGAGAAAGTTCTGACACATCCAGTCATTGATTTGTTCAATGCACTTACTCAGTGTTTGAATTGGAGCATAGTCTCCTGGTGAAATTGTTACGTAAATTTGTGTGTCATCCGCATAGCTATGGTAACTTATGTTGTTGTTTTTCATTATCTGAGCCAGTGGTAGCATGTAGATGTTAAAGAGAAGAGGCTCCAAGATGGAGCCTTGAGGTACCCCACATGTCATATTTGTCAACTCAGATGTGTATTTACCTATAGAAACAAAGTTTTTTCTGTCCTTTAAGTAGGATTCAAACCAATTTAGAACTGTTTTCGAAAGTCCCACACAGTTTTCTAGTCGGTCGAGTAATACGTTGTGGTCAACAGTGTCAAACGCAGCACTGAGATCTAATAATAATAACACTGAAGTTCTGCCACTGTCTGTGTTTAAGTGGATGTCATTGAAGACCTTTACAAGAGCAGTCTCAGTGCTGTGGTTTGGACGAAAGCCTGACTGGAACACATCGAAACAACTATTTAAATGCAAGAAATTACTCAACTGTTGAAAAACAACTTTTTCAATGATTTTACCTAGAAATGGCAGGTTTGATATGGGCCTGTAATTGTTCATTACTGAAGCATCTAGATTATTCTTTTTTAAGAGCGGTTTAATGACTGCAGTTTTCAGGGCCTGTGGAAAAATACCTGAGTGAAGAGATTTGTTTACTATATGAAGTAGATCTGAGGCCATGCAACGAAAAACATCTTTGAAAAATCCTGTTGGAATAATATCAAGGCAGCAGGAGGAGGATTTCAGAAGTTGAATAATGTCCTCTAGGTTTTTATCATTAATCTGATGGAATTGTGTCATGGTGTTTGAATTGATATTAGGTGGACATAGGGACAACACATTTACTGTACCTGATGCAGAGGCACTGACTGCTTGTCTGATTCTCTGAATGTTGTCAGTGAAGAAGGCAAAATCATTGCACGCCCTGGTGGATAGAAATTCAGAGGCTACTGACACTGGGGGGTTAGTTAGTCTGTCGACGGTAGCAAACAAGGCACGTGCATTGTTTTTGTTTTTGGTAATGATGTCAGAGAAGAAAGACTGTCGTGCGTTTTTCAATTCCAAATTATAAAGGCCAAGTCTCTCTTTATAGATTTCAAAGTGAACCTGGAGATTTGTTTTTCACCACCTACGTTCAGCTTTTCGACACTCTCTTTTTTCTGCTCTCACGGTCATGGCCTTTCTCCATGGAGATATTTTCTTCTCAGTCACTTCCTTTACCTTAGTTGGAGCAATGGCATCTATAACATTTTTAATTTTTGAATTAAAATGATCTACTAGCTCATTTACTGAGATGTTAGCAGGGGCAAGTGTGGAAGAAAAATTCTGAGTAAACATTTCCCTAGTATTTTCAGTTAAATTTCGCTTTGTGGTTACCTCTTTTTGAAAAATGTTGTGAACAGAAATAGAGCTCTCAAAAAACACACAGGAATGATCAGAGAGCGCAACATCAGTCACCACAACCTTAGAGATATTCAGACCTTTTGAGATAATTAAGTCCAGAGTGTGTCCCTTATTGTGAGTGGGCTCCGTCACATGCTGAGTCAGTCCATAGTTATCAAGAACACAAAACAGTTATTTTGCCCCTCTGTCCTGGGGATTGTCAACATGGATGTTAAAATCACCAACAATGACTAGACGATCAAAGTCAATACACACTATAGACAGCAGTTCAGTAAAGTCATCAAAAAAGCTTGCACAGTATTTGGGCGGTCTATAGATATTTAGGAACAGAGCTCGAGAGGAGCATTTCAGCTGAAGGGCCACATATTCAAAAGAATCAAAGTTCCCATAAGATGTCTTCCTGCATTGAAGGGAATCATTGAACAGAATAGCAACTCCACCTCCTCTCTTATGCATTCTTTCCTGACTCATAAAACTAAAGTTGGGAGGGGTTGATTCGATAAGAACAGCTGCACTGTTATTTTGTTCAATCCAAGTTTCCGTTAAAAACATAAAATCAAGATTTTGCTCAGTGATAAAATCATTGATTAAAAATGTTTTTCCTGCCAAAGACCTGACATTTAAAAGCTAGTTTAAGTTCGTTAAACACACTATCAGTCAGGTTTTTTGTAACAAGCTGTGGCTGACATGGAATCACTGCTAAATTAGATAAACTCACACAAACGTTTGAGCGCTTCCTGTATCTAAGATGATTCACCGCTCTTAATCTATTACCTATCAACACAGATATCGGCAAAGCTACTGGCAGGCAGGGCCCTGGCATTTCCTGGAAAGAGTTGAGAGTGCCATATGCCCTTGAGCCTGGACCCAGAAGATATCAGTAAGAGTTTGTTGCATTTTGTACACACATATCCTTATCAGGCTTCGGAGACTGCAGATGCTTTCTTGAAGGGAGGGGAGGTGGTTGACGTAGGCACGGTGATGGAGACGGGGGAGATGGTGCGGGGGTAGAGGACATGCTGCCAGGGGGGGGAGGTGGTTGACGTAGGCATGGTGATGAAGACGGGGGAGATTGTGCGCGTCTCTGCAGTGATTTTGGTGGGCGTCATTGAGGAGCGGGAGTAAAGGACATGCTTCCAACCCTGCGTATCGCCTTAGTTTGGTCTTTGAACTCCAGGAAGGAATCGGTGCCAACCCTCTGTATCTCCTTTGTGTCTTCAGCGATCTCCAGGAAGGTGGGTGAGGGTGAAAGGGTGAACGGAGAGTAGAGAGAGCTGTGGGGTGAATGAGGAGTATCCTCAGAGGTGATAGGGGGGGTGAAGGGCGGTGGAGACTCCTCCATTTGTCTCCCATAATCAAGACATTCCTCAGGCGGGTGCAGTGATAGATTTTCAAGGTTTACTGAGCGATGTGTTGTGTCTTTCTCTTGTTTTGATTCCTCTTGTTGCTTGTCCTTGGCAAAGGGAACAGATTGATGACGTAGGCAGTTGAATACGTTAGAGATAAACAATTTCACTCCTGACTTGTTCAGACAAACTCCATTTGCCTTAAAAAGATGTCTGCGGTCCCAGAAAAAGTTAAAGTTGTCAATAAAATTGACAGAATGGTCAATACAGACAGTTGAAAGCTAGGTGTTCAGTGCAAACAATCTGCTGAATCTCTCCACTCCTCTTTTGACTGGTGGTAGAGGGCCACTGATGAACACCTCTGCATTTAGAGAGCTGACAGTTTCCAACAGACATTTAAATTCTTTTTTCAGCACTTCTGACTGTTGTTTCACAACATCATTTGTTCCAATGTGCAGTACCACATTCTTCCCAGTCGGATGTTCAGCCCCAATATGCAGGATCTTCTCAGCCAAGTCAGAGACCATATCCTTGGGAAAACAGAGTACTTTGGTGTTGTTCTTACTACACAGACTTTTTACATCTCTTACAGCAGAGTCACCCACAATCAGAGTTTCAGGCCCAGTCGTTAGCTTTCCCTCTAGCCTTTTACTTTTGGAGTAGCTATTGGTCCTTACCCTGCTATGTGAAGAGGACGGGTTATCCAGGTCATCAGAAAGAGATCTCCGGTTCTCGGTCAGCGGAGCGTATCTGTTCTGGATTGGCACACTCGGTGGTTTAGGAGGATTTGTTGTAGTTCTCCCTTTAGCAGCTCTCCACGGCTGATTCCTAGTATGAATAGGGGTTGAAGAGGCGCTCTTCCTGGGTGATAACAATGCAGGCCAGCCGGTCGCATCACAGATTTCAGAGCACTGGGCTCTGCCTGTTGTTCGTCCTCCCAAATCCCATGGAAATGATTTACTCTTCGGCTTTGCACCCAGAGAGTTCGAGGGAGGACTACCACTTGTAGATGTATTACCCGGTACACAGCCCTCCTGTTCCTTGGAATCCTTGTAGCTGCTAACTAGCTTTGAGTTAGCATGCCTTTGTCCACTCTTTTGCAACACTGGTAAAGTGGTGTCATTCCAACCTAGTCCATTCACTTCCACGTTAACTTCCAACCGTTGCATTTTCATTTCCAACACGGCTATCTTCTGTAGAAGTTTGTGGAAGTCATCTGTAGAGAACGGAGGCATTTTGCTGCTAACTAGCTTAAGCTAAATAGCATGAAGTACCAGGCTTTAGCTGTTGCTAGGCCACGCTACTGTAAGACTGAGGTCGTTGTAAATATATTGAAATATGGCTGAAACCCTCCGTCTATTTACGAAGAATAACTGTCCCAGTGAAAGGTTAATGTCCAGGAGCCGCTGCTTGAAGTTTTCAGAAAAGAAAAATAGAAAAAGAGCATCAAAAAGTAAGCAGAGGCAAGAGCAAGCAGAAAAGCGTCTGCACTGTAAGAAGGCAAGGTCAAAGCAAGGTCTATGAGACTTGGTCCATTTTGGTATAACATAAATCAATATATATATCAATATTATGTAAAAAAAGCTAAACTTTGGTGGAGCCAAAGTGCTGTACATATCATAAAAATAGCCTACAGTAGAGACACTTTACAGCAAATACAACAGCACAGATTGTTCAGAATATCAGTATGAGAAAAAACGACACCCTCTATCTATGTGTAGGTGAGGCATTGATATGAGCAAACACATCCAATATAATTTGATGTTCATCATAATATTGAGAGATAGGTCTTATCAGATACCTTCAACTGCGGGTACTCCATATTGTTCTGTGTGCCTCCAGAGCACACTAAAACACGAGGTCTGAAATGAAAGCAAAAAAAAAGAGCCTATAGTTATTCAGGTACTATTCTGATGCTAATACTTTAGTACTTATACTTAAGTATTTCTACACTCTGGTACTTGTACCTTTACCCAAGTACAAGATCTTATCACTTCTTACACCTCTGGAAAGCACTTTTATGTAAAGGGGTACATTTTTATAAATGTCCCAACATTTCATTTTTACATGGCAAAACGTTAATATGTTATTAATGTCAAATGTTATATGTTGTATTATATAACAAAATAGACATTTATAACATATTAAAAATGTCTATCTTTAAATAAAATATTAAATAGATACCTTTACATCCTAAACAGAAGGTCAAAACGTTAATATGTTACATGACAAACAAAAAAACGAAACATTATATAGGCTATACAGATGTTTGCTAATGTATCCCTCTTATATCCATCAGGAATTCATATTAAATTATGAATTAACATTACCTCAGCACTGCATAAGTGTGGTCGTCATATTGACAAAGAAGCACTATTATATTGTATATTATGCGGCGTTTAAAAGGACGGTATTTCGCTTGTCAGATTCAGATTTCGCATGTGTGCCACGTGAGGCAGTGATGTAACCATAGGGATGTAACGCCAGGTTGATGCTGTGACGTAACGCCGCGTCGATGCTTGCGTAATGCGGAAGTGGGATCTAAACTGGGTTGGAAAAACGATAGACGCTTCCGGGTCAGCGAGACAGCGCGAAACTCAACCTGAGCACACACAAACACTCACAGTCGATGTAAAAACAATAAGTGTGGCTTGATATTGAGTAAGAAAAAGGTTTATAATGCTGTGAGAATGGGTCTGCGGAGAGCATTTCTCCGCGATCCCAACTCGTCTATTACCAGCGTTCAGGGAGCTCTATGCAAGTCAATGGGTCTCCCTGTTAGTTGAACATGTACGCTAAAGGATCTGGTGTGTGAGGAGCTCTGCGGATTGGTCCATTTTGGTTCCAGGAAGAAACAAATGGAAAATAAGAAATCCCAAACGAGGCGTTCTGGGGCAGCATAGATGGGTCTTTGCTGTGTTAGAGTTGTACTCGCTACAGGGTGTACTTTGAGGGGTTTTGACTCGTTTGCAGACCGTTTACATGCATAAAAAGCTACATAGCACACAAGGGGACGGGTAATAACCAGAAAAGCATGACATGGGACCTTTAAATAGTCCTGTCTTCCCCTGTCCTGTGTCAGTTTGTCTTGTTTGTTTCCATGGATGGTCGTGCCAGGCATCAGCCTTCAGGATCATTTCCAGTCTAGTCAGGTTTTGTTATTTTGTTATTTTTTACAGACTTAAGTTAATCTTAAATTCTCCTTTTGTTACGCTTGTTTTTCCTCCTTGTGTGCGCTTTTGGTTTAATCCAGTACCTACTCTGTTTAAAAGGGATTTTCTGTTTGCTTGAAATTAAAAGAATTGTTTTGCTACATTCAAGACTGTCTCTGGGTTCTCCAGTTTGTGTTAAGGTCGTGACACATTTAAGTTTAAAAAATGCTATCCTCAATGTTATTTGGTTTACCCCACATCTTTTTTTGTATGGCTTATCACCATCTATGCAGATAGTTTTGGGTCTTATTTGCTCAGCCTTTAAAATATTAATTTCTGCAATTTCTGCCTACATACATACTGTACAATGGAGCTGAATGGATTTTCATGTGTGGCTATAAAAGTATTGAATAGAATAGAAACATCTTCACAGAATCAATACTGTAAGCCATAACCCTCACTGTGAACTTATTGAAAATACGTTTTGAAGAAGAAAGTGACTTTTTAAAGTCAATTATTTTCAGTGTATCTGTTTATCTGTGTTATTGTGTTGCACTGTTGGAGAAGTGACCTAAGATTTTCATCGGCATAACTACACTATAAAGAACTTTGAAACTTTGAAGAGCACAAACAAAAATCCTTTCATCTCCATTAGGATTGGAGGGTTTAAATGGAAGTGAAATGTCTTCTGTCATCTATAAAACCACATTCACTGTATGACACCAAGAAAGTGTTTGTGTGAAGGTCGATGTGTTGATGTGTTGTGACCCAAACACATATCTCAGCAAACCCTAAAGGCTTCTAAATATGACTAGAGACATGAATATGATTAAACATTCACGATGTGTTATTTTGGTTAAAGTGGTACAAATCAATGTTTTCATAAGACATGATCTGGTGTAATGTAAAATGTGTAATTAACTAATTATCACACATCTCTGCAGTTTCCCTCAGTTTTTAGCAGCTTCTTTTTCTTTTGAAACAGTTTTGGTTTACTCTGATGGCTCTAGTCTGTTTTCAAATGGGCATTCCACTTTCATTGATGCAGGAATAAGTCATAAAACAAAGAAATAAGTTAGCATTTTACGACTTCTGGCTCCCTCTTGATGTTTTTCTGGTAAGAGGCCTAAAAAAAGGTCTGTGGTAAACACAAGGTTAAGAGATGTAATGTTTTTTACTGCCTATTACAGTATGTGTCTTTTCTGAAGCATCTATGTGTCTTTAAAAAATGGCGGCTGCTAACAAGTGAGTAAATGAGACTAATGGAGCTCAGCGCAAGTTCAACCAGGAAGACCGTCTTTACTCATTCATTCACATATTTCCAGCTTACTACTCTCTCTCCTCTCAATCAGTGATCGGGGGCGTCACTCCCCAGCTAAACCTCGCCTCTTCCCACAAGCCATCATAGTCCAACCCTAACCCTAAACCTTTAAATCTGCTCTCTCCCCTTCCTCACAGTCAACGCAGCCCTCCTCCAGTCCTTCCACCTTCCTTTCTTCCAAACCCAGGGTCAAGCTTAAACCACTCCTCTTCAGACCGACCTCCATCAATCCCTTCATGCCTCCACCACCACCAGTGTCTAGATCCCAGGGGGGGTTTATTGGCTCAGTTTTCCCCTCCCGAATGATACTCCCGCACAACGGGGTCTAATCGCCAAACACCATTACATGTATCTGTGTATTCCCGGCAATAAATATATATTGTTGTATCAAAAGAAAACTTGTCTCTCCTGATTGAACTAACATAATCCCACTGACACAAGTCCACCTTTAGCATGAAGTCATGTGACCGTGCTGTAGTTCCTTTGTAGCCTAACATTGGCTTTTTACTTCTGCCGATTGCAGAATCATAAGTTTCATAAAACATGGTTGCCAAAGAAAACTCAATGCAAAAAAATCCCATTGCTTTCTGTCAATGGAGCGATGTTTACTTCCATGTCGGCTTACCACTCTGTTAGTTTCAGGAATCGTGACTCCAAGATAAATATCCTGTGAGAAAAAAGAAAGGACCTCATTACGCAATGGGTTAACAGGAACATGTTTTATGGATTGGTAAGATGGACGCTTCATGCATACATTATGAGATAATGTACCCCATTTGTTCCATAATGATTTGACATCAGCAGCAGTTCAAATGGGTTTCATTAAATACAAAGATACATGTCATTACCTGCAGTCACTATCAGACATATGATCATTTCCACTTCCAGTGGGGCTCTCTAACGTTTGCTTTCTGGCTCCACTGCACATGCCGGTGCTAAACATCAGCTCAGTTAGTTACTGCAGCCAACAATTTCATTTTTATTCCACTTTTCTATACTGACTGGGACTTCCTTTGACATGTTTGACACTTAAAAGCACCTCATTTGCATATGAGCTCGCGAGGTAGCACTCACTTCTTGTTCTGTGCATGGCAATTTACATAAATTCCAGTTTTTTTTCGATGCATACCCTGCTATCAGCATCACATGAGGTTCTGCACGCTCCAGTTCACAAACTGCTGCGACCGCTGCTCTGAGGGGGGGGGGGCTAGTCAGTGGGCTCAAGGAAACCAAAAATAGCATTAGAGCAGAACCAACAAAAAGTCTGGTCTAAGTCTAATGTCCTTTTTTGGAGGTGGTAAAATATAACTTAAATGCCAATATTAAAAAAACTCTTTTAAATGTTTAAACTTTGGTACCATGACAGATTTCCAACTGCTAGAAAGAACAGTCGTGTGTGCGAGCGTGGTTGTGTGCGTGCGTGTACATATATTTATACATCTGTATATATATTTATATCTATTTGGATATGTATTTTTATTGTTGATATATATATTCATTTAAGGATGTGTGTTAGTTAGTTTTTTTTAATTAATTTTTTTAGTTATTGATATTTATACATATATTGTTTATTTTTTATGTCTCCTTTACAAAACCCTGATAACCTGCTGCTGTGTTGACAAAACAAATCCCAATTGGTATCAATATAGTACATTCTTACTGTTAACATGTTTATTTATTTAGTTAATTAATTTATATACATGTTTTTTATTTTATTTTTTTGAACTCCTTTCCAAAACCTTGATAACCTACTGTGACCAAATAAATCCCAATTGGTATCAAAAGAGTTAATTCATCCTATCCTTATGATAGATATGCTAGCATAAGGAGGAAGACTACCCTGGCTTCAACAGCAGACACTTGGGAGGCCCTAAGGATCATATGGTAATACCTTTTATGATAATGCCTATAATACCATGTGAGGAAGTCATGAATACACTTGCAAGGTATAATCTAAAATAAGAAAGCACCTCAGACAGGATTTCATCGTGGTGCTAATGACCTCCTGCTGACCTGAGATCATTTATAGCGCTGTAATCTGAATGTGATCCTGTGCATGTACAGTATATGTGCATGTATGTGGGGGAGAAACAGAGAGAGCATGTAAGCGCAGATAGCACAAAACATTGCGACAGCTCAGGCTATTAATGTCCAGGGGAGGATATACTGGACTAGTTTTACGAGGGTAATGGGAGGAGGGGCCGCTGGAAGAAGAGATACCCAGGAATGAACATCTCATCTGGGATGAAAAACAGCTCGCTCTGGGACTTCAGTAGCTCACCTTCCACTCTTATGAACAGGGACTGCATGTAGGTTGGGAATTAGTGTGTGTATCTGTCTGTTACATTACATT